>VXCM01000270.1:281810-326533 GCA_014773175.1 Lucifuga dentata
AAAAAAAAAAAAAAAAGCTGGAAAGTTTGGGAATTTTATGTTATGATCACTCACAAATTTTGACGTCAACCAATAATGAAAGTAAGTATTTCAAAAAATATAAACATCTCTTTTAAAATCTGCACTTGTGGTAGGTTTTATTCACTTATAAGCCAGGAATCATTCATAAAAATGATGAGAATAAGCTGTTATTGAATGCTGGCATATCCCAGGGTTAAAGGTTGTGTAAATGATTTTTCTATAATAAAGACCAGAACATTTTTCTACTATGTAGTGCATTTCAGAACAGCTCCCCTGTTGACCTGTAGGGGGAGTGTGCATACAATCCTGCAATGCAGAGTCATAACAGCCGGAAACTCTTCAGTTAGTGTTAGTGTTTTTTCCTGTGATTTTAAATCATGATTGTCACAGATGAAGATATTACATAGAAAAAAGTGACACAGACAATGGAGGCTGAAAAAAGATTCCATAACCATCTCACCTCCTGGCCCAAGAGAAAAGGAATAAAACCAGAAGGGTGCAATGTTAATACCGCTAACATATGCTACAAATTCAATCATATATGAAAATCAGTCCCTACCTTTCTGTCTGCAGTGCTCTCTTGCCTCTTCCAGAGTAAGTCTCTGCACCACAGGCTCAAAGTTGTAACAAACACCGGTAAATTTCACCCAAGTGGAGGGGCATACCCCCTTATATGTCATAAATGCCTTACTACCTATGAGAGAATAAGAAATCATTTTGAAAAATCGTAGAGAAATCACATTGTAAGAGAAATCTTGCAGTTAAGCTGATGCTCCGCCAAGCACTCTGACAGTCATATTTCGCTGATGTAGCACTCACTTGGTGGGGATACATCATGACACAGGGCTCCAGGAAGTGGCGTGTCACAGTCAGCTCTCCGCCAGCCTCCACTCACGTCCATGTACACACACTCTCCCGTCACAAAGTCATCATCTTCATCATCGGTCGGATCCCAGTGTGTGTACACTGTGTCACTGCCATCTGACCACTCGTAATTGATACCATTCTGTAAGGAAGTACAGTCAGCGATGTGTCAGTCATACCTGTGGTGATGACACTTTTATCTGAAAACTACAGCAGCTGGAGATGTCAGTCAAGGCGTGCAAGAGTTTGGTTAAACAAGAATCTGAGATAATGGTTTAGACTATCCACCCCTAGTATGTCTTATTTAACATTAGTTAATTATTAATTTCAGTGCTGTTCTCATTTTATTAAGCACTTATTGTGAGAGATAATGTGATCATCATTCATTAATTTAACTTTTAAAAAAACAACTAGTTTTTTTTTTAGAATTATATCACAACTGATAGAATAGCCAGCATTAATTAACCATGTAAAAGTTTAGTACCATGGTTAAAAACTAGGGCTGTGAATTGATTAAAAAAAAAAACAAATTAATCGTACAGATTTCTGCGATTAATCACAATTAATCGCAGAAACTTGTAAACTTGTAATCATTATACATTGAATCACCAAATTAATGCAGATTAATTCCGTGTTTAAAATCCCTGTTTCATATGCTTTACTGAACTGTTTCTTTAGTTTGCCACTGAAACAAGAGGCCCCATAATTGAATTGACTTGATTTATTTTATCTTAAAGGAGTATCTTTATTTTGAAATGGATTGTATGATTTCATTAATTCGTTCGAACAAATTTATGAATTAGTTCAAACGAATTAAATCATTCAAAAGAATTAATTAAATCATTCAAACGCTTTACTAATTCATTCAAACAACTTGCTAATTTGTTCAAACAAATTAATTAAATCCTGCAAGTGTGTTTCTATGACCTTCATATAATAAAACATTGAGATCTGTGCCATTATTTCAACATCACTGAAACATATCATGCAGCTGGAAACAGGTTAAAAAGCCTGGTCTGCCATCTAGTGATGAAATTGTCACCCTGCATCAAAACGATGCTGAATTGGCATTTCTCAAACTGTGTAGTAGGAGATGTGCTGAACCACTGAGTGAAATTACTCTTGATGATAAAATACCTTTGAGGAATCATTAAATATTTGCTACTGATCACTATGTTATGTCCATAACATTCATCAGAATTCAATTTTCGTTCAACTTCAAGAAATCTTTTCAATCAAATCTACAATTATCTGGCTCTTGACCGTTATTGTTTTAATTACTTTGAATTATCATAAAATCTAAACTCAAATTGAAGCTGATGAGTCTTTTTACACAGGATATATGAGCTGATTTCAGGAGGGACAGAATAAACTGTGTCCCTGAGGAATATGTCTACTGACTCACGAGAAGTGACTCATACTCATGCTACCATGACAGAATGATCAAGTATCATTATTTGGAGCAGTAAAGACACTTAATTGTCCAAATGTTCAGGCTTTGACTGTCTGCTGGGAAAGTACATACTGGACAGCATACTTCCAAACCTCCTGAACTGGCTGAGGGGCATCTATGTCCAAAACATACCAATATGAAATATGAAATTTGGTGTCTATGCAAAGAATATTTTACAATATTTGATAAATCTGTCCTTAAAACTTGATACCTGTGTTTGCCAGATTTTCCCTTACTAAGGCATACTTGCCAGCCATTTTGTTCTGGTCACAGGCTTAGTTTCAGAGGGTAAACGGTATTTGAAAAACATTTAAAAGCACAAAACATCAAATCTTAACCTGCACACCCACACAGGTGTTATTCAAACTGAGTAGACCTCTTCTTACTAGGTTAAGTTGGGTAGACCAATGCTGAGGTCATCAAAATCCATTGTAAGCTCTACGTAAAAAAGAAATGATAAAGTTGTCCCACCCTAACATAACAGATTAAACAAACCTGTCAGGACAGTCAGGGAGATGCCAATAAAACAGGGTCTGTGCATGCCTGCACAAGCCTGAGAAGAGGCCTGACTAGCCAAAATAAGTGAAAATGCCTATCTGGGTTTATCATGGGTGTGCAGGGCCTTCAAGAATGGTGCAATAAATGCAATATTTTGTCATCTGGTCTGATTTTCAAGTAGTGTGAAGTAGCTAACTACATGGTTTTCTTGCTTCTCACATGCTTTTACAGTATAGAGGGAACTACAGGTGACTATATACTATGCTTTCAGTGAAGGAAAATGACAAAAAACATGATGAATACCCATACTAACAAAATAATCTCATGCATGCATCATCAGCACATCATGCTCAGTAACCAGTACTAAACATATATAAATGCACAACCAGCATTCACAGCGCAGAGCTAAGCAGTACATATTGCATGAGGTGATACATACGTCTTGACTATACAGCCCAATCCAGTGGGGAACTGCCAATCTATTGACAAGGACAGTAAGGAAAGCCTGGTGGTAGGCATCTGTAACGCTCACTAGGTCAGAATCATTCTCAGTGCACTTGTGCAGCGCCTCGTACCAGCTCATGTTGCCGGGCACCACCTTGTAGCTATGGCTCCTGTACTCAGTATTGTCAGGGTGGTGATAGGAGTGGGTGGGGGGTTTGGATATGTCTGTGACGGAGAAATAAAGCAAAGAGTAAGCAAGGACACAATAACTGATAAGTATTTTTCCACACAGACCAATTAAGGTTAATTTTCTTTTGTGCTATTTAAGGTAATCATATTCTTTAGCAGGAAATATGACGCAAATTGTCAAGAAGACAAATCTAAAACGTGTAAAATAAGTTTGTCAGGATTTCGATTATGAAGATGAAAAAAGACAATATACCAAAACAGAATGTACACAAAACACTTCCTGTTTCCCTGATATTTCAGCATGACACTGTACACATCCAGTCATAATTAAAAATGACAGTATGAACTTAAATATAACTTTTGCAATTTGTTTTTCTGCTTTGTTATTGTGTTTCCTGAGTTGTACTTTTCTTATGACTCGTTAACAAACCAACCATATTCAAATTTGGGAAATAAGAATCATGCAGATTCTAGTCAGGGTTTTTTCATGGCACACAGTTTGACAAGTCACAGAGGGAAATCCACACAGGTGAAACTAATGATGCTGATGATGGCTGCATTCCATTTAGGTCTGCCAGTATCACAGCCTTGGTATTGTGCCTCTCTGCTTTTCCAGGCCTGTTACATCCATATTTTATATAACTGTATTCGGTTATTTTCCATATCTTACATAAATGTGTCTTTAAAGGATCATACCAGTGATTTGGCATATTTAAGCCCAATAAATACTACCCGTGTGCACATTATGTTACTGACCATTTTCCAAAATGTAAAACTGTATTTTTGTTTTCCTGTTATTTTGCCAAATTCCCCAGTCTTTCAAAAACAAACGTTCAGGAGTTAACTTAAAATCCAGTGTTTCGCCTGCTTGCACTGAATGTAGAAGGGACGGTCATTTTTAATTTCTCAGTAAAAGCTGTCTTCTGGGACTATATTTCCTGGCGGAGACATATATTTTCTTCTGTGTAGCTCCATGTTGGATCAGTTAAATAAAGTTACTTTGACAAAAAATGTAATAGCATCGTATTTGTTGTGATGGATTATGTATCTCAAGCATGTTTCAAGTCTCTAAAAGCTGATTTTAATAGTGTACTGGAATGAACTAAAACCAATGGCAGTGTGGAAGGTAGGAAAAACAATGGTAATATTTACTGTTCCAGTAGTGTATTTAAGGAAATGGTTTTCAGAAACGTAGCATGTATACAGGTTGTAGTATATTGGGCTCAAACATGCAAAAACTACTGGTATGGTCCTTTAAATGCCATTGCACTATGTAATTTGTGTTTTTGACATGTGGTTTATACATTTTTAGTTTTGTTTAGCTGCTTTATTGTTAATAAAACCAAAGGATTCTTACCTTGAGGTTTCTGACAAACAAAGCCATACCCACTCTCGCTGCACTTCTCATCGTACCACTTCCCCGTCAGGTGGAAGTTGTGGTTGTTGGACAGAACGGTGCACAGAGGCTCGTCAGCAAAGCCACTGAGCCACTCGTCCTCCTGAGGGGTTCATAAACACACGTACATGTGATGTATCAGATCCCAAACTTCTTCCTCATGTTAGCAATGTAAGGAGGACAATAAAAGAAATTGATATTGTGATATACACTAGCGTTAAAGTTTGAAATCACCCAGGAATTTTTATGTTTTTGACATAAACTGCTACTTTAAATATATATAGCCAAGACATTAATAATGTTGCAAATGGCTATTACTGCTGGAAACGACTTGATTTAGAATGAATTATTTACATAAAACTGTAAAGCCCTAATGGCCATTACTCCAGTGTTCTAATGATAAACTCTTTTAGCTCATCTTTAAGTAATCATGCTTATATTCATTAGTTATTACAGACACCTTTGTAATTGTGTTAGCACACCTGAAACCCATAATTCTGTTTAATTAAGCAGGGAATTGTTTTTACTTGGGTTGCAAAGTACTGGTTCAAGTCTGGGTTTTAAAAAATGGCCAAAATAAAATAGGTTTCTCAAGAAATTTGTCAATATATTGTTATTTTGCAAAATGAAAGATATTTTATGTGTCAGATAGCCAAGAAAAATGAAGATTTCATACAAAGGTGTCCACTGTTGTCTTGATAGAAAAGGACAAGTTGAATCTAACTAGGACATAAAAGAGATAGAAGGTCAGATGCACAACTGCTCAAGAGGATAAATACATCAGAGTCTGTAGTTTGATGCCTTACAGGGCATCAGTTGGCTGATTCCTTAAATAGTACACATCAAATACCAGTGTCATCTTCAACAGTAAAAAGATGACAATAATCGATATTCTTGTGATTTTTTCAGGCAATTCTGCAATACATCAAGTTGTGAGTCACCCTGTAATTCCCAGTCCTAGTGTGCTCAAACAAAATCATATTTGGCATGTTAGCAGGTGGAACAGTGGGTTTGAAACCTATCAGAAGCGGTCAGGTACCACGCATAGATCATCAAATAATCTACGATGCCGTGTGATCGGTTTGGGTCATGTGTTGTCATTTTACAAACACAGAAATGACAGCATTACCTGCTGTAATACAGTATAACTCTGTGTTTCACTTCTTGTTTTCAAGACTGTGAGTCATGTTTGTTCTTCCCACTCTGAATCTCAAGCTCTTCCATCTGGCATGGACGCCATCCAACATTCAGGCCTGGTAAGCATGTTGGTATTTACTTACAATCTTGTTTTCAAAGGCAGTTTGGGAACATGCCAGATTCAGTTTTGACTGGCGTGTACTGTTGGCCTAAAACATACTTTATAGTGTTTCATGCAGGTTCACCCTTCATCTTCTCACACACACACACACACACACACACACACACACACACACACACACACACACACACACACAGAGAGCAATATAGGCCAAACTATGGCTTTAACGTGAGCTTACAGTGAGATAGCTCTTTGGTTCAATCGGAGACCAGTTGGTGTAGCTGACTGGTTTCCCACTGGTCCATTTCATAGTGTCCTCATCCCGCAGACCAATCCAAACGCCTACAGAGCCGCCCTGGAGCAGCATGGTGATGTAGGCTGCAGAAATGATGGCATGACAACAAGGAAATAAGAAAGTGAAGCAGCAGTATTCTTTCCTGCATGCCTGCCTGCCTGACGACAGAGCTGTGGAGCTAAATCAGAGGGAATGAATCTGGCTGTAAGATCTGACATTCACTGGATATGTGCTAAATTCACTGTCTGTGCTCTTCACCTTGTTCAATCTCGTCCTCTATGGCGACCAGTGAGCCTTCGAATGAGGAGCAGATGGACTGGGCGTCTTTCCAACTCTTTCCCTCCTCAGTACTGTCAGGGAGGTGCAGCAGGAGACACTGCCAACATACACACGTCCCACATAAAACACAGATATCTCATTCTGATCTAAATCTTTTTTCTTCCTTTGCCACCAGGACTCCTGTTAGGACAGGATTCAGTGTTAAAAGAAGAAAAGAGAGTTGTCTGATAGAGTTATGAGTTTGTTTTTACCCTGCAAAACTCTTGTTCTCTGTGAGGTCTGATTCAAGGCATCAAACCATGAGTTCTGCCTCTTATGATGAAATCTGTGGCATTTTAGACAAATAATGCTGCGAAAGGCATTAAAATCACATCTACACTGTTGTTATCCTATGAAGATCAGCTTAGAGATGTATTTAGAGATGTACACTTTAAAAGCATTTTGGTAAATACTCAAATTATTCTCCTGCTGTTATAAATAAGCAGGTACTGTTCCCTGCTTAACAGTAAAAAATAATCAATCTTTCAGTTTAATATTGAATTTTCTTGAAATTTTTAAAACAGATTTTACATTCAAAACTCTAATAAATGATTAGATAAAATTTATGAGGAGCTCAGCTGGTTTTTCTAAAGTTGACTCAGCTTGAGTGTTATCAGTGGGAGATATTAAGTAGACAACATAACTCACATGGTATCAGTGAATATAAACATAAACATCCTCCTTCAGCTGCAGAGGCAGGCAGGATTTCAGAGAGGTCACCGTTTTGGAGACAATGTGGAGATAAATAAAGGAAAATGAGCCAATTATTTGTATTTTAGGCTATTACATCAAAATAAGTGGGTATTCATTTCTGACAGTTATGACAAAGTGTACAGCTATGCTCCTCATATTGTACTTTAATAGTCCTGAATATAAAACAAACTCATGAATGAATCTGCTGGACTTTAGATACAATAATCAGGAAAATTTAACCAAATAAAATTACTTGACATTACATTCTACTTTTAATTATTACTCTGAAATAAAATGTGATCACATGATACTTTTTTTATGGAAGGTAAAATATATTGGAAAGACATAATAATCACTAAAAAAAGTGCATGGCTCAAAATACTACAGCTAACTCCGCAGGTCAAAACTCAACTGTCTACCTACACGTAAAAGACAAGGAGTCACCAAGCCCAAGGTGTGAGCAACTAAGAGGATAAATGGCTATTTTTATGTTCACAACTGATTTACAACTGAGGAAGCTACTTGGATGAGTGTCCAGTCTACCTAAACATCCAATTACCTGGATGGCCATGATGTCAAAGTTCACAGATAAAACAGCAGTATCAGTGAATGACTGCTGAAGTCAATGCATAGGTGCAGTTCCTCTGATCACCACTAGATGCTGGTTCTGAAACTCCTGTGAGTACTGAGGCATACTATTTCTTGTGAAATACATTTTCTCAAGAGACATTAAGGTCTCAGTAGCTAATCGCACTCGTTTGCCTCACCTATTTCAGCAGGAAAGGCTGTAATGGTTGCTGCTGGCCCAACTCTTCTTCATCCATGCTCCTTGCTGTTGCCTAAATTTAGATTTGTTTTTGTGCTCTCAAGATTCGACAAGATGATGGAGAGCAGTAAATTCTCTCCAGTGCTTCGTAATATCCCTGCAAGAAACTAAACTATGACTGATGTTACTGACACTACAGTCTGTTGGGACTTTCAAGTGTGTGGGTGTGTGAACCTTGTGTCCAAAGTACAGCCATTTCTCCGGACAGCCTCCAATGTAATGTGGCTCTCTGGGAGTCTCCACCACAGACACGGTCTTCCTCTTACACACATAACCATGGAGATCACTGCATTCATCTGTCGACCATTTCCCTGCAGGATACCAGCAGCAGCTGAATGTTGAACACATGCTAGTGCATATATACATATATATATATATACATATATATATATATACACACACACACACCTACATATATACCATATATATACATATAATATGTGCAAATATATGCACGTGTGTGTTTGTGTGCATATATTTACCTGATGAAGAGGACATGGTGACGCATAGCCTATGTTTCACAGGCCCACTACTGGTTCTCCCCTCTGCCCAGTTCTGCAGGTCTACTTCCGTCTTGTCGCTCCAACTGACAAAACACACATGCGCGCGCACACACACACACACACACACACACACACACATTTTCAGTCTTGAAATAATCAATTGATTGATCAATGGGTTGATCAATAGAACCGGTGATGAACATTTATCACCATTTTTTAAAAGTTGTTTTTGTGTTTTTTCTTTACTAAAGCAGTGGTATTCCTCTAATACAGCACCTCTCCACAGCTGATTAGCTCCACCAGCAGTGTTTAGCCCACTAACATCTGGCAGGCACTAACTTTTGATCAACCGAACACCTGCTCAGGTGTGTGTAGAGATGGAAAAACGCAGTCTTCTGTGTTAAGAACCACTGGACTAAAATGTTTAATTAAATGATCAAATGATTAATTATGAAAATAATAATCGTTAATAGCAGTGCTGGTGAACATCAACATTTCTTTGCTCAACATGTTGAATAAAGTGGTGAATAGAATCAGTGACAGTAGGACTTAACGTTAAACTTCAAACATGCGCACACACACACACACACACACACAAACACCTGAACTCCTCTTCAGGCTGGTCAATGGACAGGCCGATCCACCAGTCAGTTGGGCCCATGGAGAGCTGAGGAGAGAATTAGAAAGGGGCAGAGATGTTAAAGAACTCACTTCACTTTCATCCTCTTACTTTGCAATCCTGTCCTCACAAAGTGGTAAAATTGGCTATTCAGAGCCTCTTCAACATGAACAACCATTCAGGCACTCTCCTTGGCCTGAGCGCCACCTCTTTCATTATCTCGTTTTGTTCCCTTTATCCCTCACAAGCCTCAACACCACAAGAGAATTCTTTAGTTTGGTCGAAAACACTGCTGTCGAAGCAGCCTTTTCTTACTGCCTGTATACGGAGACACTTGAGCGTGAAATCCACATATGAGGTGTGTTTCAGCTTGTGTGTGTGTGTCTCTTTTTCACTGAGAGTGTGCAGCTGAGTGTAAACACTTGTTGTATGAGTGAATAGTGTGTCAATTGTGGAGACACTTGTTCACGCACGTGTGTGTGTGTGCTTGACTGTGTGTGTGAGTGTGAACTGTAGCAATAGCAGGGTTGACTTGATGTAGAAGAGGCTCTGTGTCCAGCTCAAGTTCAACACAGAATCCAGGATGGTGCTTTTTTTGCACTGTAACGTGATTTTTAAAGGTTTAAATGAAATATTATTACTTTTTCATTAAAAAAAAAAGAAAAGGAAAAAAGAATAACACTATGTGCACTCTGTGTTTAATTGTTTTCCTGGTAATTCAGAACACAAAAAAGTATTAATTTGACACTAATTTAGACACTGACATTAGGTGGTAAGAAATGTTATGTTACTGCCATTTCCTTACCTGAATCCTCTTTATGTGCTCATGATTGCTATATTCTGAGCCTATCACAATAAGATTGAATTTGGAGGTGCTGCAGTTATTTATTTTTCAATATAATCTCTATCCAGCTTGACACGCTTCTGCCAACATGCTGGGATTTTATCCCAGTTTCGGTTCTTTCTTTTCCACAGTAATATTTCATAAAAGCTAAAATATTTTTCATGTTTATGAAGGGGTGAAAGCCTGAGGGGGCAAATCAGGTGAATAAGGTGGCTGCTGAACTAGTCATGGATAACAAGTGCATACATAATTACTTCACGGTCATCTAGTTTGAAGTCTTCAGTACCTCCACAACTTGTGACTTATAATCACTTTATTCAAATGAAGGCAGCTGATATGCAAAAATACTAAAGGAATTATTATACTGTACAAAACAGACACCAGCCTTTGTTCACTTCCTCAGCTCAGAACTTGTCAATCAACATTTTTATGTACTTCTTAAATATAAAACAGTAACAAATCAATCCCCCCACATGTTATAGAATGCATCACAGTGGTTCTTTGTGACTTATTTAGCACACAGCCACACAGGAAAATAAATGATTGTTGAAATGGACGATCTGAATAGGTTTCATTACTTATTTCACTGTAAACTACCTGAAACCTTTTTCTATTAGGGAGTAACCTTCCCTAATGTGCAAGTTACTGACTGAAAATAATCATTTGGAATAGGAAAATAAATATCATCACAGTAACATGCCGCCATATAAACCTGTTAATAACATAGAACTCAGCTACAAATCTGTATGTACAGTATGACAGTGAGGTGATACTGACCCTCCTGAGGCGCTGAGTGACAAAGTGCAGCTCGTCTCTAGCGTGCACAGACAGCAGCTGACCTCCCATCATCTGACAGGCCAGAGAGACGGTGTCCCAGTTAAATGGCTGCTTAGCCAGCAGGTACTCAGCTCCACGGAAAAACACCCAGGGCTCGCTCTCTGAGATGAACCCAAACAGGAAACACAGTCTGTCACATTTTACCGCTCTTAATCACACACATCCCATGGATTACTGTAGTGTAACTACTATAGTACATATGAGATCTGTAACTTCTAACAGACGGTTTAATACACAATGAAGAATGTTGATTTCTGATCAGATTCACTCAATACACCTGCTGCCAAAAAGAAGTTATTCTTCAGTTTCTGCAGATAAACTCCTGGCTAATTTAATGGGTTAAAACCACATTTTTCCATCTAAGTTCCATTTTAAAATGATTTAATTTAGTTCAAACCTTCTAGAAATCAACCTTTACAAAGTAAAACAAAAAAAAAAAATAAACAGGTTCAGTGTAAGACAACTGACTTCTGTCTCGTGACAAAAATGTAAAAAGACTTGATTAGATGGGCAAAAGAAAGACAATAAAATATGATCCGTACACGTAAACACTAGAGCTTCATCAGATTCATTCAAATAGACAGTTGAAGCTAATTATATAAACTCACCCTGTGTAAAAATCCCTATATAACCAATAATAAAACATATAAAAAGAAAAAAAGAAAAAGAACACAAAGAAGAAAAAGAGGAAAAAATTAATTACAAAAATAAAAACAGAAATATGTCTTTTAATTTAGTGTCTTTTACTTCTTTTTCTTGACATATATGCTTCCTCACTGTTCACATACATTATGGTATGTCCAAGTAATAAAGGCCTTATATATTTTTCACCTGAGACAGAGTGACTTGGATACTTTCCACTTTTTTAATGTTACAGAAGCAGAGTTTTTTCAAGGTTTTTGCTTTTAACTTATTCAGACAGCAAATCATTTTTGGTTTCTGAGGCTTACAGTAGGTTCAGCAGATCATATTTCAACAGCAAAAAAAAAAAAAAAAAAAAGCATTTTTAGTGAAAATTTGTGACTTGGCTTAGACAGAGAAGATTTTACTCTACATAACACATGGATGAATAATAATAAAACCAAGTTAGCTAGCAATTTCTGCTAAATGTTAATATCTTCAGTTAGTAGATAATAAAGGAATATTAAGAGAATATATTATTATATTATTATTAATATATATCCGTACGTACAAATGTTAAAAAAATAAAGAATTCCACTTACGCTCAGTGTACCAATAGGGTTTTTTCAGCTCATCACCTGCAAAATAAGCCATAGTGGAGTTTGGTAAATGGCATGTATATTTGGTGTGTTATGGTGATGGGAGAAGGACAGTGCGGGTGTGTCTACCTCTGGACATCTTGCAGATCCACTCATGTTTGCTATCGCAGGGTTGCGGCATGAGGACGTTGGTCAAGTCGCTGTAGATGGCGCAGTCCCTCCGGTCATCCTCCTCATTCTTATCCTCTATGAAGGACGTCACCACCTGCACAAACACACAAGATACTTATATTTTCTGGATTTTAAAGTAAAACATGTGAATATTTTAGCAAACATTTCTATGTACAGTACTTACAGGAGAACCATCAGACCACTCCCAGTCCCCAGGATTCTCAGGGTCCCTTTTATTTAGACCCACCCAAAACCAGCGACCCTCTGTTCTATAGAGAGGAGCAGAATACTACATAAATCTTTTTCATTTAGTCTTAAAATCAGTTTCCTTGAAATATAGATTCTGTGTAATAATAAAATATTATAACACCAGTAAGATGTACAGTATTTTCCTGAATTCTTGTGACATCCTTTTGATGCATATGCCATTTGCAATATCAAAAAACAAAGAAATAACATTTTTCTTATGTAGAACTTTTTTTACAGCTTGGTCGAGACATTCTACATGCAACATGTTGTGTAAGTTGAGCCAAATTGGAAGAGGAGATATGGAAAAAATTTTGGAAAAAATTCAAAATGGCAGAAAATCTAGTATGGCAAAAATGGGTTTGGCCTCTATGACTGGGTGTGTCTAGACCCAAGGAATCCAGAAGAAAGAATTTTGATTTTATGCCTTACAGTTCAAAAGTTATAGTCTAAAGTGTTAAAGTGGTTATTATATCACGTTGTTCATCTCCAAAATTTAATCACTTCTTCCTCTTGACATTATCTGTTCCTCAGATTATTTAACTAAATAGCTGCACTGGAAGCTCTATATAACAACTTCATGTAATTAATTTAACCACTCCCATCATATGCCTGCACTGATGAGGCCCAGAGGGCTGTACCAACCCTTCAAACATGGTACTGAGCAGCTGCTTAACAAACACCTGCTCCTCATAGTGGTGGAAACTGGCCAGCTGAGCCCCGAGCGCCTGGCAGAAGAAGTCTGCTTCCACCCAGGTACGCGTCATCAGGACTTTCTCATCATGGAACACCTAGAGGAACCACATCTACTGTCAGCTGAGGGTGCTGCAGACTACCTTAAATGGACAACAGACAGTCAATAATGCTGCTGAAAGCCTTTTAAAACAGAAAACAAGCTGCACAGTGCATCACACAACAGAGTTCAATAATTTTTCTTTCTTTTTGTCACAAATCAACTCATAGTAAATGATGATGATGATGATGATGATGATGATGATGATGATGATGATGAGATGTGAAATCCAACATGAATCGGTATACTGGAATTTTAAGGCTGATATGAGAGTAAAAATTACGGTCATGACATACATACATGAACTGATATTTACAAAAACACATAAAGTAGACAAATGTCTTTGGTTAGTTGTGAAAAAGAAAGACTGAGGCAGGATGATTTAAAGCTGAATAAAGTAAGTTTTGAACACTAGCTTTCACTGGAAATCAAAATTTTATTAATATCTAAAACACATACACAACAAAAATATTTTTTTAAATTTATGTGCTGAAATTTGTTTCTGAATATCTGCCAACGTTAACGCTGATGTTGATATATATGTGATAATTAGGCTATTAGAAAATGTAAGGAGAGAGGATGGAGGATGAATCAGGAGGAGACAGAGAAGACGATGACAATCTGACCTTGAAACAATAAAGCAGGCCAGCATGTGATTCCCACCCTGGAGGACAGGGGGCGTATGCATCAATGTGATGCTCCGGTAACTGGACATCCTGGTAATTGCTGATGTTCTGCTTACACACTGACAAAGCTTTGTGGGACTTGCAGTCTTTCACCTCCCAGTGACCCAAAGAAGGGCCACCTGACATGGCAACGCAGCCGCCAGCACTGACTGAATGATGAGGAGGAAAGGAAAAGGAAGTGAAAACAGACGGGAAAGCAACAAAATAGAAAGGAGAAAAGAACAGACATGCAAGAATACACAAAGTGATGCACAGTCGTCTACCTGGCTGGTGTTTGTTCCAGTTAGTGAAGGTGAGAGGCAAAGTGGAGCCATCGTGAGAATACCACCTGTATTCTCCCCTCCTCTCCAGGTCGAGATGACCGATCCAGTAATACAAGCTATTGTTGGCTCCCCTCTCAGTCAGCAAACTGTTGACAAATGCCTGCTCGAACCTGCGATGAGGAGAGGAGAGGCTGAAATGTTTCACTAATTAAAAATGGCTTTTGAAAGAATAAACCAGTGGCTCAATAATCCAACCTGTTTTCCACAGTAAGGAGAGGAGTCTTGCAGTAATATCCCAGCAGTGCGTCCTCGTATGTCTGTTCATGGCTGGTTACCATATAGCAGGAGTGGCCATGTCGCTTCCAGCCCTACAAGAAAAACAAGTTCCAGACCCCAAAGATCAACCAGAGTCCATAGATCCTCTATCCTCAATAAGCAGATCGTAGTCCAGCTCTGGACCGAAATACACTTTAATCTGGTCCATGAACAGAAATTCCTTCAACCTGACCTGTGCCACTCGTCAGTGACACATCATGACACATCACTATCCTGTTCCTTTACAATGGTTTTGTTTATTTTAGTGCTTTGTGTTTAGGGTTGCCACCCATCCCGTATAATACGGGATCGTCCTAGATTTCAAAGTAAAATGCTATGTCCCGTATTGATTCCATACAGGATGCAGTTTGTCACGTATTTTTGTGCACATTGTTTCATATATAACACTAGTTCTTCAATGTGCTGAAAATAACGTTCAAACCAGTTTTACAAGCAGAGTTGAGAAGTGTATTTTTACTGGTGGTGACCGTGAGCTTCAGACTCTAGAGCTCACGGTCACCTGGAGCCAGCTGGAGCCTATCTGTCTGCAGTCCAGACAGATAGGCTCAGCCTCTGTACACTGCTGCGTGAGAGTGCACATTACGCCAGTGTCATCATCGTTGCCTATCATTGCCTGGGGAAGTGAACCAACNCCCCCCCCCCATCCTGTCCTGTATTTTACCAGTACAAAGGTGGCAACCCTAAAACTCTTATGTTGAAAGGAACGTAGTCCTAAGGAAAGCAAAGTGAAGCAAAACAGTGAGCTAAAACTGAATTACTGTGTTTCTTAAGATATTTTAAAGGATTTTGAGTGTTATTTTGTCACATAAGTTTGGTAACTAACATGTTGCTCTGTGGTTGCCAATTAAGGGCAGTGAGGTATGTTAGCATACTGGCTAACAAGTATAAAATGCTAATGAGCTGTTGTTGAGCCAGTTAACACGCTAAGGTGAAGTTGTTAAATGGCTGCATTATGATTTATTTTTCTTTGTTATTTTTTTACAGCTCTTGCAGTCAATATAGTGGTTATATAAAAGGAAGCACAAATGAAACTTCATTGAACCAAAGAGAAATTTAAAGGGATACATGTAATTATGTATGTGTGTGGAGGGAAGATATTGAGAGGCAATGCTAAAACCATACATCAGTAACCATATGAATCTGAGAAGCAGAAATCTGTGTGTTTGTGTATATATTCGTCATTGTATATGTGTGTATATATGCAGTGGCAGGGTGGTGTTTTCACAAGAGCTGTCCATTTGTCCCCCCACCCGGTAAAGACCTGCTTCACCAGATCATTCAATACATACAATGAAGAGATTAAAGTGTACAATATAAATCTGTTGTAGAACCCTGAAAAGAATCACAGAGACTGCTGGAGCATGTCCACTTGTCTTGTGCCTTCAGGGCCATTTTTGGCCTAATGTTTCAGGGCGGTATGAAGCTGCCCGATGACTCAGGCATTTGATATGCTTGTAAACAGAGTCAAGTAACATGGAGGCCAGACAATCAGCACTCACATGAATCAGCTCATTGTGCTTATTAAGGCCCAATTTGAACTTGAACTTGAAATAAAACAGGCGTGTGGCTTCGCCTGCTGCACATCCGGACATGCATGGAGCTATTCTAACTGGAGAAACACAATTCTGCCTGACAAGTTAAAAATCGTTAACTTTGGTTTTGGTCTAATGTAAATACTCACATGAGAAACTATGAGGCCATAAAGTTTCCCACTATATGCAGTCGATGCTTTTTGCTGTTTTAGGACATAATTATGACATCAGCTCCTTAAAAAAAAAAAAAAAAAAATCTACAAACAATGCCACTGACTGTTCTGAGTAAATCAAAATGGAACTACAGCATTTAAAAGTGAACATGTTGTGTTTGTAGATGGACATTTTGTTATTTTGTTAAGCAGAGCCATGCCACATGATGAGTCTTAAGTCCCATCAGAGGTTGCTTAACCACATTACGTGTTATGTAAGCATGTAATGCAGGTCAGGGCAAGGCCTAAGCTACATAACAGTTCCACCAGATGAAGGACTTCATTTTCTTGCTTACAAATACTTCAGCAGTTGAGTATTAGCTAACATGGACACTAGGCTTCTCTTGTCTCTATCCTGCCACCCTGCCCCCTTGGTTTTGTTAGTGTTCCTACCTCAGGACAACCTTCATCCCACGTTCCAGGATGACGAACAGAAGTTTGGCTCTCTCTCCTACACACAGCCGGCAGTCGCTCTTCACACGGTGCTAACAGCCAGTTACCTTCCTGTGGAAGAAGAACAGCACCTGATGAAAGCATACAAACATTACAAAACACTCATCTAAAACCATGTGCCACAGAGGGCTGGAAGTCTGTGTTTTCCGTCAGACTGCTCCTGCTGATTTCTCAGATCAGCAAACGCTCAACCAAAGAGGAGGAGAATGTGGTTGTTTGAGCCATCTGATATAAAAAGATCAATTTGATTCCAGCCTTATTACTGTATAATGCACTAATTCAATGCTCTGGTAAAATCATTTAAGATGAGGCACAAAAGGTTCCCCACCTTCCTGTCTGCTTTGGCACAGAATGGTGCATCAGTCAGGTTGTGAGGAGGGTGATACTGGTGCCAAAGAGTCAGCGTTACTGGGGAACCGTCAGACCACTCCACAGTCAGCGATGATGTCCGCTTCCAAAGACCGATCCACACTTCCGTACTGTCCCCAGAGACTAAAAAAACATGTGGTTTTGCACAATAGAAGGGCTGAGTAATGTTTCAATTAAATCTTTGCTGTGCAGCGAAATCATGATGCGAGGTCGTGGCAGTGACTGGAGAGTTAAGTCTGCCCTCTGCTGGAATTTATGAGGGCTGCAAATGGGCATATCAGTGTCCACCCCACATAAAGCTCAGACACATTCAGAGAAACTGTAACTTAAAGGACCATACCAGTGATCATGCAAGTTTGAGCCCAATATAAACAGCCTACATATATGGTACATTACTGACAACTAATTCCCAAAACACAAAGCCACGTCTTAGTTTTCCTGTTATTTCTTAAAAATCCTCTAATCTTTCAAAATCAAATGTTCAAGTGATATACCCACCTTAAAATCAATATTTCAGCTTCTAACACTTATGTACAATTGTAGAAGGGATGGTCATTTAAATTTCTTGATAAAAGTCGTCTTGGGACTATATTTCCTGACAGAGACATACATCATCTTCCGTGCAGCTCTGTGATGGATCAGTTAAATAAAGTTACTTCGACAAAAACCCCTAATATAAATAATGTTTGCTGTGATGGATTACTTGTCTCAAGCATGTTTCAAGTCTCTACAAGTTGATTTTCATAAAGCACTGGAATGAACTGAATCCAAAGGCATGTGGAAGGCAGGAAAAATATTCTTAAATTTACTGCTAAAGTAGTACATTTTGGAAATTGGTTGTCAGTAATATAACATGTATGTGGATTGTATATATTGGGCTCAAACATGCACAATCACCGGTATGGTCCTTTAAAATGTAATACAAAAAATGTAGAAACTTAACATTTATTCATGTAATTGCAATCTAAGATAAGTTATTTAGTATTTTTTAAAATGTCTTGGATTGTATTAGATAATAAATTTTACAAATTAATTTCTTTTATCCAGTTAGGACGATTATAATACATCATAGTTTTTTTGCTAATACCATGATGTGAAAATGATGACATTGCTCAGCTCTAAATCACACATAACAAGAGATTCACACTGACAAAGAAAAAATGGTGTGCCTCACAGTTAGCCAGCAGGCTGAGCAGAAGTTCCACTTCAGACAGGGAGTGGAGGCTGGTGAGGTTTGCTCCCTGAGAGCCACAAGCTGCAGATGATTCCTCCCAGCTTCCTGCCTCCATTTCTGACAGCACACGGTAGCAGAAACCATTATGGGCCCACCAGCCGTCTGCACACTCTGTATGGAAATACTGCCAGTTATCTGCAAGAGGAAGAATTGAAAAGAGGAGAGGAGAGGAGAGGAGAGGAGAGGAGGGAACATAGTTTCGGTCTAGACGGTAGCAGTGCTTTAGAGTCAAAGGTCAAAAGTTCATCCCCAGATGCAGAGCAGCTGTTGGGGCCAAAAGCTACAGCAGCTACAAAAGCTCCACCCATTTTGCACTTTGACTCACTATTCATTTCTGTCTGTCTATGACACATCTGAGGAAGGAGGGAGGCAGTCTGCATAACAGGCGTGTGTCTGTGTGTACTCTCACCTAATGGCTCGGCTCTGCGGGTGTCATTGGGAGTCTTTTTGCAGATGTAAGGCAGAGCAGACTCACAGGACAGACTCTGCCAGTGACCTTCGAAGGCGGAGTTGTAAACTCCACATTGTTTGTTGTCCTGTAGGGGGCTGGGAGGCAGAGCTGGTGGCAAGACAGCAATGATTTATTATGTTTTATTTCTAAATTATAGTAATCCCAGACACAGATTTTATCCAGTGCTTGAATCACCTTCAACAAATGTACTGTAGAAGGACTCAAATGATAAATTCTGATCTTTATACTTACAAGAACTCAAAGTAAAAAAAGAAATGTCATTTAGGTCAATAAACTATTGTTTGCCCAATGTGTATATACTTTCAATATAATTCTGGATTCTTAAAAAAATAAGAGGACAGAATCTAGGTATCCTCCATTAGGTCACATGAAATACTGTCATGTTAGAGGTCATAATCTATTTTGATGGCTTTGGGGGATTTGCAGCTGTTGCTTGCTGCCTTGAACAATGTTTTTCATTTGACATAGTGGCAATCCATTACGGTAACAATCCCTTAAATGTGAAAACAACAAATGCAAAGGTCATTTATATCAGAATAAAAAGAAAGAGTACAATGAATTGAATTAGACCACTGATATACTGAGATATGTATTCCTTAGTAATGTTTTCATAATCGAAAAGCTTGGGATGAATTATGAAATTGTTACTGATGATGACTGTAATGAATGCAATTGTCAAGAATATTGAGAGATAATGAGCTGTGCCATCATCAGTGTGAAGTTTTGAGTGACTTCCATAGTTAATTTTTAAAGGATTTACATCAGTCATCACTTAACTATCTCCAACAGCATGTATCTGAAAGAAAGATAGTCTGGTTACTCTGGACATAATCATTTTGGTCAAGATAATCTGACTGCTACATTACATCACTACATGTTTATCATATTTCACCTCAGCCCACATTTTTGAGTATTTCTACAATGCACCAAATAGTTGCATCACTAAAATATTATCAGATTGTTACAGCAGACATTAATTTATACATACATATGTATCCTGATATGCATCTCAATACAGCTTTAAATTCATGTAACAAAGTTATATGCTAACATATTATACATATTGATGTTGAAATCACATGTTCCTATTTGCTTGGCCCTGGACTGAACAATCAATCCATACCTGTAGTGAAGCTGACTAAGGACAAAGGTCCTCCATCAGACCACTGCCACCCCTGTATGTCCTTCAGGTGGTTCAGCCCAATCCACACCATCACTTGAATATTTGCCAGTCGATCTATTACAGAGTAAAAATACAAAAATTGTGTATAAGTGGTGAAAATTATCCGTGAAACGCCTGTTATCCACTTTTATGGGCCATAACAGACTCCCATATTGCATTTTCCTTCAATTTCCAGCAGCACATTAAAGGGAAAGTGAGTGACAAAGACAGAAAATAACTGGAGAAAGAGATTTCTTTTTTTTTTTTTTTNTTTTTTTTTTTTTTGTTTTTTTTTTTAGCAACTTTAATGCTCCTCTGAGTGTTTCCTTCCAGATACCTACCTCTGATGTACCTGTACTCTGCCAGGCTGGTGATGCTGAGCAGATTACCTCCTTGGGCCTGGCAGGTGGAGAGAGCTTGACTCCAAGTCAGGATGGTGTACAGGTTAAACTGGTAACATGCACGCAGCTCCTGGTTTGACTCCCAGAATATCTCGCAACTGAAATCTATAAATAAAGCCAGAATTAATGAAAAGACAGTAATGAGGTGAGGAGTACAAATATGTCAGTATGTGCATGTTTGCAGGTCTGTGAGAGTGTGTGAAAGTGTGTATTAGGTAAAAAAGCTAAGTGAGCTTGTGATGGTATATGATGATTTGAAATGAAATGAAGGCATTATCCTTTGCAACCATAATGGCTTAAAATGAGGGATTTGTCAAATATTGTAAATTATTGGTGATATCACTGTAGCCCTTAAAATCTGCTGAAATTAATAATTACTACTTTTTTTTCTGAGATGCCTGGCATATCACGTTTCTGCATGGGTTCCCTCTGGGTGCTCCGGCTTCCCCCCACCTCCAAAGACATGTACTTAGGTGAATTGGAGAGTCTAAATTGACCGTATGAATGAGTTTGTCTGTCTCTATGTGTCAGCCCTGCGATAGACTGGCAACCTGTCCAGGTGAACCCTGGCTCTTGCCCAATGACCGCTGGGATAGTCCCAGCTCCCTCATGGCCTTTAACAGGACAAACAGGAATAGAAAATGGATGGATGGATGGATGCCTGGCATGTTCTCAGTGGTTAGTGGTGGAAACTGAGGGTTTATTTGCTCATATGCAGTGTAGTTCAATAAAATGTCCCTTGAAAAGAATTCCATGGACATCCCCCAACAATACAATCACAGAGGTAAATATCACATCTGAAATTAAGTTCTTTTCTAACCCTCAAGTCTGTCTGTCCATGTGTGTCTATGTATCTGTTTCACCTTGCACTGGACAGAAGCCCCATCTCTCAGCGTCATCATAGCGAGTGGTGGTCGCACACCACTGGAGATGGTCCTCCCGTCCCTCAGCTGTGCACTCTGAGTACCACTTGTTGTTGTATTTAAAGGGCAAAGCACAAGGCATGCCATGCGAGTTTCCCAACAAAGTGTGGATATCTGTAAATAAAAACAAATAGGATTTTGCATAACATAAGTCAGGAGGTCAGCAAAGGTTACTGTTGTGCTGTGACATTCCTACCTTCGTACGGGTACGAGCAGGGTCCCTCTCTGGGGGTGTTGTACCTTTTCCACTCGTGATATGAGTTTTTCTTCACCACTACCAAACGGCCAGCCACAGCCACCTTCCACTGATACGCCCCATACAGCATGTTACCGCTACAACGCCACCACAGGGTAGGGAGGGCCATGTCGCACTCAAACGTGCCAAGTGGCTGCGTTGTGTCTGAGGTGTTGAGTCCCAGGCACATGCTGGTGCCGAGATTGAAGAGGCGGTGTCGGGAGACCCACTTCCACAGCATGTGTCGTGTGGGTCGCTCGCAGTCCTCCAGTACCAGGTTAGAGCGATCCACGGTGATGCAGCGCTTCAGCGCCTCGCTCTCCAGGATGAACAGACCCTTTTCTAGAAAGAGTTGAATGAAAGACATGTGGAAGCAGAAGGAGAGGAGATGAGGAGTTGGTTTAAAGGAGATGGGGATGAAAGATAAAGAAGGGATTAAAGACAGAGTGAAGGAAGCAAGGACTTGATGTACAAGTGTAGCAAGTGAAATGATGGATGGATGGATGGATTTGTTTTGTGTAAGCATAAATGGATAGAGCATCATCTCAGTGGATCTTAAGGGTTTATTTAAAGTCAGTTCAGAAACAAAAGTGAGAATGTTTGTGCTTTCAGCTATCACATGACAGTTCCTTCATTTCCAGACAGAAAAACATCACCCGTTTTAGATGCCTTACCACCAAAATGGAGCAATTTTCTAGCCAGATGAAGGCCTGAGGGAAAGTGAGAACCCTTTGTCTTCTTATTCAAAGGTCTTTCGTGTAACCGGATACACTAACAAAACAAAGGATGTATATACACACACGACTGTTTGTGCAGACCCTGGGAAAAAATGGCACAGGAATTACTTCTTCCATTATCTCATGTACACAGAAAGGGGAAAAACAGAGTGTATGTTACTAAGATCCTAATTAAATGTTCATACTTGTATTGCATTGCATACTAGGAAAGATTAATAAAGATGCTGCTGTGCATCCAAATTTGGATCAGGTGCAGGATGGAGAAATGTAAAAAAGATATTTGAACATTAAAAATGCACTCCCAAATAATATACAACACTAAATTATTTTGTGATCTACAATGTTTAATTCCTCATAACTACAGCAAGTGACTTAGTCAATATTAGAATGTATATTATATTTTGAGTTTATAGTGCATAGTATATTGTATAGTATATTTTACAAAAACATTTACCACTTACATATACATTACTGATTCAACTTTTCATCATGTAGATGACAAAGATCAGGCCTGTGATGGTCATGATGATGATGAAAGTACGTAACCAAAGCTTTGAATGAATACATATATGAATACATATATTACATTATTTGTAGTGCATCCTTTCTGTCTTATAATAGAAAAGAAACCAGACACTCACCAAACAAGTCAAATTAACGTGTGAGGGTCATCATCAGTGTGAATCTATGATATTTTTATTAATATTTGCTTTTTATTCAGCACCACTGGATAATGGTGAATTTTTTATTGTTTAATTTTACTTTACTGCACTTCAGCAGGAAATAATGTACTTTTGCTCGACTGTTTACTTACTTTCTCGAAGGATTAAGATTTTATGTTTGACATTCTTGTAAGACAAAAATCTTATGTCAAAAATATCAACTTTTTAGGAACTTTGAAAAACAGATGTTTCAGAGAGATGACTAATACTGGATTTTTAAGCCAATATAAACATTTAGAGTTAAAAAAAATTTGGTAACAGTATTGACCAATGTTAATTTTTACATCAATGCATAACGTAAACATCTTTGGAGAAGACCTCTGAAATGTGGTTGCTAAAGAGGGATAATATCTGCATTTATTTGGATATTTTACTCTTCAGCTTTGCTTTTATTTGAACAGGACAGTGGTGAGAGAGACAGGAGGGAAACATGGGGATGGAGAGGGAATGACAAATGTCCGCAGCTGGAATCAAACAGGGAATACTGTGATCGACAGTATATGGACAGGATACACCCCAGAACAGAAGATTATTATATATTTATATTTCTATAAATAAAAACATAAATGCAAAAACACATCTAACTTATATTCTGAAAAAGTGAAAAACGTACAGAAAATTAAACCTATATGATATTTTGTACTGTAACACCAATATTGATAAAACCCAATTAGCCAATATCGGCTGATAATATCAGTTTGCCAAAACATCGATCTGGATTAAGATGACAATTCATTACTTATTATCCAAATAATTTTAGAGACTTGACTAACTTGAGCAGGATCCTGGTGGGAAAACCTCATATCTCCAATTCTGTCTTTTTTTTAAAAATTATGTCCAATTTATGGGATTTACTGTAATAACATTGGCATAATCGATTCTTCACTATTAAACTCTTTTCTTTTTTTTCTTTTTTTTTCACGCGGTGTCCTTGTTCTACTTAAAGGATTGGAATACTTCCACCAATGGTAATGTGAGCAGTGGGGCTCAAACTGAGGTCCACAGACTATTAGGGGGACTTGAGGAGAGTTTGAGTGGATCACCAATGAATTATTACTTCAATCACATCATAAAATAAGCGTGTGGACTGTGATGATTTTTCTGCTGTAACCTCCTTCATCAGACACTCAGTACTCTCTGTTTAAAACACAAATCCCCTCAGCTTTGGATCTATCGTATTAAAAAGGGCTAATGTGGGTTTATCCGCTATGGGGATCCGGACTTGGAAAAAGTCTGGGAGCTCCGGAACACTTACTGTAAAACTCCATGAGCTGGTTTTTCTCCAGGACTTCATCTTCCTCTTCCTCACTGACACACACGCATTTTTTCGCCATCAACACAGAACAAACAGTCACAACAAGAAACGCGGAGCGATGCAGCCAAACCAGCGGGCTTTCATTTCGACGACCAGATGAAATGCCGGAGTGCAGAAGTCCGAACATGCCGGAACCTTCACGGAGGATTGTCAGTTTGTTGCTTTTCCCTCGTAGAAAACTTTCCGCGAAGTTTTCAGCGGGGGATCGCGACGTCACGTCTGACGGAACTTCAGAGCTGCTGCGCCGGTCTGCAGCAAACATTCCTGCCGGTCCGGACCTTTCCGTTTCTACCGAGGAAGACAACGGCTGTAAAACTACACGAAAATCTATCTATCTATCTATCTATCTATCTATCTATCTATCTATCTATCTATCTATCTATCATCTGTATATATATATATCATCTGTATATATATACGTAATATATGCAAACATAAAAGTTATTATATTTTTTACACTTTTGTATTGTTATAACCATACAAAACAGTCAGAAGCAAAGACGGACGAATGGATTGATGGACTGCAGGCAGCAAGAAGTTAGATAGATAGATAGATAGATAGATAGATAGATAGATAGATAGATAGATAGATCACATAATTAACAACAAAGTCAGAAATGAATATGGAAAATATAAATATGTACATTCTTGTTGTAAGCTTACAAAGAGTTTGGTCCATTATTACTGCAGCAACATAATTACATCTGAATATGAACTCATCATTTCACAATAAGTCAGACTTTATTTATGTGCCATGCAGTTCAAAACCTCAATACTCAACATATCCAAGGCTCAGCCTTGCTTTGCATTAAAACACAACACTAAAACACACACACACACACACACACAGTCATGGACCAACATATTCACATTCATCAAAATAAGACAAACACAAAAATATTTTCAGTAGTAGACCACTCAGACTGTAGACCCCATCTCCTCCGCTGCATGGTACAGTGTAGTCCACATTTCATGTCAGGGTTTGCAGGACCATGCAGCAGGAAGTACAGTGTTTAACTGTGCATTTGCACCATACAGTTGTAGGCAAACAGTGCACTTTACAGCAGCGAAAAGACTGAAAAGACTGAACGCGTGTGATTCATTTCTGAACATTCACAGTGCTGTCTACTTTGTCTCTGAGCAATGCAGAGATTTATACAATTATGTCTCTCTCTCTCTCTCTCACACACACACACACACACATTCACAACACAAACACACATATTATTAACATCCAGTGCATTCAGATGGTGGTTTGCATTGTCTCTTTAACATGCTGCCAGTTTATCATCAGTAGTGTTCCATCGTTATGATCTTTTCTCTGCATTCCTATAAGTTACGTTTTTGAATGTTGACGTTGAGCTTTTGAACAGAGGGTTGGTTCCCTGAAGAGAGACGAAACACACACACACATACAAAATGGTCATAATCACTTACAATTAACAATACAGTATGAACACTGTTACATTAAGTTCGTGTCAAATGACTACAAGCTCTTACCGACTGCCATTTTGCCTTTGCCCTCTCAGCCTCAAACTTGGCCACCTCTTTACGATCGTGGACTGACACCAGCACCTTCCACACACCCAGCAGGATCAGACCAATACACAGGATGGACAGGGAGACCCCCAGAATAATCATGGGGATGTTGGGGATGTCAGGGCAATCTGGAGTAAGACGGAAGACGAGGATTCACACATTGGAATGAAGCATTCATATTTCAAAGCAGGAAATAACTACTTAAAATATAACCCTTCGATGCTCTTTGAAGCTTACCATACATTTGCAGATTGTAGGCAGTGATCCCTGTGTCACCTCCTACCACGTTAAATGAGATCCAGCAGTCGTTCTCAGTCTTCAGGGTGCATTGCATAGAAGAGCTCCTGTCATAATCTGTCAGGATATGTGAACATACATATCTATAAGGAAGGGATGAAGACATGAATCCATCCTATATCATCTTCCCTCTTGACATTGTGGTAGAATGTAAGAGGATCTGCTCACCTCTGTTGTGCTGTCAGTGTGATTTCCATATCAAACGTTACAATCTGGTGTGTGTTCATGTGTGTGCCGATGCCACACCATTGTATTTCACATCTGAAGCCTGAAAATCCTCATAGATAATCAGATATACCTCTCAGCTTGCACAAGTATAGCGGGTTCAAAATAATCTCTTCTATAAAGGAACCCGAGGTCCTTGGCTATTCACATGCACCACAATAGCCCTGCCTGTACGACAAGGTAAATAATATGTTCCCCATTGTCGAGTGTGGGCTAAATGGACATGGATGGTGTTGTGTTAGAGAGGGGACGCGAGCATCAGAGGGACACCTGAGTCGATGCGGGTCAGAATTCCTCCAAATCTCTGACCCATGGGGAAACTTAGCACGGCATTATGTTGATGTCACGATCAAAAGCATAGAGCAAACTCAGAGACAACAGACATTTACAGTACAGGCTGAACATATGATGATGATGATGATGATGATGATGATGATGATGATGATGATGATGCTTAGAGCCCGGCCTACGTGGACTCTTTGTTGTAAATCAATCCACTGCTTCTATCTAAACATATACAATAAAAATTCTTCCAGAAGGTTCTTCCACGCTTGATTGTCATGTGACCTCATTTCAACAAATGAGGCAAAACGATCTGAGGCCTCGTTTATGGTTTATGCTCATGCATGCTTTAGTTTAGTGTTGCTAGCTAAAACAGAAAGTTTTATTTCCTGGTGGACACAACCTGAAAATACATACAAGATTTAGTTTTCATTTTGCTGGGTAAAAAAATTCCAATCAGAAACTTCTATAGACTTGAAACTTAGCTGAGAGAGATATTGAAGATTTGGTCACCCTTTGTGTTATCAGTGTTTTGGTTTTGCCGCATGGTAAGCAGATATTATTTTGAAATTCTCTCTCTTGTTCCATGGAAGCTCTGACATCTGATTTAATGTTAAAAAGTTTTGCATTTCCCTGCCTTGTTATCAAAAAATCAAACCCAGAAGACAGCAATAAGAAAACATGGTGGTGGAAAAAGTTGATGTGCATTTGTTTTTGTGTGGGTTTATTTTCTTTTTTTTTTTGCATCACACAGGTTGCTGTTTGGCGGCCATCCCTTAATTCTCAGATGCTGGATGTTTCCCCACAGTTATCGATGCACGTGGAATGGAAGCAAGTTTCAAGTCTTTGCTAGTTCATTTTCATAATCTACTGGCATGACCTGTAATCAGTGACTGCCTTTAAGGTCAGAAATCAGTCTGAAAACACGTGGTGTGCTTTGGACAATAGTCAACAGTAATTTAAAGTGTATGTGAGTTGTAATTAATGGGCTAACATGTTCAAAACTCCTTATATGGTCCTTTAACTTGAATGATTACACGTTCTTGCTTGCAGTGAACTTTTTTTTTTTTTTTTTTTTTTTGTATTTTTTTGAGGTTATGAAACCTGCATATTCTGCAGGTTTATGCAAATTCTAAAGTGGATGACTTGAAGATACATGTTTTTCCCTGACAACAGCATTAAGATAATTATTTCAAAGTTCAGAAAAGAAGCAAAATATATTCCATAATTCCATAATTACTCAGGAATTACATCTTATATTTCAAACAACACTGGTAGTGTCAAATTCCCTACAGAACAGGAGAATCATTTACCTGCTGTTTTGTTGATGGAAATTTTCGGAACGCTGCACTTTTGCACACACACCTCCGTGCCACCTTTTGCTTGGAGGTGGCACTCTACACAGGTCCTGGTGATCAAACAAGCAGGAAAAACAAAAGTTGGGTTTTGCTTTGAGATGGCGCCTCGTGGGAGAGTAAGATTTAACGAGGCTTCAGTCGCTGAAACAGTAGCAGAGAGGAATCGCAGTCACTTATCAGAGTTTTCCCAGGGCTTTGCTCACTCTTTATCTCCCTATAACAGTGGTATCAAATGCACTAGCCCTGACAGCTGCCCTACAATGGGGAAAGGAAATCTTTTAGTGCTGTGTTGGGGACATTAGTTGCCTTTTGATGTCATCTGGAAGGTGTAGACAAATGTGGACAAGAGGCTGAGAACACGATATGCCCAGACTTAAAAGAACAGACAGATCATGTGGCTTAATCTTATATCATTGCATTAAAGGAAAAACAATTCCAGAGGTAAAGCAGACAAAAAACTCCATGTTACACCCTTATTCACCTCTAATGGTATGAAGGCGTTCTCACCTCGCAGAGGTACAGGTGTCTCCACATGTCGGACACTTCTCACACTTGTCCCCAGAAGCTCCGGGTACAGAGCAGACACACCGGCCACACTCGCATTTCCCCCGGTTGCTGCAGAGAGTGCCATCCCCTGACATGCATGCCTCAGCACTGATGCTGCAGTTACAGTATTCTCCCGTCCAACCGCTGTGACAGTGACACTCCCCACAGTCACACTCTCCGTGGCCTATGAAAGAATACGCCGGATTACGCAAGGGTCGCCATTAAAAACGCATGTATTATTCACAGCAGCCTTATGAGATGAGTCACCTCCACAGAGCTCCCCGCGGAAGCGAACACAGGAGTAATTGTCACACTCGCAGTAGGGTCCGTAGATGCGGCCGAAGCTGGACGCATGACACACACACTGACCGCAGTAGCACTCGCCCTGACCGCTGCATAACTCAGCCTCTTCTGTGGCCAGGCAGTTACTCATCAAAGATCTTTCCTCATTGCATTCACACTGCGCTCCTAAGAAGCCTGGCTGACACACACACACGCCACACTGGAAGGCTCCTTGGCCTGGGGTGCAGCGGCTGCTGTTTGTCTCGGGAGGCTGCAAACAGTCGCAGGAGCAAAGAGACTCCAAATCCACCTCCAAACTGTCCTGGAAGCCCACAGATTTCATGGAGAAGTGCCGCTCACCCGACAGGCATCCTGTCAGCTCCACGGACACGTTGAACACTACCTGAGCAGCAGAGGGGAGGTTAAGGAAAACTTTGTTCATTCTCAAATGTAAAAATACAGAAGAGGTACATTTTGGTACTAAAAAGTACATTTTTCACAGGTGTACCACAACAGGTATGTACCACAGATGCAGAAGATTGATCCATCATAAAGGTACATGTAAGTAACGTCAGATAGTTTATTGAATTGAAGGTACGCTAGCTTATGGCCAAGGTGGTTAAAGAGTTTGCTCTTCATTCTAGAGGACCAGGGTTCAATTCCCAGTAGCTTTGCTTGGTCCAGTTGAACCCAATTGGTATTGCTGGCAGATGGAAAACCAGCAAGAGATCATGCCTTGTTGCACTAGTGATTACACTTTGGTCTGTATCCTCTCAAGACTGGATTAGTTAGTAGCAACACAGGCAGCAGTATAACGGGACTTGACCATTCCAGAATGGGAGAAAATTGGTCCCTTTGGGTAAACAGTTGTACATTTGAAGGTACAAATATAAGTGCATACTCAAGATTACCTATTTCTACGATAGCACAATTTAGAGGCAAAAACAACCCCACACACCGTGTCTCCAGGTTTGATGTTGGAGCAGCGTTTTTGGTTAGGGAGGACTGTCCCATTCGGGCAGATAGTTGTGAAGGACATCTGGAGCTCCTCTGTATCTCCAAGGACTTCCAATTCAATCTCTGAACGCAGTTCCTGGAAGACAGTACATGTACATACATATATACAGTATATATAAAATCCTCTGTAGGAAATCTTTGTCCAGAGCAGAAATGCTCCCTAATGATACACCCTCTGAAAACACACAGATTATAAAACACAGCTTTAAATCCTCAGCAAGCCTTAGCTTTTTGGAGCCCTAAGTCACATTTTGCTTCTTCCCCAGTGTAGCCAGTGACATTTTAAACTGTCACGATGGAAAAACTGTAAAAAATAGTGCCAGTGTGTAAATAAGGCAAAGTTCCATGAGTTTTTTTTTTTTTTTTTTTTTTTTTTTTTGAGTCTTCCAAAAATGAGAAAACTGGATGCAGGATCAAAACATAAAAAAATTACCCACCACCCTAGTAAAGGCCAGTGGGTAGCCAGAGACATGTTGTCTGCAGCCCGGTTTGCACTAAAATACAGACTTTAAAACCATGAAACCCTCAGAGCTTTAAGTGAACTACAGTTGCACCCTGACCTGTAACACGCTGAGACTGTTTGTAATCTCCTATCTAGTTCACTCTGTATGGGTGAGTCATACTCCAGGTGTGCTGGGGTGTACACCGAGGAAAGAGTGACGGCTGACCTCAGCCTGTGTGTTTTACTGTCTAATGAACGAAGTGACTGACTGGCTGTCTGGGTGCTAACGGAGGGTTAATTGTGTGTTTCCCTTGAACCTGCAATCATCTGTGTTGCTAACGTGATGTTTAGAGTAAACAAGGGCAAACGTTTATGCCATAAAGGAAATACATTTAATTGTTACTGAGCAAATATGCTGCATTGTATTTAGGAGAAGGGGTGTAAAATAAATATCCACTATAATCCCAAATTGTTGTGAAGTAAAACACTAATCAGCTGTCCTCTCCTATATAGGTTTCTGTTTTTTGCTCTTAAGAACCACATCGTCAGTGCAATAACAGGGACTCCTCTCCTGTGTGGTTAACGTGGCAGATCCTAAAAGTGGGTGGAAATGATGTAGCTGATGAAGTAATTAGAGGACTGTGGACTCGTCACCAGGGGGGATTTACACAAGGACACAGAGTGCGAAAGCTAGGCAGAGAAAGAGAGAGATTGAGGAAGAAAGCAGCAAGTCAGAGTTAGAGGAGCAAGGAGATCAAACAACTGGGGCAAGTGCAGACGTGCTGTCAAACATGCTGCTGCAAAACACAGGGCAACGGCAGGGAGGAAACTCAGAAACAGAAGAGAGAATGAAAGAGGAAAAACAGGAGAATCAAGAGAATGAAGCTGAGTCATATTGCCTGTGAAGAAAGTATGATGTACAGAGGTTTGATTCATTCAGACTTGATGCACATGCATTGTATTTTTGGTTGGAAGTCTGCTTTCATAACACCAGGTCTAGCCCAAAATGTTTTCATGTATATTACTCATCTGTTGAAATAAAAGATAATAAGGTTGTAGTCTGATCATAAAGGTAAATTTCTGCCTTATGTTTTAGAATCTAGTCACAAGTTCAAATCCAAAAAAGTGTGTATTTACTTTGTAAGCGGTTACAATCAGTTCCAGGATGTTCCGTGAATCTGTTGCCAGGACTCCAACTGTGGCGCCAGGTATGAGTTTTGCATAGTTCTATGAGAAATACACATCAGAGTTACACATGTCAGCAGGCTTGACTCAGTCCCATGTGACAAAGAAAAGAGGACTAGTTCCAACAGGTCTAATGAGAATGCTGCCCGATTGCTTTTCTCTAGTTTAGACAGATGAAGCTTGTTACTGGCAACGAAGTGTCAAATGAAGAGAATCATGAGAAAAATGTCTTACCTCGTAATTGTTTTTCTGGTTTTCTGTCACAGCAAATATGAGTAAGATATTGTTCTCCACAACTTTATCGATTAGCTGACCAAGAGTCGGGTACTCCTGGAAAAAAGGGTGAAATCACACGCAGGTGGAAAGTAAGTAATTAAGGAAGTACATTTATGCAAGTACAATTCTGAGCTACTTCTAATTACGTTTTGCCTTCCCTGTGTCCTTCCTTATGTCATTCAGCCCTTTATCTTTTTCCTTCCCCCTACCCTTTTTGTACTTCTTTTATTTTCTTCCTCTTATGACAGATCTTGACTGATGAAAAACTTTCTATGCCTTATTTTGTGCATTGTCCTTATGTTACATTAAATAATTTTGCTTTTAAATTACCGGTAAGTCTTGAAATCAGTGGGATTTTGTATGTATTTTCTATGTTTTTCATACTAGTTTTTTTTTTACTGTGTTGTTTACTTGTTGTGTTTATATGAACCATGCATCTGCGATAAAGCATAAAGAAAGACAGAATTTAACACTCTGAAAAGATCCCTTCTTCTCACAAGAGTACCTTTTGATACTTTTACAGCAATTTCACTGCTTTGAATGGAGGACACTTTTATTTATGATGTATATCTCTCTGTTGTGGTTTTGCAATTTTTACATAAATAAAAGATCCTTCCACTGCTTGTGATAATCCACAACAACTGACTTTATCATGACTATCTGTCCTCTTACAATCTGGAAAGCAGCAGAATGAGTTTGAATAAAAAATAAAAAGTTACGGTTCCCATAATGATCACAACTGATGCTGAACAATGACAAAAAAAAATAAACCTGCACGGTGGACATAATGTATTCGTTGTTGTTGTCCAGGTGACACTGCCCGTCGTTGGGAATCACAATCCCTGCCATCTTACTGTCCATCCCAAAGTGTGAGTCTGCATCACTGACAAACACCAGCAAACGCATTGAATCATTCCTCCAGCCTATTTTGTCCTATAAAGAGACATTATATAGCATTTATCTTCCTCATATCACCCTGGAAGTTAAATGAGTCATTCCACATGCAAGCACAAGACAAGGTCACAAATTAGCTTCTAGTTTCAGAGGAACTGTGAATAAAATGGCACATCTTACCCCACAAACAGCTGCCTGCATGATAGCATCAAAGCCGCACTCTGGCTTATCAATATTAGCAGATACATACTGCTCTGAGATGATCTGGTTGAACTTGTCAGTGCTGCTCGTCAGGGATAAGAGGTGTTTATAGCCAAACGTGGGCAGGCAGGTTGAAGTCACACTGCTGTGAAACAACAGAGATTACGCATGAATCTTCAGGAAAAGTTTTTTTTCCCATGTGCAGCTGCTGATGATACAACCTTCACTTCGAAGGTTTTGATTTTCTGAAAACTCGTTGGTTCTCTTTCAAATAGATCTCCATACCTGCACGGGTTGGCCAGTTCTTCTTCTGTGATCTTAATGAAAGGCAGGACTGGTTTCTCCACAAAAGAGCCAAAGCCCAGGCGGAATTTACTGGTCAGTTTGGCCATCTCTTTAGACAGAGAGGAGCCCAAGTCCTTGATCATCTCCAGATCATCGATCATGGATGCTGAGAGGTCCATCAGGTAGTAAATGTCCACAGGATGGTCTTCTGTCTGTTGGATTTTGACCTGGAAGGTCATCTGATTGCCTGTGTTAATAAAAAAAAAAAAAAAAAANAAAAAAAAAAAAAAAAAAATTATATCCCCTTTTGTGAAAAGGACAAGCTATTTCAAAAGACAAATCAGCAAAACTCAAAGTGCAGGTTTCATACCAGGTCGTAAACTGAGGGTCATTTTCTGTGGGGAGATCTGTGTGTTGTTAATACCGCCTTTGTTCTTCCTGAGTTGGAGATCCTGGAGGATTTGACCTTTGGAAATGGGGAACTGAAGCTGGTCCTGAGCACATCCTTTCTCCTGCAGACTGTCCGGTGTGTCACATCTCTTGCTGACTGACAACCAGTCTGTGAAATTCTGCGACGAAAGAAAAAAGTCAACACTTCAATGCTCCACAGATCAAAAAAAAAAAAAAAAAAAAAAAATCAACAATAAGCAACAATATTAGCTTTATCCTCAGAAGGTGCAACTTTCCAAACAGGCAAGCCAGCTCCCAATAATCAGATATTTCTGATTTGATTGGTTTCATACCAGCATGCTTACCTCCTGTGTGCACCAGGCACAGCGAGGACTGAGCCTGAGACACTCATCACAAGTCACAGCGCTGCCAGCTGAACATGATCCTGCAGTACCTGAGAACAGAAAACACACAGGTGAGAGAGAGTGTGTCAACAGTCAGTTTTCTGTAAGTGTGCTCAGTCAAAAAAAAAACAAACAAAAAAAAAAAAAAAAAANAAAAAAAAAAAAAAAAAACACCTGACATGCATTTATCATCATCTAAGAGCTATTTATCTATCATGAGTTAGAAGTAAAATACATTCACACCATATTAATTATGGCTTCACTCCACGTTAGCCTATAAAACATTTGCCCTTGATTTCTTCACAAAGCCAAACAAAACCACCCCGTATTTTTTTCTTTTTTTTACCCTCCACGGTGCTGATCCAATACCGGAGAATCAGGCTCAGCAGAATCAGCCCCATTAGTCCGCGCGGTTACTGCTGATGAGGAAAAATAAGAGGAATATTTCAGGTTGTCTCATGTTTACAGCAGCCTGAGAGAAACACCAAGTACGTTATGTTACCTCATCGGAAAGTAGGAAAGAGAGAGCGGTTAGTGCCGTCCTACCTGCAGGAGAGGAGGAGGAGGAGGAGGAGGAGGTGGTGAGGTTTTACCTGTGCAGCCTTTTATGTTCACTTCCGTCCAGGTGAGAACTGAGACTGCCAGCAAGGCGGGAGCAATGAGAATAAATCATACGAACAATAACTGAGCAAAAGTTAATTTACTGTTACCTTTTACTGATCTGTATGAAAATAAACGGTAACCTATAATAACCTACATTCATCCTGCAATATTTACTGTGTTGTGGGGTGGTGGGCTTTTCTTTTTCTTTTCTTTTTCTTTTTAATAACTGAGTGTTACACAATTAGGTCAACATTTTACTATTAATAAAACTATCAAAATATTTCTATGATAACTCTTATCTTCACTAATCTAGTACAACTCAATGTTGTACAATTAGGCCTGTATATACATTATATAACATTAATATTAGAACAATATTACTTTAAAAAAAAACCCAAATCTTTACCTAAAAAGTCTAATTGTACTGCATGTTCAATGTCCAACCCAATACTGTACAATTACCTGTTATTATTATTATTATTGATTATAAAATTTTATAATCAATAATAATAATAATAGACAAGGCAACTTTATTTATGTTAAACATGTTAGAAGACATTTTCAGATACAGTAAAAACAGGATTTAAAAAGAATGCATAGAAAGACATTTAAGTTAAAGAATAAAAGAATAAAATCAAAACTTATTTAAGTTTTTAAATTAAAGAATAAACTAAAATAACAAATAAAAGGAATAAAGTCAGAGTGTATTTTATCAAAGTGGAATTATTAAAGTCAAAATAGGTTTGCAGTTTAGCAGAAAGCAATGGTGAACATAAACATTTTTAGTCTAGATTTAAATGATGTTATCTTGTTATCTACGAAATCATTAGCAGAACTTGAGGGTAACATAGAGATGGTATTTTTAAAGAGTGCACTAGTGTGCTCATTGATATACCATTAATAATAACACATTATTTCTATAGTAACGCAAATCTTGGTCAATATAGTCTAATTCTGCTCTTTGTTAAAGGCTTATCCATCCAGATTTTCTTATGAGATTATTTTATGCTGTTATTTAGTAAAGTAATATAATTGCTCATTACATAGCAATAATTACATTATTGATGTAGTAAAATACACCTGAATTAAACTTTCATTCAAAAAAATGACTCAAATCCTTGAACTATGAACAAAGAAGAAAGACAAGCCACACCATAAGCAAATTAACTCTTTATACCCAGACACCATAACGCAGATACGTTAATCTTTAACACAACCAACCCAACATGAATCATTGTTCATGTCTCATGAGAGCTTCCAGCTTGTTGATTAACTCAAGACAAAACCAACCTTATAGGCCTATCAGTAGATATGAAATTCGACCCTTGTATGTATGTGTGTGTATCTGGAACTGCGTAGGTGTTGAACCATTGACAGCTGCAGTGCAAATATCCCTGCTTGTCCCAACTCAGTGGAATCTCATAATTCAGCACCACACCCTTCTGAATCTCTGTTAAGTCCCATCTGTCACCCCAAATCCCCCTCCTCTCCTCTCCTCTCCTCTCCTCTCCTTCACACATCTCCTCCGTTCTCTGCATTTTGATTGGTCGAAGTAAACTACGCAGGTGTCAGTGTGTGAAATTGCTGTTTCCATCACTGCTGGAACTCTTAATACACACTTGGCCTAATTCCTGTCATATTCTGTCAGTCATTCCATCAGTGATTTCTTCCACAAGTACTTGTTTGTTCTCCTCTCCTACCCACGTGACAATTTACTTTCTCATTTCTAGGTGATTTCAAGAGTTTATGTCCAGACTGAGGCTATGATCCTGTGGGTTACGTCCTTAAAGTCTAATAAAGTCCTATAATTGCTACCTACTGTTAGGAGGTCTCATTTCATCCCAGATATTCTGATATTCACCAGCTGCTGTCCTTCAAACAGGACACATATCAGGAAAATAAAGGTTTACCATCTGCCACACTCCTCCATTTATGCATATTGGAATATGATTTCTAAAGAATGTCAGTGCATCAAAAAACACCAATTGTAAATTTTCTCTGTAATCATAAATCTCCTCCTAAAACCCCTTGAGACCGTGCTACACATTTACTATGTATGGAAATGAAGGTATGTCTTAATCCTGCAATGAGCTAACTCACCTTCAGGGGTGGCCTCTAATAACATGCTGTCCTTTCTGAGTCTGTCTTCTTGTCATCAAGTGAAAAATAGAGAGAAATGGAGAAGCATCAGGACAACATTCAGTTATATTGTATCCCAGCGGTCTGAGTAACAGTAAACCTATTGTACCGCCGCCCTTTATGAAGCATGGCGCAAGGGTGACCCTGCTGCCCATGCTCCTTGGCTCTTGTATGTGTGTGTGTGTGTGTGTGTGTGTGTGTGTGTGTGTGTGTGAGTGTGGGTGAGTATAAGGCCATGCATATCGGGGTCATGTGTGGGTGTTTGTACAAGCTCCAGCATGTCATTCCATGTGTGTGTGTATGTGTGTGTGTGTGTGTGTGTGTGTGTGTGTGTGTGTGTGTGTGTGTGCAGGGGGAGGCTGAGATGATAATGAGTGACAGTAACAACTGCTGGTTGTGAGACCTCCACAGAAGCCAGCTTCTTAACTGAGACCGGACTGATGCGTGTGTTTCTGGTGCGAAGTGCAAAACAGTTCTGAAAATATGAACTGAAAAAGATTTGTCATTAGTTTGGAACACCTGTATGTGTGAGAGAGAGAGAGAGAGATAGATAGAGAGAGAGAGAGAGAGAGAGAGAGAGAGAGAGAGAGAGAGAGAGAGAATGTGTGTTTGTTCAAGTTCAATTACTTCCTGCAGGGAGGAGGAGGAGGAGGAGGCAGCCAAGAAAAGGAGTGGCGGTGCTGTAATACAGCCTCCTTTCACCGTGGAATGGCAGGAATGCAGGTGTACACATGCATATGTGAGTGAAACCAAACAATGAAACACAGGCCTTCACAATAACAGAACTGAAGCTTACAGACATGGATAAATACAAAATAAAAGCATGGAGATGTCAGAAGCTGTTTCTGCTGAGTGTGTTGATAAGTTAAAGTCAGAGCGTTCATCAGATCATCACATCAAAGCTTAATACTTTTAACTCATTTGTAAAGGAAGTAAAGAAATGGCTGATAGGTAATCAAACTTGTGAACACTGATTTCTGCAACTGAAGGGTAGAGGAAGAGATTTGGTTTATTGTTGTTGGATCAAGTAATGAAAATGTTCAGACCTGTCTTTTGAAATACATGTGATTTTTTGAATTATTGTTGATTTTTTTTTTTTTTTTTGATTAAAATGCTAGACTGTATTTAGAGGTATTTTAATGATGGATTTAAAGTATGTCCATGTTTTTTTTTGTTTGTTTGTTTGTTTGTTTTTATATTGTAAACCTTCTAGATCTGTTTTTTTTAATGTAATATATTATATTGTTTAATTATTTTATATTGTAGGTAGCCTTTTTTATCATCTTGGCATAGGACTATGGATGAAAATTAGTCAAATTTGGCTAAATCTGGCATATTTACATTTGATTGTATATTAGTGTGCATTCTATATTAATGTGCACTGTGTCAATTAAAAAACTGTAAATTGTAAAGTGCTCAGTGGAAAGGAGGAGCTTTTTAATGAGTACATTCTAATATCAGAGCCTCTAGCCACAGCACTGCTGATGAAATAGTGTATTCAAAGAGAAAAATGATAGAGTCAAGCTTTTATGGAACAATCAGCAGGATAAGGCTTTCTAAATTTGCTTTTACATAAACCTATTTTTCTTGTGTCAATCTCTGTGAAAGCTTCTTAAAATAAATAATAGATAATTACCATTTCTGAGAGCAGAGAATTTGTGTTTTAAAGAACAGCATAGAACTGTATTGGTAGAATATATTCATTGCAAAATATTTGGCAACATGACTGTAACTATTATTATTATTATTATTATTTTTATATATGTATATTTTTATTCTTTTTTATTTATTTTTATTTTTTGCATTTTTTTTTAAATTTTTTATTCTTTTTTTTTATAAATTATGTGAGATTGTGATTGTATTTTAGTGGGTTTTAATGATGAACACTGTATAAGTATTTGTATTGTATATTACATAATATGTTGCAGGTTATGTATTTGTTTTTTTGCCACTCTGCTCAATTGCATAAGTATATATTTTGTTTTATAATCATTTTAATGTTGTATTGTACTGTGGATTATGTACCTCTGTAAAAGCCCAAACTTTACAAACTCACTCTGGCTACAAATGCTATGATGTGCAGCATTGGATTATTCTCTGAATGACATATGTCTCAGTCCCTAAATAAATATTTAAATAAAACATTAAATAAATAATTGATACTCACTTTATGTTTTAAAATGAGCTGTTGTACTAGTTTGTAAAACAAGTAGCACTATATGAAATTAGGAATAAAATTTGGAAACACCTTTTTTCACTATAGCTCCAAAATCTGGAAGACTTTACCTTTTTTGCCTGATTATTTGAATTTGTAAAGTCTATTAATATAATTAGACATGATTTTCCATTTATTAATTCCATTTTTATTTTGATGAGAAAGCACCTTAGTCAATGCATGAACTGTGCTGTATAAATTTATTATTACTTCACTTGAGCATGATATTCTGCTTAAAATGTTGCCAATACTTTAACTGTTCACTTGCCCATCATTCCTGGTCTAAGATGCCTTTAATGGTCAGATGCAAAATGGCTAGAAGCCAGATAGTGAAAACAGCCCACATTTATTAATGTAGAATGCAATTGAATGCATCATAGAATAAATTATACCTCTGTTGGATTGTCTCATTGGTTTTCTTCCTTTTATCACAAGATGTACCGTACATCAAATGATACTGTTATCTTCTGGAAGCCTGACCTGCATGTACTGAATTGCTGAACAGATCTGCAGTAAGTGAATGACTGTGGATACCAGAGCAGCGCTGCCATCCTAACGTCTGTGCCCTGAGGTTGACCTTGGGCTTCCTCAAGGGATCAGTGCCATGTGTCCCCTCAGCTGTGGAGAATTAAAAGAGAGACAGATAATGAAGGGGGGGGGGGNGGGGGGGGGGGGAGATTCTAGCCTGTGCCTTATGTTCAAAGCACTTGTGTCTCTTACAAAAGGCACTTGAGTAACATTTCTGTGTGCATGGGATTGGGATCTGCATGTATATTCCTGGAGTTGGGTGATGTGGTGGGGGTGGTGTGTGTGTGTGCAATAGGGGGTAACAGTGGGTGTGATGGCTAATCTTGCACCCCGGCCATTTTGATCCCTTTGACTAGTAAGAGATCGGGTCATGGTGCCTTGACGTCTCAGGGATCAGCTGCACTAAGTCTGGGCTTAAGAAGGAAGATCCGGTGTAAGAGTGAACCTATAAAGGCCGAGTGTTGGAAATAGTGCGAGAAAAGTTTGAGCTATGACTCACATATGTTGCAGTTGTTTCTAATCCAAGCTTGTAAATGAGTTGATTTAAATATGCTGGACAGTTTTGGGTCACAGCGCCCTCTGCTGCCAGAGAGTCAGAACAGCCCACCCAACACTGAGGATAATTACGTACAGTAGACATTTTTTTGTAATTATCAGGGAGCTTATGTTTTCACTTGTGTCTGCTTATTTGTTAGTTAACAGGATTACTCAAAAATTCTGAGCCAATTTGGACAACATTTGGTGGAAGAGTGGGGCATGATCTAGGGAGGAATTCATAAAATTTTTGTCCTGATTCAGGGACAGATCCAGGAATTTTTAACGATTTCTTAACATTGTTTGACAGGGCATTTTTCTGTGTTTTTATCACTTTCTTCAAAACTAATTCATAAATCTCAATGAAAATAAAAAATCAGGCATATTTATCCCATTGGAGACTATCAAGAGGTGCACTCTTATAATTAGAAATATTAGAATATAAGAAATGTTATGTATTTCTTATAAAGCAATTATTATAGTCATTTCTTTCTCTGTAGGCCAGAACAAGACAGTTTTCTAAGCTTCTACAGTCATGGTGGAGGAATGCGCTCTAATGAGTTTTGTACTGTGATTGATTTGTTTTTACCCTCAAAAGTCCTTTAATCTTAAAAGCACATGAAAGTGAAGAGTTGGAAACATAAAGAGCAGGAGTCGCGTCTGAAAAAACATCAGCACTGTTTTTATTCCAATGTTTTCAAAGGAGAGAGCAAGGAGAAGATTGAGAATCAGTTGAAAGTGACAGGGAAAGCAATGAGCAATGTACAACATTTTTTTTTTGTTTTTTGTTTTTTTTTTTTTTNTTTTTTTTTTTTTTTTGTTTTTTGCATTTTTATCTTTTTCATCAATAATAAATATTCACAATGGGAAAGCACACGCAGAGCAGACTGTCCTGCATGTATTTCCCTATTGCGAGCATTTAGTGCTCCTCTTGGTCGCATAATGCATCATGACCTTACAGCTTTGAGTATTTTTCTTGTTTATTTTTCTGTCTTTGACTGCAAGGTCTCATAGTATTGTAGAGTTCTTACATCAGAAATCATCATCATCAAAAAAAGCAAACAGTAAAAGTCACATATTTCTCACTTTTGGCCCTAAATGAATACATTTACAAATATTTTGACCATCCAACCTTTGAAATACACACTGTCCATCTGTCCTGCCTGTCAGGCGTCATCCACTGCACATTTGAAAATTGGCTTCAAAGTTCAATCTGTTTGTGATGAAATACTGCTGTTATTAAAGTATAGACGACTGTCCCATTTCTTATGCATGAGGCAAGATTTAAGAGTGCTTTTCCATTTTTCTGTAATGACAAAGTTGTTTGGCATTTATTTATTTGAGCTGTCATAATATTAAAAAAAATCAAAATTCAGATTTGGGTAAATCCTAGTCTTATTTTGGAGAAGATGAGATAACAGTGTAACCCATAATTTAAAGGAAACGGAGAAAAAGGTAAGGAACAGTGGTGTATCATCTGCCATCTGCCAAGAATATCAAAGGCAGGAAAATGCACCAAATAAATGCATTCATTTGCATTCATTTGTTCAAGCACGTTGTAAACAAAGTATTTTAAGGAGAAACTAGCAGTTATTTAGCTTTGGAATCTCAAAAATGAATCACAACTGAACACTGGATAAACAAACGCTATGAGCAGAAAGAACGACAAACAAGGACGAGTTGAAGTAGAATGTTTCTTCGAAGGCTGAGAAGAAACATGATGCATGGAGGAGGAGGGGGGGGGGGNGGGGGGGGGGGTGTAAAAATCCTATTTAGCCAGCTCCCAAGCATGGCGTTTGTTCTGTTTTGTCTATTCTGGTGAACAGGGCTGTACCTGCAAACCCCACAACACCAGCAGATTCAGAACCATGAGGTAGATCACTGGTCCAGTTGACCACGAGAGAAAAAGCCTCCTAAAAGCATCCATTCGGTGAAAAAGTTGTAATTTCTGAAAAGTACGGCTCTTGCTTCTTGTCATGCCTTGAAGTTGGAAATAAAAGGAAGGAGGAACATAAGGAATTACCTTGCTCTGAGTCTGTCAGAATGATTTTTCTCTGTATTGCAGTGGGACTCTCATTGTCTTTATTGCTACCAGAAGAATAGATAGCCAAACACTCGATGGAAATCTCAATGATTTCACACACATTGTGATCAATCAGATCGAAATATGATACCTGATCAAGCTCATGTTCAATGAAAAAGGTTGGAGAATGTTTGATGTGACATAAAGAAGGCACCTTTTCCAATAATAAATTCATTAATTTCCTAATGAAATGGTCACCTGTTTCAGTTGTCAGTGCAGTTGAGAGTTAATTGCTTCAGTAAGGTACTCCATGACAACTCTGAAAACCAAAAGAAAACAGCTTGGAAACTTGAAACGTCAGTGCAAGCGAGGTTTCATAAGTGTTTCATATATCACAAATAAAAGAAGTACAAAATCATAGAAACCTTGGGGGGCAAGGGAAGAGGGGGGGNGGTCCTCTGGCATTTGTCTGAGAATCCTTGAAAAAAAGGGAAAAAGAAGGACATGTTGTTTCTTATCAAAATAAATCTTGTTTTTCTGTAACTAGCCATCTGCTTGAGTCCATTTACACTGTCCTCATTTTCCACCATAAAAGTTGGGGCTGTGCAAAAAAAGTTCATGTGTCTGGTCCAATCAGAGAAGGCTGTGACTGCTGTCACTGTGATGTCATCAGCATCTGCCCATCTGTCCTCTGGCTCACAGCTCAGCTGCCTTGCCTAAAAATAAAAATACAGCAAGCATAAGCATTAAAGCAACAAAAACAAACCGATATTTGCAGAAACAAATGCTACAATATGAGTTTTAATAAATAATGACCCTGCTGCAGGAATGCTGATGCTAAAATACTCAACGTTTACGTCACTTGCCCTTTATTGAGAAAGTGAGGCATACCTGTGATTACTTGCTGAGTTGACTGTAAGGAGACGAATTATTGGATGAATCCACTTGCTGCTGCGTGCTGTTTTCCTGAATAGCAAAACAGCACCTCTCATTTAGACGTTCATAATGACGATCTTTATCTTGATAATTGATGTTTTTGGAGATTAACACTTTCCAAGAAAACTCAAAGTCTTAAACAAGCACACCCGTGACTTTGCATGTTTGAGCCCAATATATACAACCTGCATACATTGTTTGTTACTGACAACCATTTCTCTAACTATCCTATTGGAGTGGTAAATTTTAGATTTTTTTTTCTAGCTTCCAGACTGTCTGTTCATTCCAGCTGCTAAAAGCGACGTGTAGAGACTTGAAAGGTGTGTGAGATAAGTAACCATCACAGTGGACCACATGGTATTACTTTTTTGTGGAAGTAATGTAATTTAACAAGAAGCTGCTCAGGAGAAAATGTATGCCTCCGCCAGGGAATGGGAGAAAACTGCTTTTATGAGAGAAATTAAAAGCAACCATGCTTTCTACATGCAAATATGCATGTTAGCAGGCAAAACATTGAATTTTAAGGTGCACGTATCACCTGAACAAATGATTCTAAAAGATTAGGAGATTTGCCAAAATGACACAAAAAACTAAACTTCAATTTTATATTTCAGAAAATAGTTACCAATAATAAAATGTGTATGCAGGTAGTATTTATTGAGCACAAACATGCAAAACCACTGGTATAGTCCTACAGTATAAGAATAGCAGTTAATTGGCTGTTATGATCATTTTCAGTTTCTAAAACAATGAAAGCAACTGATTCTGTGATGCTATATATCATATAAAAATGTATAACTTGTGCAACAGCAGACAGAAGTTGAATGTTTTGGACTTTTGAGAGCATAAAGTCTTGAATGTGAAAACGCTAGAGTAAACTTACTGGTGGTGCCTGGATGGGAGGATACTGAGGCATGTAAGCTCCTTGCACGGCTGGGTTGGCTGCAATATACTGCAAAGATTAAATAAAGGAAATTCCTGATGTTCGTAATGGCAGGAATATCATTTTGCATGATGTCTAATCAGTTTTATCCTACACGCTGTATAGATTAAACTATGAAATATTCTACTCTGTGTATATCGTTTGTGCATGTTGTTCTCTTCCCAGAATTCCACTCACGGCTCCAGTGTTCCCCAGTGACAGCTGGCCCATCTGCTGAGTAATCATGGCTGTGGGATGCAGTGACATGGAGGGATCCACAGAGGGCGACATCACGGCAGCCTGCAACACCAAGCAGCCGAGTTTCCAGCATATCACATGACAGCTTCGTACAATGTGAGTAGTCTGAATCCATCCATTTAGACTAAAACATTGCTTTAAAATGTATGTAGGACATAGGTTTAGGTTCACAAAAATGTAATGCTACTCATATCTAATACTAATACATGATAATATATAAGCTTAACATAAATATATTATATTTATATACATAAAGTATTCTCTGCTCCTGAATTGAATTTGGTGTAGAAAATGTGACAAAAGTTTGATGCTGCCACTTGTGGTTTGTTTGCAAATAGAATATATTCCTTTAAACACGATGCCTTCAGGGAATAGACCATTCCCTAGTAAAAAAAAAAAAAA
>VXCM01000270.1:326540-391947 GCA_014773175.1 Lucifuga dentata
GGGGAGGGCGATCAGCACAGACACTTGTTCTACTGGAAACCATCTGTTGGAAGAGTCAGAGTCATAAGACTGTCTCTGCTTCAGGCATTTCCTGTTGGATCCAGAGAGAGAGAAAGAGAGAGAGAGAGAGAGATGGAAGAACTAAAATGACATACAGTCACCCCGCCTCTCCCTCTCCCTCTCTCTCTGTCTCTGTCTCTCTCTCCTTCTCCCTCTCTCTCTCTCTCTCTCTCTCTCTACATCTCACATACGCAGAACTCGTCTCAGCCCTGTCCCTCTCCTGCGTAGGGGGAAGTTTGGGACGTTGTTGGTTTAACTATGTCAGCAGATTAAAGCACGGCTGATTAAAGTAACACATTCCACTTTGCTCTGAGCCCAGAGATTTTAGCTGTAGCAGCGCCACACACCCATTTCCTGTGCACAGAATAAGGAGGTGGTGCAAGCGGTATGAAAAAGGCGGTGCTGTTGTCTTGTTGTTCCCTTACCGGGTGTTGCATGAGATATGGTTGATGTGCCATCCAAGAATGACTCTGTACCTAATGAAAGACAGAGAGAGAGAGAGAGAGAGAGAGAGAGAGAGAGAGAGAGAGAGAGAACAGAAACAAGGAGAGGAAGACAGAAAGAGAAAAAAAAAGAATTACTGACTTTATCTTCTAACTTTAAAGCTGTAATAAGCATGATTTTCAAACAGAAATCCAACACCGCCTTTCATTTTCAAAACACTCCTGCTCAGGGTTGCACAGGACAGAGGTCGAGAAGAGCAGCCTATACATCTGTTTCCCCAGCCAGGGAACCCCACTCGTTCCCAGGCCCCATGGGAGACATAAGCCCTGTGTCCTGTGTCTGCCCCAGGGTCTCCTCTCACACAGATTTGCCTGAAAGAGAATCTAGAAGGATTTGAGCGATTTCTCTGACTGTGGTGTCAAATGTGGAGACGCTGATCTTCATCTTCACACCAAACATTATTTAAATAGCAGTCTTCAAAGCAAAGGTTACAAAGTGCTCACATAATGCCATATATAAAAGACCAATAGACAAAAAAATAAAAAAAACAACATGGATTAAAATTTAAAATTTAAAAAGTAATTAAATATAGATAATCAAATAACTGAATCAAATTATGGTGAGCAAAGTCCCATAAGCGCATAAAGGACGAATTAATCCAGTCACATTCAGCTGCTAGTTTCTCTGGTGTACAAAGTCCAACGACATCAAGAGCACATCAACCACAAATTGTCGAGACGTCAGTGTCATCAAACCCAAAGTCTCCTTCAGTGTGGCAGCAGCATACAGAGAGGTATTCAGCCCTCTGGGACACAGTGAGTGGCTCCTGGACAAAGTTCCTCCTACCGATTCCATAGTCCTACTGGGAGACTTTGATTCTCATTTTGGCAAAGACTGGGTCATCTGGAGGAGCTTGATTAAAAGGAATGGCCTTATTTTAAGCCAAGTGGTCAATCTCTGTTTGTCCAAGACTAGTTAAGCATTCATCCTAACAAGTACCATGTTTGATCACAGAGATGCTCGTAAGTTTTCATAGTACCGGACATCTTGGCTCACAGGTCAATGATTGACTTTGTAGTTTTATAGTTGTTTCATCACATCTAAGTCATTTGTTTTGGATATTTGGGTGATGAATGGGGCTGAGGACACTGCCTAACATATAGAAATCATTTCTGGGAAAGTTTGGCAGAGGACGCTGGTTCAAGAATTTCAACTCTCACCTCAGAAAGAAATGTATCCTTATCCAAGCAAACAGTGGGTACATGGAGTCAAAAAGGACCCTGGTCAACACATCCCTACTAAATGAGACCCCACAGATTCCCCATTTCTGCCCAAATTAATTTCACATAATGGGTCTTGTCACTGGTTGGAAATGGCTTCAGTGCACAGAAAGCCATGAATCAAAACTTAAGCATGAAATATTAAACAGCCACGAGTGAGCACTCTGTTCAGAGGAAGCATGAGTCACAGTGGATGACTGTACCTACTGCTAAAGACATTTTTTTTTAAAAGAGTGACTTGGTTACCAAGTTCTTTAAACGCTAAATTATCTCATAGGTTTCTTCCACTGTGATGTGGAGCTGCTGTCAAAGTGTGAGGTGCCTGTGCAGCTTTAACAGAGCCAATAGAACCTGTCAGCCCATGCACCAGCTAAAATACACCCACATGCACACATACTGTACAATTACTACAGTATCCTCATAGACAACAGAAAGCGGAGAGCCCCACAGAGACAGACATGATTTAAAATCAGTTTCGGCTCTTGGACACATTTACAGCAGCCTGTTAAAAGGGATCTTCCACAGTACCTGGTAAGCAGAGACCGGAGACATGTAGGGAGATATAGCAGGCTGCACAGTCATTATCCTGTTAGTCACAGGATATGGAGAAGGATAGTACCTACAAAACAGACTGCATTTCAAAATACAGCATACAGTTCACAGGAACTGCATGTCTAATAAAAAGTTAAACCATGTCATGATCTGCCATAACCTGTGTGTGACTTACCCATTCTGCATAGCTGCTGAGGAGGGGTCATAGGTAAGAGTCATTGCACCCTGAGATGAGGAGAAAGGTAATTAATGATTACATGTTTTTAGCTTACTGCTGTGTCACAACCATAAAATAAATTAGGAATACATTTGGTTTGTATTTTAAAGGACCTTGCCGGCGATCGTGCATGTTACAGCCCAATATATACAACCTGCATATATGATTCCTTACTGACAACCAATTTCCAAAACATAAAACCATATTTTAGTTTTCCTGTTGTTTTTTTTTTTTGTTATTCTTGCAAATCAAATATTCACACCCACCTTAAAATTCAGTGTTTCGCCATCTAACCTTATGCATGATTGTAGAAGGGGTGGTCGTTTTAATTTCTCGGTAAGACGTCTTATTCTAGTACTATATTCCCTGGCGGAGACATACATTGTCTTCTGTGCTGCCCCGAGTTGGATTGGTTTTAAATAGTTACTTCGACAAAAAAAAACCTTATTGACATGTTGTCTGCTGTGATGGATTATACATCTCAATTATATTATAAAAATTATTATTATTATGAAATATTATTATATTTCAAGTCTCTACAAGTTTATTTTAATAGTGTACTAAATGGAAACTAACAAAAGTGGAAGGTAGGAAAAAAATCTAAAAGTTACTGCTAAAGCAGGAAATTTTGGGAAGTGGTTGGCAGTAACTGAACATGTATGCGGATTGTATATATTGGTCTCAAACATGCACGATCGCCGATATGGTCCTTTAATATCTACACATTATAAAGTAAACACAGAAAGATAAGAATGCAATGTATGAAAGATGATATACAGACACATACTAGTCTCAGATCTCCTGCCTGTACATTGGGAACAAATCCCCCATGCGTGTGTTTCTTCCTTTGACCGTCTGCAAACTTACACAGCAACGGCTGAGAGGGAGCTAGAAAGCAGAGCACAGGACCGGTTACTAAAGACATATTAACATTAATTTTTATAAGCTCTCCACAGAGAAAAGAAAGGTAAAATTTATTCCTACCCAGACCTCCCGAAGCTATCTTGATAAATTTTCCATTGAAGTGGGAGATCACTGCATTACACTGCTCTGTTGTGTCCATCCTGATGAGGGAAGATACAAGAAAAATCATGGCTAATCATCAAATCTCACAGAACTTATCTAAAACTTCAACACAGACTGCTCATGTAAGGTATGAAAAAAAGTGGCGTAAAACACTTTTAGGCCATATTCACACTAATAATCTTCATTTTAGTGCCTAACATAGTGCACACAAAGACATACATATATACAGTATATATATATAAATATATAAATATATATATATATATACAGTGGGGTCCAAAAGTCTGAGACCACTGTGAAAATGCTTCTATTTTTCATTCTTTTTGAATTTAATACAANGGGTCCAAAAGTCTGAGACCACTGTGAAAATGCTTCTATTTTTCATTCTTTTTGAATTTAATACAAAATTTTTCATTACAAATGATAATATCATGTTCATTTGAGTGAAAATTTTAATCTTTGAAAAATGTACCAGAATTTCAGATTATCTTAGTATGTGGTATGACCCCCTTTTGCTTTAATGACAGCGTGCACTCCAGCTGGCATGGACTCTACAAGTTTGTGCAAAACCTGATGAACCAAGTTATCCCAGCATGATTTGACAATGTACCAAAGAGCTTCTTGTGACATACATATATATATACACACATAAAAACAAGAGCAACTTTATGTCTTATGCAAATAAACTCAACTGTGTGTATATGTGCAGATATGGGATAATTGGTAAGTGGTTTGGAGCAAGTTTCAGTTGATCCCTTTAAAACAACAGTGGGTTTGGCAGATTGCATAACAACGCAGTAAAATGCTGAAAGAAACTGAAGTTGAGTTCTCTGTCTACTAACAGCATTATGAGTTGAAGTAATTAAAAAGGGGGAAAAAAAAACACTCAGTAGTTAAGCTGCAGAGTGGGTCTGAATGGACAGAGGAGCAATGCTGACTCCATGTTTGCTGAGTGTGAAGATCACATTTACACGTGCTGGCCATTACAACCTGACTGTCAGAAGCGTAAATACAGAAGCAAGTCCTGTTACTTGTTTGTACATGTAGGCATTCTCTGTCTTCTACATATGTGTGTTTCTGTGTGTGTGTGTGTGTGTGTGTGTGTGTGTGTGTGTGTGTGTGTGTGTGTGTGTGAACACGAGTGACTCAGTAGTGAGTTTGGCTTAAACATACAAGTGCAAATGTTGTCATAGTCATTCTCAGATCTCTGTGAAAATCAGCCTGCAGGGACTTATATGTATATATATGTATACTTATATGTATATAATGTCAGAAACGCCCCATGCTAGTAATTTATGCTTGAACTGTACAAACACAATGTTGTTGCTTACCACAAGTCTACTTTTATAGGGTTAGATCATCAATACTTCAATTAAAAACCGAGTGATCATTAAGTGTCTGTTAATTTACAACAACTTTAGAGTGCTGTTGTTTGTGATTTGCCTTTGACCGACCTGGCAAAACCCACGCCTCGACTGTTGCCGCTGTAGTCTCGGAGGATGCGTGTGGAGACGACCTGACCGAAGGGCTGCAGCATGTTCTCCAGCTCCTTCTCGTCCACAGAGAGAGGCAAGTTGGAAATATACAGATTGGTAGGGTCCTGCTCCTGCTGCTGCTCATTGAAGAGAGAATGGAGAGGAAGAAGAGCACTGAAATGCCACGTACCACGTTACAATGCTGCATGTTACCTCTGTTACTGTGTGTAGTTGGTGGTGAAACAAGTAGTGGTATTACACAGCTGTGTAATACCACTACTTGCACATACAGTATAATTATTCAGAAATCAAGCACTGTGTGATATTACAGAAGGCAGTTTGTGAGCTTTTTATTAAAATGTCACACTGGCACTTAGTGGGGTTCATTTCATACTTTGAAATCAAACATTCACCACGTGTAGCGCTTTGCTAATTCTTCGGCTTCTAGCAGATGAAAGGCTAGAAGCAACAAAAGACTGAAAAATATGTATTTCTCTGTTATGAAACACGTTAGTCTGCATAGACTTGAGTCTGAGAGTTGGTAATGTAGGTGTAATAATCAAAAGGAAGGCATCTGATTTACCAAACACCTTTAATAGCCTCCTGCGCATGCACGCGTATGCACACGCACATACACACGCGCACACACATACACGCATACACAACTCCATCTGTAGTGTGCAGCAGCTCAATGCCTCTAAGGTCCTCCATAGAAACAGCAGGAGAGTAATGTAGCCTAGCTACCACAACACACAAACTGAGCTGTGTTTGATCCAAACAGAGCAGCTACATGCAGCTCTCCAGAGTGAAAACCTTCATCACTTAACTCATCCTCACTGAATATAAGCGCAGTACTACAGTCAGGGCTGGGAAGCACCTGAAAAAAAATGTGATGATCCAGGAAATTCCCATTTCACACCGTTAGACACACCCTTTGGACACACACGATGCTGAAACAGTACGTTTTTCACCTAAATATGCTTTGGTCACAAAAGATCAAGGATGTCTCAAAGCAGTAGTACTGATGATATAGAGCAAAGGGTATAACTGGTAATTAATAAGACTGGATGGCTTTGAGTAACAGGGGTTGGTGTGTTCATGTTGGGGGGGGNGGGGGGGGGGGGGGTCTGGTGGTGGTCCAGCGTGTAACGCTGCATGCTGACTGCCAGGATAGTTGGCAGAAAGAAACATGACATCTGGTTTCTACAGTAAATGTAAATGGGGTCACGGGAAGAACAGCTTGTCAGCTGAGGCCATGTGACCAGTTTGATGTTGTTCTCTGACACACACCGGACACACGCACGCATTAAAGAAGCACAACCCCATCGACATCGACTGGTACAAACAAGACAAATAGGTGCACACGCAAACACACACACACACACATGCCAGAACCAAACTCACCTTGGCCATCTGGGCTTGTATGCCGCTGGTTTTAAGAGCATGTACAGCTTTTAAAGCAGCTGCTGGGCTGTCAAAGTCCACAAATCCATAACCTGTAATTGATAGACCAGTATTCAGAAGCATAATTACTAAGCGAAACATACCCAGTATTTGGATTAGACCAATTAATTAGGGATGGGCGACATATATTATATTGATTTATTTGTCCACATTTCTGTCTCTGTGGTCTTTATCTCAACACATCAAGGGATTTTCCTGATATCACAAATCCTGACACACAGTTCAGTTGTCTACATTCACAGTTCTAAGCACACACATCACATTTCTCTCAGAACGATTTCTGAAACACTTCAAACCAGTGTTTTTGCGTGTATGACAAATGAAGTGTACTTTACATGACTGGTTGACATTTTCCAAATTTTATATCACACTCTTTCTGTTTTCCAAAGTGTCTTCCTACCTTGCAGGCAGCCACTGGCTTCCATTCAATTCTGTACAGTGCGAAAATCCACCGCTAGTGTTTAACGACCTGATGATCCATCATAGTGAAAATGTCTGCTTTTGTCTTTGCCAAAACTAAATAATCTGTGCATTGTAATGAGTGCATACTTTATAAATCAATTCATACTTTCAGCATAAATTACATTGTTATTGTTGTAATACCACATAATAATGTAACTTGGACAAATCTAAAAGCAGACGTGATGTGATGAATTACTCCACTGAGTTTAACATCTCTGAGAATTCATAACATACAGTACATAAACTGAATGGAAAGAACTGGCTGCCTGCCGCGTGTGGAAAAACATTTTAAAATCAAGAAGTCATTCTAAGAACACATGCCTCCACCAAGGCCAACAATATCCTCAATACCCTCCCCAGCCCCACCCACCCGCTGTAGAAGTGTCAGCATTTATCACTCAAAAATTATCCGTATTTGTGTCAAACATTTTATCAAGTTTCAACATTTTACGCCAGAAACTCAAATGTTTATTGTTAAAATCCTTCTAACAAACAGTCAAACAAACAAATAAATCCTTCTTCAATTGTGTGGGATCCAGAATATGATCCGGATCACCACCAAAATAAGCAGATCTTCTTTTTGTAAAAAAAAAAAAAAAAAAAAAANAGACAAAAAAAAAAAGAATATACGATCCCGATCACCTCTAAAAATTAAATCACTTTTTCCTCTTGACATTTTCTATCTGTCCCCCAAATTTCATCCAAATCTGTCCATAACTTTTCGAGACATCCTGCTAACAAACAAACCAACATCGGTGATCACATAACCTCCTTGGTGGAGGTAATGATAATAAGTATGGTTTGAATTATCTTCACAAATATAAAGTATGTTTTAAAGAAATGGATAAAAACACTTGGACAGTATCTGGAACAAGCATTTAGTGTTATTATGACATATACTTTTCATATATCGTTTAGTCTATCTACCGAAACCAATACGGGTTGTGAGTAAATAACTGACCTTTACATTTGTTGGTCGTCTTGTCCAGGATTGCCTTTGCTGACTGAATCTTGCCGTACCTGAGCACATATAAATAAACGTGTGTCAGGCCTGCACATATATTTATGCATGATATTTACATGTACACAGTCAAATCCCTATATATTCCATTGCTGGAGAAATTTGTACAGAATCTAAAATAATCCAAACAGAAGCAAAAATAATCCATACAGAAAAGAAGGTCTAAAAATTAACAAAAAAAAAAAAACCCTGATGGCTACATGGATACAAGGTGATTTCAGAGCTGCATACTGTACGTGTCTTAATGCTTTATTACCAACTTCATTCACAAGTTGACCCGTGCAAGCACCATTTGCTGTTATCTGAGTACACCCGGCAAGCGGAGAGAATGGCTAGCTTACATCACCATTCAGACCTTGTTGCTATGAAAAGCGCTTTCATTTCTGCTTTGTGCTGGCAAACACCATTGGGAACAGGAACAAAACACAAGCAAACATGACACAAACAGCTGCTGCTGCTGGTTCCATGGGTGAATGCCTCTCCCCGTACGCTGTGATCGACAAAACTCTGCTAATTACAGCATTGATGACCCACTAACTACCAGGACTGCAGCCTGCAATATCAAAAACGCTCGCTGGACTCTGTTACATGACTGTTTTTTTTCAGAAAACAAACATTTTTTATGGTTCCTGCCAATGCCACAGTTGAGCTATGGCTTTTCCATGTGTGTCTGTTTATAGAGGTGGAGTATGCGGTCAGTGCAGTTAATGTGTGACCAAAATTTGGAGCTTCTGAAGGCAGATACTAACATTTTTGTACTGAAGCTGATGATAGTCACTGTTTTGTGCCAAAACGTTTATTATATTTCTTCAATTTTGACCATTTTTATGCCCCACAAATCCTTCCTCCATATTTAGGCTTTTATTCTCAAAATTCTGTTTTTGTCAGAATGGAAAATCCTCAGTGACAACATTGAAACTTTTGTGAGAGACTAAAACTCTTTGTTGAAACCCAGACTGGAGACATTTTTTAGGGATAGCAGCTCTTTGAGGCAGGCTGACCCATGCGACCTATACATTCCTAACTTTAAGTGAAGAATAAATTTACCAAAACATTATAAATCAAGTTGACTCAAATGTACAAGTAAAATTTTACTGTAGGTTTTTGCGACTTCATTTCTGTTCCTGTGGTTCAGGGGCATTTCTTGACCAGTTTATCAAGGCGGGGGGGCTAGGTTTAGGTACAGTGGTGGGGCCACTGACAGCAGCAAGTCATTAAAATATAATTTCAGAATCAGAATCAGAAGTCATTTATTAGCCAAGTACTGGCATACAAAGAATGTGTCTTGTTGCTTCCTCTTGATACAATGATTAAAATTCAAGCAGCTTAAATAATATAATTAATATAAAAAAGAAGCATATGCTATAAAACCAGAAATATAAAATATATACAAAGCTATATTTCTTGTCTAAATGTCAGCTAACAGTGAAACAGCTAACAATAGCAGACTGGAACTACTGGTGTACCGAGATAACAGGACATAAAGCTAACACGTTAGTAAACCAGTGTTACTAATGAAATATAAGATTTCAAAAAAAGCAGGAGCTTTGCCACATGAATTAATAATGTTCAAGGAAGTTCAACAGCAGAAAAAACTTGCTTAAATTACAGGAATCCATGAAAATTTGAACCAAGTGTTCAGTCATTGGCTAAAGCATCACAGCTCGCCATCCTATCAGCTAGAAGGGGGAGCACCCATGGCGGCCAATCAAATTACTGCGGGAGGGGCTGCTGGCACTCCAGGCCTCTTCCTGAACACACCGTGACATGGTCAGGGAGGAACCTTCATCACATTCAGAAAACAATGATACTGAATGGCTGCGATTTGATATTGTAAAACTTCTATCAAACAGCCACAGCACTCGAACACAGAAGCGTATTTGTGTGTTGGCTTGTGAGGACTCACTGCTGACAGAGTTTGACCAGGTCCAGGTCTGTAGTAGCAGGAGGCAGGCCGCGGATGTACAGGTTGGTTTTGCTGAGCTGCTCCAAGCCTGTGCTGCTGCTGTTGCTGCTGCTGCTGGGACTGGACGGAGTCATGGGGTAGGACTGCAGACAGGAAACACATTGTTACAGCCTGTATGGGAGCTAGAAAATCTAATTTGAATTTCTGTCAGTGCTGATCACAACAACATCTCATGCGTGTGAACCAAAGGCACAAAAGCACAATTAGAGAATCGTTTTCTTTCCACGTGCTATGTCAGAATTTGCTCAAAAGCCGCGGTGCTCTCCTTCCATTGTTGTAATCCGGCGTGACTCAAGTATGAATTATCCATAGAAATTATATATAAACTCAGATTTGACTGAAGCTTCAGGCTGCTGAAAAGTTTCAATCCTATCAAGACAATCTACCACAGAGTGTATTAAATATTTTTTCCTTATATACAGACCTTTTTCAATTGCAAAGCAATAAAATCTACATTGACGTCTTCCATCCTGTTGTAGTGTTTATCAGAAGACTCCAGTTTTGTGTGTACTTCTAAGCCAAACCACACAGCACTGCCCTGTAAAGCATTTCCTTCCCCTTACTCATTCATTAAAATAGCTCCCAGCCACTCAAACCCACTCCACTTCGGATCAAAGACAAAGCATGGCAGAATCACACCATCTGTCCATAACCAAAGGACAATCCATTCCAAGTGCCAAAGTCATGAATACACCCAGAGCAATGCAAACAACTAGACTATCCTGACACAATCATGTGACGTTTAAATGTTCATATCAGCTTTTTTCTTTCATAGACGGCGAATCGATCGCTTTATGGCAGGAACATCTGACCAGCCTGTTAGTAGAAGCCTTAAATTTTTGATGGTATGCAATTACCACACTAACTGGTCTTGCAAGAGTTCAGATCAGGCCTCCAAGTCAGTCCTCCTCCATTAGAAAACAGCCAAGAGCATCATCACCATACCAGACTAAACCAGTATTACACCTACACTGCAAACTCATTGACTGCTTCCTCGCAGGCATTCATTTGTGGTTAGTTTCAGATTCCTGTCTTCCTGGAAGTAAAGTAAGTAAGATGAATCAACCTCCTGATGAAAGAAATTCACGTTAACCCTTTAGAGGTTATTTCTGCCAAAACTCAGCTGATTAGTGTGAGTATCTTTTGTAACACACAGAAATAAGTCAATATGCATTTATGTGTGGAATTTTGACAAAGAAAGAAAAATCTGTGGTGAGGGGAAAAATTTAATGAAAAATGAATATGTATATTTTTAAAGCAATAAAAATAAAAAAAAAACCATACACTTTATTACTTAATAATTGTATATCTTGCCATTATTTTTTTTAAATATAATTTGAAGGGTTTTTTTTTTTTTTTGAAGAGTCTATACAGCCAGAATCAGAAACTGGTTTTTCTACAGCTCCACTGTGCATGATTAGTAAAATTAGTTAATATTTATCTTAATTTATTTGAACCTGTCACCATTAGATGTTCTAACAACATATCTTCACCTCAGTGCCAGAGTACAGATCTTACTGTTTCCATCCTGTACATAAACCAATGCTAACTGGAGAAGAGCAGGACCTTTAATTACCTTTATTTCACCTGAGTGAAGGGATGCCGGATGCTGCATTCAGGTGACTGAATACATTAACCTAGAAAATGCACTACAATAGCATATTTAGCATTATGGATGAATGACTCGGCACACAAGGTTATATGGACTAAACTCTCTGTGGAGATGGCTCAGCTAGGCTTCATTTCTCTAAATCTTAGTTTGACAGCTAAACTAAACCCTAGGAATACATCTGGCTCCATTTTTGAGACTTTAATTCATGCTCAAACAGATATATCCCATGTATAAATCGGGAAGGGCTTTCCAATGTCATTTGTTGTTAGCTAGCTTAATTCTGTTTGAGATGTTTCCGATGTGTTGGAGCTTTAAAAAAGTAGACAAAAACAAATGGAAATGGATTATTGTCCTACCTGCTTACGACTGGGGGTTTTCAGCGGGTTGCCTGTATTAGCAAAGATCATCCTGGAGGTTACAGATGTCTTTATTTCCTAATTTGGTCCAACAATTGCAACGCGGAGCTGCTAGACGGAATCCAAACGGCGTAGCTTAGAAAATAGCCACTTGGTTTAAAACATCCGCATGTTGAAGAGGCTGGGTAGTAGTAATAAAGGTTGTATTAATGTCCTCTCCAGCCTGCATAGGTACTGACACATCTATACAGTCAGATGCACACCAGAAGATGGACCAACCCTCCGGTCCGGTTCATTGATCTACGACGTCCTGCAGACCGCTACAGTCCCACCTACTACAGACCAAACCATCTCCGCCTCTGCAGGGTGTTTGACGTTCAAGAACTGCGTGGATGCCTCATCAAAACACGCGTTAGCCTTTTAGTTTTCGTGATAAACGCCCACCACGGAGATTTATATCTGCGCCTCGACGTTTAATGGGAGTCTGCGTGTTTTTTTACGCGTGATTTTTGCGCGTACAGTCGCTTGGGCTGAACGCTCGCCGCCTTTCATGTTACTGTCGTCCGCACATACCAAGCATTCTTCACCCCTCCANCCCCCACGCCCCATGACATGTCAGAGAATCAGGATGCAATGAAATATAACCAGAGCCTGGCCTGGGCTGGAGGTCACAGTCTCCCTCTTAATCCAAATAAGGGAGAGAATTTGATTTATAAATCAGAACAGATGATTGATATTTGGAAATACCACGTATATCCTCCTGTGTTTCATATTCTGTGGCTGTTTGATGAAGTGAAGTTTCAGATCATGCATGACATATCCTTAAGGTCAAATGGGAAAAATGTAAAAAAAAAAAAGAACAAAAATGTTGACCTCTTCAGAACAAGTGGGCTTAAATCTTAAATCAAACATGATGGAGTACGGTAATTTTTTGAAGACTTTTTTTTATATTTGTATATACTGGATTTGGCATTTGTTTTTCACCTTGAAGTTGTTTTATAACTTTGTCTTTTTAGTTTCTCTAATATTTTTAATCTCATTCCCATAGTAAAGCTGTTGAAAGTTTTGTATTGTTTAGTTTGTATGGTTAGTGCTGCTAGTGAAAAGTCCAAGACAGACCTAAATTTTCACAAAAAAAGAAAAGAAAAAGAAAATATCTAAATAAATAAATAGATACAATTTTTTGAAATGCCAGAATATGCACTTTGTTCAAAGTTTGGTAAACTATTTCAATGTGTTATGAGTAATAATTCCTAAAAAATGTGAGGAAAAGGTTTTATTGAAAATGGTGACTTCAAAGATTTAATATTGTTGGGTGCATTTACAGTGTTTGCAAGATAAATTAATTTTGAAAGAGTTTGAAAACCAGTTTAAATAAGGCTGCAGCAGCTTTTTTATGACTTCACATGCTCTCACTGCAACTTAGAATTGATTTTAAAATGAAACTGGTTTGTGTGTTGGACATGTGTTATATCCTTCCTGCATTTCTGATCTCCTGCATCCTGCATTTAGTTTTATCAGGACCCTTTAATGGTGCTCTGCTGCAGCTAAAGGTTTATTTACCGCAGAGAGGAGCAGCCTCCCTCATTATATCAGGTCCACCCTCAACAGAATCAATCAAAAAGTCATTTTAAACTCTATTCTGTCATTTCTGATTTGTGTGTTTTTGTTCGTCTTTTTACTTTGTAATTTCTTTTGTTTAATTATTCAAAATATTTTACATAGATTAAGCAACCCTAAACCAGTTTTAAACAAGCTGCGCAAATAATCTCTACTCAGACTGATAACATACAACACAACAATATTAAACAATGAAAAACAATTCCACATAACACAGTACAACATGATACAATATGATGTGACATGTTATGATACGTCACGATATGATATAATGTAATATACAATACAACATGACACGACATGACATGACATGGTACATAATACAACGCAATACAACAACATTCAGCATTTTGTTTTGATACAAAATGTCTGTTAATACTGATATTAATATTAACAAATTAGTGTTCTTTCATGTGCCCAGATTTTTTTTTTCCTTTTTGTGGGGAAAAAACACTTGACAAATAAAAATAATCTTTCAGTATTGAGCGTGTTGGTTTTCTTTTTTCAAACAATAAGGTAGGCAGTTCACTGATGTTTATCATTTTTATGTTTATTCAGACAGCTGGAAGGTATATAAATACACAGATTAGTGGTGCAACAAAGAAACTCCTGGTGGTATTCAGTCTAAGGCCAAAGGAGCACGTATGTGGCCCCAGAGGTGACAGATCTAACTACTGGGCTGTCACTGCCTTTCACTTTTATCTAATTACACAAATTATGTATTCATGTGCAGTCAATCAGAGGCTCAAAGGCAGTGCTCTCCACTGGTAGCAATCCTGCTGCAGGTTATAAAGCAAAGCCAAATCCACATCCCATCTGGGTGCAGGGAAGCTCTTAAAGCATCAGATTTCTCTCCCTTATTTCCTCTCCTGGTAGGATTATGGTTTCATGGAGGTGTAATGTTACAAGCTACTTCTAAGGTCCCTTGAAAAGTCCAGTCAATTCTATCTAAATAAGTGATTAGCTACACGAGTAGACTTTAGATGCTGTGTAGTGATGTTACACAGATTGGTAGTTTGTGATTAATAACTGTGTTGTGCTGGGCTTTTAATGAGGTTTGTTTCTGCTTCATATTACACAAATTAAAAGCTTTCTATCCTGATGTCTGTCACTTTGAATTGTGCTTCAGTTAAAAATTCTGTACCTTAAATGAGCCGAATCGCCAGTAACTCAATTGATCTGTTGCCTTTGTCACATTTATCCATTTTACATTGTTTGTCTCGGTGCTTTATCAAACTGCTTTAGAAATGACATTCTCTTTAATCAGAGAAACAAACAAGCAGCTTTGAATTGAATCAGTCTGAAGCTGCAACAGGCAGTGCTGAATCATTTAATTAACCCGTCAGCAACAGCTGACAGTAAACGCCATCCTGTTTGAAAGGAAAATAATGATAGTTTGTGTTCTGTTTCCTGTCTTGTCTTGATTCTTATCATGCCATCACTGATCATTTACACCACGCCTTTTGTTATTGGTAGATGTTTCATTGCTAAAGGAGATCCCATAAAACTACAGTTTCTCTCACCCATCATCATTAAGGGAAGCAAACTGGAAATGCCAAAATAAAAATGATCTACAGCATATCTTAAACAGTGAATGATATCTAAGCTTCAATCCCAAAACTATATATACTCTAATATACTCTAATATATCAAGTGGAATGACACCCTCGTTCTGTTTGAGACTGTTTGACTGCTCAGTGTTTTGATTTGTGTTCACTAAGGTCAATAGGTCCTGTGGGTGTGGAGAGGGAAGTAGCAGGGAATGAGGACAATTATCTGCTTCTTCCTCATCCAATGAGGAATTACAGAAAGTAAAAAATCAAGCTGACCTGACAGATCAGCCAAACAAACTACACTGCAAGTTGGATCAAATGGGTTGTTCTGCTGTATGGCAACTGTCTGGCCAGAATATATGAAGCCACGCTGGAGAAGCTGTTTCATAAAACTAGTGATGTGAGTTTGGCAGAGGGTTTATGGCTCCTCAGGGAATAAAGAAATGCTTGCATGTTGAAATTTGAGAAAGCACACCAACTCATAGCAGTTTCATTCTTTTCATTTTTAAATGAGAGTCTGTATATCATTTTCAGTGATTTAAACCTGGAATGCAGGTTTGTGGGTCAAGCTTGAATTCTATTAAACTTTAAAAGTATAGTTGATACTTCAAACACTGACATGAGCATACTTCCTGTTAATAACACCATATGCTTATCTGCTCAAAAGGCAAACTGAGGCACCTCCATTATATTTTTTAGATAAAATATTTGTATATGTACTTCATATATGAAGATGCTGCCTTTACATCAAAACATTGCACCCATTCATTCATTCTCTATATTGGATTATCTTGAGCAGGGTCACAGGTGGGCTGAAGCCTATAGGGTGAGAGGCAGGGTACACTCTGGACAAGTCACCAGTCTATAACAGGGCTAACAAATAGAGACAGACAAACTCATTCAAACTCACATTTATACCTAAAGGTAATTAGGTAATTAAAAGTTTCCAATTCCCTTATCTGCATATCCTTGATCTGTGGGAGGGAACTCTCACAGGCATGTGGATAACATGCAAACTCCACACAGAAAGGCGCCAGTCATATTTGAATCCAGGACTGTCTTGTTTTATTCTATGGAATTAATTATATGCAGACTAACATAGCATCCAGTGATGTGTAACACTAGAATTATAAACTAGATTCAATGTTCAATATCAGTATTTCAAAACAATACTTATTGTCTTGTTGTTATTTATTTATTTAGTTATTTATTTAGTTATTTATTTATTTATTTATTTACAGCATTAGTGAACATAATGACTATGGCTCCCCCGTGCGTCTTAAATTTGCAAGTGCCAAACGGGCGATAATCAAATACGTCATCAGTGCGACGGAAGACATCTTTCACACTAGAGACAATTCTGGCTGATTCATTGTAGCAAACTAAGTGGTTTGATTCGGCTTCACACGGGAAAAAAAAGACAGTTTTGCCGAACCGAAATATTTGACAGCAGGTAAGCAGACTAAAAACTACAGCACAGTAAGTTGCATCATAGAATTTGTGTAAAAATTGATACGATAGGGTCAGTGTAAATATTTTTTCGTGCTTTTTTTGTGCGAGCTGACAGATGCTAACATTCTGTTAGCACCAACAAGTTAACATCGCGTAACATCAGTTGTTTAACGTAACCGTACCTTTTCCCATTAGTTATGGCCAAAACCTGTATGTTATGTATATATATTGATTCATTAAACCAAAAGTCAATGTGTTTGTATGATCTGTCCAAATGCTATTTTGTGTTTACGTGACTGTGGATAAGTTAGCTGGCTAGCTAGTTAGGTTAGCTTGCTAAGCAGTTTGGTATCATGTATTATTTAGGGATCTGTATATCTGTTAAAAGCTCTGAAATGTCTTAAATTCTAATTTATGAAAGTAAAGTTATTTACAAATACCATTTTTAGGGGCTTAATTGTAACATGATGATTTTATCTGTATTTTTGTTTAGTGAAGAGCACAATATCCTATGAAACAAACAGGCAGTTACTACATACCTCTCTCCTTATTATGCTTGCTTTGATATATATGTGGCCTGTCATAGATAAAGACAAGCTTTATATCTTTTTGTCATGTTTACCTGCAGAGAGAGAGAGAGATCTAAACAAGTTCTAGTAGTTACCATACAAATAATGCACATTTTAACAAATTTAGCTGTATTTCAGTGTCTAAGCTGTTACTTTGGTGTTTGTTCTAAACGAAACTTGAAGGGCTGGATGGATTTAACAAAATTGTTGTATTGCCTAATTAAGTAGAGATCTGGATATTATGACAAATATATTAAATATCACATTTAAAAGTTAAACTCATGTTTGTCCCACTAATTTAAACAGTTATTAGGTGAAATTATGTAATTATAGAAGAAGATTCTAAACTTGAAAATGAGATCCATGTGATTCTCCATATGAAAATTTAATTACATTCAGCAGTTACAGTAAATCAGTCAATTCCCACAGTAATAGCCATTTGCAACATTATTAATGGCTTGGCTGTATATTTACATCAGTAATGTCACTTGATGAATAAAAATATCAGTTTATATCAGAAAACATGAAAGTTTTTGGGTGATTGCAAACGTTTGAACATAGTGACTGGCAGAAGAAGTCTGGACTGGGGAGATGAATGAATGTTTACTGGTACCAGTGTTAGAGCCAGTGCCTGTCCCTCCCTCATAATCCCCAAATGCTCCAATGGAGCTGCTCAGGGCCCAAGCAGTGTAGTGTATATGGGGGCTAATGAGATATAATGTCAATTTATCAAACTAATGTCACCAATGTAACATATACTGGTAATTAAGCACCTATACAGTATATGGAGCCCCTGATAACAAATTGTAGCCTCTCTGAAGTGCCCCATTATAAACTCCTTTCAGTAGCCACCTGAAACCTCCATATGTTTAATTTTTTTATTTTTTTATTTAGTTTATTTAAAAAGGAGACCATGCCCAAAAAAACATTAATCTCAAACTGAGAAAAGATGCTTTGCACCAGTACATACTGGACTTCTTTTAAAAAAGTTATAAATTTCCTTCTATTTTGCCTTAAAATCATCTTAAGTATAGTTGTGACTCTGACATCACCTTGATTGCTTTACAGTTTAATCATCAGCTGGATAATGTAATGCTGACCTATTTGCTTTGAACGGTGTTTGTTAATAGATCCCAATATGGACCGGCTTCTGAGGCTTGGAGGTGGAATGCCGGGGCTCGGTCAGGTAACATTAAGCTTAAGTTTCCCTTCTGTGGAGAATATAAACAAAGCGTTCTTGTGGATTCCACCGCACATACAGGCAAAGATGGAAGTCAGATTGGCCCTAACTTTAACACCACCAAACCTGTACCTAACCCATCATTAACATAAAGATAATCTCAAATTTCATCATCTTATCTTGAGTTCTAAAGCAGTTACAGTCTTGGAACTCAATCTGTCCATTCCATAAAAATGTTCTTTGTATTAAATTTCAATTTCAAGTCATGGTTGTGGTGCATGACAAAGCTTCTTCTGATCAGTATCAGGCAATAATTACCTGCATTGTGGTCGAGATCACCTGAATCAAGTCACCACAAGTTGGATTGCAGTGATTTGTTTTATTATTTTTTCCTGAACAAGAGCTTGAAAGTCCTGAACTGATAAATTAACAGCTAACTCCTCTTTGACTGCTAAGGGCCCCCCCACAGACGCTCCTGCTGTGGACACAGCTGAGCAGGTGTACATCTCTTCTTTGGCTCTGCTCAAGGTAAATACTCTTCATCTGCACTACATCTTTTCAACACAATCACATTCACGTTTGCACAGTCAGACACAGCTCGTGTGTATTTCCTCCGTGTTAGATGCTGAAGCATGGGCGTGCTGGTGTACCAATGGAGGTCATGGGTTTGATGCTGGGAGAATTCGTTGATGACTACACAGTGCGAGTGATTGATGTGTTTGCGATGCCCCAGTCAGGAACAGTATGTACCTCCCTGATTTCAACATTATGCATCACTACAGAAAACACTCTAGAAACTATAGAAATACTATGGAAAATATTAACGCTATAAAAAAAATGCAACTTTACATAGTTTGTACAGCTAAGGTAGTCTAATCTGATATGTTGTTAGGTAGGAAATTATTTGAATGTTGATGTAGTGTAAGTTTTGTTAGAAAGTGTGTATTGCTAAACTTTGGATTGGTTATTTAATAATAAAAAAAAATTGGAAATTCTCGTCCTAACAGGGTGTGAGTGTGGAGGCGGTGGATCCCGTGTTCCAGGCCAAGATGTTGGACATGCTGAAGCAGACTGGCAGGTAAGACTGCACCACATATCTGCTGTATGGCTATTATACAGAGTTCCCTTGATCAGTATTTGCCCACATTTATGAAGACATCACTGAAGCCTCGTTTATCTTATGATCCAATTTCACCGTAAGCAAAAACTCCAGATCAAAGCAGGGTAAAATAGTGGTTTTATAATTATCCCTACTTTGATCTGGAAATGATCATTTCTTTTTGCTTCATGCTGGTTATGTTGAGATATTGCATGTTTTTGCAGTGTTCATCTGCCTGTGTTATTTGTCCATCTTGACCATGTTCTTCATGTTTTCTTAATCAGGCCTGAAATGGTGGTGGGCTGGTACCACAGTCACCCTGGTTTTGGTTGTTGGTTGTCTGGTGTGGACATAAACACACAGCAGAGCTTTGAGGCTCTGTCAGAGAGAGCTGTTGCTGTGGTGGTCGATCCCATTCAGAGTGTCAAAGGAAAGGTGAGGACATGTGGCTGCTGCAGACTAACTGTATTTCTCAGTAGGCCTAATTTTACAAGCACGCTAAATAATGAAAGCTTTGCTATAAATTTTCAGTATGAAGTGTATTAGAAATGTCTTTTCAGGAGCTAAACTAGTGTCATGCATTCATGGCAACTTCCATCTTCTACAGGTTGTTATTGATGCCTTCAGATTAATCAATGCCAACATGATGGTGTTGGGTCATGAACCAAGACAAACCACATCAAACCTGGGCCATCTGAACAAACCCTCAATTCAGGTATCTCATCACAGTTGGTGCTATGGTGCATTTAAATGTGTATTTCATGAATTTTCAGTGTTAACCTTCTTGGCTTTAGCATGACTCCTCATTTTGACTGACATAACTTACTGAGTTTCTGTTGTTTTCAGGCTCTGATTCATGGTCTTAACAGGCACTACTACTCCATCACCATCAACTACAGGAAAAATGAATTGGAGCAAAAGGTTTGAGTCTTACATCTTCTGCATACATATGTGAACGGACATGAAACGTGCATGAACGTGTGAAACATGAAGTTCCATTACTTTTAGATGCTGTTGAACTTGCATAAGAAGAGCTGGATGGAGGGCCTGACCCTGCAGGACTACAGCGAGCACTGCAAGCTCAATGAGACTATTGTCAAGGAAATGCTGGAGCTGGCTAAGAACTACAATAAGGTAGATGTAGAAGACTGAGAATGAATTTTTTTTTTTGTTAACCTCTTCCCACATTCTGAAACACCGTTTAATCAATAATAATTAGTTTGTTGACTTTAAAACTCAGTGCTGCTGTAATTTAGAGAATCACTGAGCAAATCATTTGTGCTGACTCAGCTGCTGTACTCAGCTGCTGTGGTTAAACTGGTGAGCTACTTTGTAGCTGTTGACTCCTATCAGATTACCTGGTGTGTGTGTATGTGTGCATACATGCTGTATTTCCCTTATGCTGGTCTCTTGGTCCTCTGAATGGTCTTAAAGATGTATATATTATATCCCCTAAGCAACAAAAATACAAAAACCTACGCAAAATATGCACACAGAGCCCTGCTCTTTCGAAGGTGCTTCTTCTGAGCACCCAGTACTGAGACACACTTTAATCTCTCACCTCAGGCTGTGGAAGAAGAGGACAAAATGACCCCGGAGCAGTTGGCAATCAAGAACGTTGGAAAACAGGTAAAAATTTCAACTTTAAGCTTCAGAGGAAAAAAAAAAAAATCCAAACTTTTAAATGGCAGAACGCANAAAAATTTCAACTTTAAGCTTCAGAGGAAAAAAAAAAAAATCCAAACTTTTAAATGGCAGAACGCAAAATTTAAGGTTAGTGTTTGTCAAGAAAGAGAGGCCAGAAATGCCAGAGTGCAGACTGACATCAGAACAGGCAGAGAATTTATAGAAGTTACACACACTTGTAGTTGACTGTGTCAATGAAATCACATATCATAGGTCATCAATGATTTAAAAAAAAAAAAGGCTATCATTTGTCACTCTTACAGGACCCCAAGAGGCACTTGGAGGAGCATGTAGATGTTTTAATGACATCCAACATTGTTCAGTGCCTAGCTGCCATGTTGGATACTGTTGTTTTCCAGTGATGGCCCTGTATGTATAACTGTTAATATTGCAACCCTTGTTTTCTTTTATATAAAATAAATGTATCTATGAAATAAGCTTTTGTGTGTGCCTGGTATGATTATGTATATGTTTTAGCAAATATTGTTTTTTGAATAGTAGTTTGAATAAACTTTGAGAAATGAGATCATGATGGAGAACACTGCAAAATTAAATTCAAATATAGATGTATGCTATTGTGGACCTACCTGTTAATATCAGTGTGAAAGAAACACCCTTTATTGTACAAAATTCCAACAGTTCTTTGGCAACTGTTATCCAACTGAGGAGGATTTGTAGAGATGCTTATAAAAAGTTAAGTTTATTTGTATAGCCTAGCCCATACAACGTCTCAAAGGGCTTTACAGACCCATACATTAGCGGTTCCCAACCCAGCCCAAGATCTCTAAGAAGATGAGGAAAAATTCCCTAAAAAGCTTGTTATATGAGGAAAATGGAAGAAACTTCAGGAGAGGCTACTCAAAGACAGTTTTTCCCTCTCCTCAAACGACCCCGTGTGCAATAGGTGCTTCACAGAAACAGGTAAATTACAAAGATCAAAAACAAGGAAATATTACAGAATAATATGAACAGCAAATGATCATTGATCCAGTGCCAGTTTAGTCAATATGAAATCAACATTATGATGACTAAAATACGAGTCACATAGGGGGATCATGGGGTGGGGTGGTTAAACACTGCTTTCATACACACATTTTCTCTGCTTGTGCTTAAAATTATGCTCAGACTCAAAATATAGGATATCATTACACTGGAACTCTGCCACAATGAATGATAAGTCAATTCACACAAACATGATGGATTTTTAATGTCACAATTAGAAAGAGCAAAGGCTCTGAAAAGTCAGAAGTATACAAATATACAGTACATGGATGTTTGTAGACTCAGTGGTTCTCCATGATATGTAATGTGTAGTAGGACCACGGTTCTGGCACATAAATGATCCCAGGATATTTGTTGCGTAGAACAGGGTCATCCCACAGGTAGACCACCCACACGACCACCAGGAGCAGGGTAACAAAGAAACTATAGAACAGGAACAGGCCGTTGCTGTCTGGACTGAAGCCTCTACGCTGTTGATGTATTACCTTGGCAACCATGGCAAGGAAAGTGAGGAAGAACAGTTCACTGATTTGTCCTTCGGTGACCAAGTACCTGCAGCAAATGACAGAAAGAGAGAGAAAGCACATTTCAAATATGTACAAGTTGATTTTTATACCATACTGGAATGAACTGAAACCAATGGCAGTTTGGGTGGGTGGGAAAAACAATTCAAATATTTACAGCTCTAGTAGTATGTTTTAGGAAAATGGTTGTCAGTAATGTGTATGCAGGTTGTATATATTGTCAAACATGCAAAACCACCTGTATGGTTCTTTAATTGACTCAGACAATCTTTGAGTTAAACAGCAATTTAATTTATGAAAATTGACAAGCTAGCAATTGATGAGATGTTCCCAGTTTAAGTACTAATATACAACATTACAAATATACAACAACACACACAACATGAATTTATTCATATTGTGTGTGTTTCAAAATATATGGTCTGTCTGTATTGCATTTATTGTTAAAACTTGTATTTTAATGCTTTTATTGTTGAAACTTGTTTTTTTATGCTGCCATCTTGACCAGGTCTCTCAAAAGAGATTTTTTTTTTTTTTTTANTTTTTTTTTTTTTTTTATCTGAATGAGACTCACCTGGATAAATAAAGGTTAAATTAAAAAACAAACAAACATTAAATATTATTACATTACTGACCAATATATTTCGATAAAAACGTAAAAATTCATGTTGTTAACAGCTAATAAAAAAAATGTTTATTACCGTCTATATCACATAACTTATTTATATTAGCGCCCTCTACAGTCAGCAGAAATGTGTACCCTGTCAGTGCTGTATCAAAACCTCAACCAGACACCTGTAAGGTCTGAGATGAAAGCTTTTCTCCTTTGCTTTAAGAAACACACACAGTCAGAGCAGGTTTTCAAAGATGTGAGAAGATGACTGACCAATAGTAGAGGGCGCTGGGTCCCAGCAACAGCCACCCAGACAGTGGAATCTTCTTCTTTTGTTTGTCTTGGGTGAAGCAGCCAGTGAAATAGAGGAAGAGAATGATGAAGAACGGAATATACCTAGAATAGAGGAGGAGGTCTGTTAGGTATTGTTTTGTAGACTGAAAAATATCCAGAGTCAGAAGGAATGAGAAGAGTCAGGAGAACAGAATGAATAACACTTCTCTCTCAGTTTAGCACTGAGACAAACTTAAAGGAAATACCGGCAATTTGAGCCCAATATATATAACCCACATACACGTTACATTACTTAACAGCCATTTCCAACAATATGCTACTGGAGCAGTAAAGTTTAGAATTGTTTTTCCTACCTTCCAGACTGCCATTGTTTTCAGTTGATTCCTACAAAAATCAACTTATAGAGACTTGAAACACACATGGAAGTATGTAATCCATCATGGTGAGCACTATACCTATTAAGTTTTTTTTTTTTTTTTNTTTTTTTTTTTTTTTTTGGGGTCAAAATAACTTCATTTAACAGATCCAAGATGAAGCTGCGTGGAAGACAATGTATGCCTCCGCCAAGGAATACAGTCCCAGGAGAAGACAGCTTTAGCTGGGAAATTAAAATGACCGTGACTTATTTCATCATATGAACATATGTTGGGTGGAATTAACAATGGGGGGAAAACGAAAGAGACATGGGATCAATTCTGGTTACATGTTAATTTAAATGTAACATAGGATGGTAAACGGGGTTATTTGTTGATTTCTTGCCTTTCATGTTCATGCTTTTGTTTGTTTTTGTGCTGGGGAATGGCTAGCTACTTCTTGATTTGTGTGGATGTGCTGTACTGTGTCTGCTCTGTGGTTTGCTGCTGCACTGTTCTGAAAAATAAATAAAAATTTGAATTATAAAAAAAAAAAATGNCTGTGGTTTGCTGCTGCACTGTTCTGAAAAATAAATAAAAATTTGAATTATAAAAAAAAAAAATGACCGTGACTTGTACAATCGTGCATGATCATGCATAATTTTGCCTGCAGGGGGGATAATTCTCCCATTTTAAGATGGGTATATTATCTGAATATTTGATTTTGAAAGATTAGGGGATTTGGCAAAATAACAGGAAAAATACAGTTTTATGTTTTGGGTAATGGTTGCCAGCAACGAAACTTGTGTGGGAATTGTATATATTGGGCTAAAACATGCAAAATTGCCATTATGGTCCTTCAACATTGGAGGGTGCAAAATATGCTCATTTTCAATTCAGCTGTTCCTTAACTTTAATTCATTTAAATCTGTACAATAAACTCAGTCAGTCCATGAATCAATAAATTTAGCAAATCATGGATACTCAAAATATTTAGTCCCAGAAGGGCTGAACAACTAACAGAATATCTCTGTTCTGCTTTGTTCATAGTAAAGCTTATAAACCCAAAGCAGAAATGAACAGATTTAGTGATCCATGACATGGTCAGTCATTACGTAATATGCCATTCCAATAAATTTTGGACTGATTTAATCAAAAAGAAATAAACTGTGAAGATGACTGAATATAGAGAAGGGGAAAGGGTTCCCCGTGTCTTCTTGTGCTTAAACTAAATAATGAAGCTGAGTTTTTATCTGAGTCAACTTTCAAAGTTAACCAGTGATCAGAGAGATGTTCTCTTTGATTCTCTCTTTTCCTGCATGTCATGTGATCTGAGATCCATCTTCCTCTCACAATGTAGCATCCAATGAATCACACAGTCTGCTGCCCACCTGTGTCACAGGACNACTCTGTTCACATTCGCTGCATCTACACTTTTTGTTCTTTAATTGGTTCCCTGAATTCAGTGTTTATTCAAAAGAAACAGCTCTTATTAAAACAAAGTTATGCTTGGAATTTATCAGAAACATTGAACCATTTTTACTTTAAGTCATCCAGCACCACACAACACACACACACACACCACACACAGATGCTTAACACATACCACATTAAGTGTCCCAGTTGTTCGTCATAATAATACAGCAGTTCAAAGGCGTCAATCTGTGGAGGAAGAGTTCAAAGACTGAATCATTACAGTGCCTCAAACAATCTGAAAAAATGAACACATAATGTGTGTGTATGACAATGGCAAGTCGTGGTGTCTGTTTTATGCAACATGCCACCTATCGCTTCACTTTCAATAATGCCATCATTAATAACACTGCTCCCATTTTCTAAAGCCACTTCATCTACTGTAGATACAGCATTTATACTGATAAGCTCTTTTGGTTTCTGTTTTATCTCTCCTAAATAAATTTACTGTTTTATCAGTACTTAGATCTTTCAATCAGATTTAAATGCTGATTTTATTGCTTTAAACTCATCAGTGGTCTGCAAATAAAATTAGATAATACAGCAACAAAACTGAAAAAGTAAATGTTCATCACTCCTATTGACTTTTGCATAAATAAATGGATTTATTTGAAAGATTCTACAAATGTATGTGATAGTATAAAATTAAACACAAGAAAAAAGAAATAAGCGGTTTGGTTAAATAACAACTATGTAGGCATATAGATGGCTGACTTAAGACAATGATAACAAAACAAATAAATAAATAAAATACTACAAATCACTAATTTACAGCTTTTGCAGTTTAATGTACATTAAGGTATGTGGTTTGGTTACTTACGTGTATATATCAAATTAATAAACGTGACCAAATGTGAAAATTAAGTAAATTTGCTTTTTTTAATTTGATGTTACAACTGATTAAAAAAACAGTTTTCTAGAATCAGTAAGATTTGGAACCATAATTTTATGAACTGTCAGCATAGAATAATGATGAAAAAATTAGAATATTGCGTCATTCCGACAAAAACCACTCAAACCAACCGCATCCAACAAAATGGAGTCTTACCAGCGAAGCAGGTTTGAGGTCTTTGATGATTGGGTTCTGTCTGACAGACAGGTGGAGCTGGTAGCCGCTCAGGATGAGCCGGTGGTTGATGGAGTCTCCCACCAGGTGGATGCTCGCTCCCATGACAAAGGTGATGATGCAGAGGTAGACCATGGAGCGAGGCAGGGCCCTGGGACTGCGCTCAATCAGCTGCACAGATCAGAAACACACACACACACATACACATACCATATAACCTGACCATGACTTTACTATTTTTTAATTATTATTTTCGCTACACATTTGTTTAGCTGCATTAGTTCTTGTACTGCACTTCCCAAAGAAATCACCTCAGTCAGTGTAGGTGCAAAAGTGGCTTAGTTTTCCTTGGATTTTCTGTTGAAGGTTGAGTTTTTGTGGATGTCACTCTTTTCTTGGCCCATCAGACATGATTGCTGTTACTACACATGCTAACTACTGTACCCAGTTTTTTTTTTCTTGTTTACTTCAAACAAACCACTAGTTGCTGCCAAAAGACTGTACCTCAATAATTAAAACTAATGAATTTACATGTAAGGAATGGAAATTGTGTCTGTGATCATGTTGTTAAAGGGAAATCGATTCTACATAGATAGATGGAAGAACAGACAGATAGATAGATAGATAGATAGATAGATAGATAGATAGATAGATAGATAGATAGATAGATAGATAGACAGACAGACAGACAGACAGACAGACAGATAGATAGATAGATAGATAGATAGATAGATAGATATTTAATTTTTTTTTGGTGGGAGGATCTATTGTCTCACAATGGAAGAGTACAGTGCACAATTCTTCAAAGGGACTGAGAAGCTGTGGAGGTCTCTTTGGACTCATCCTGCTGGATGAGTCCAAAGAGACCGGGGACATCTGAACCATCCCAAGGTTTGAGTGGGACAAACCTTTGGAAAATGTGCATTGTTTGATCATAAATGTTATAAAGACTGACAAGCAGGAAGCTTATATATTCAGTGAGTGGTATGTTTGTCTCCAAGAGACGTTTCATGTAAAATCCGTCACTTCCTGTCCACCAGACTCTTTTTCTTCTGGTACTTCTGTATGTCTATATATCCCCTAAGGGAAATCGTAACTGGATGTCTCTGTCATGAGGAAAGGAACTGAGGTGGTGAGAGTGGATTGGGTAAATATTTTTGCGCACACATAATATGTTGATGGATTAGAAAATGCCAGTCAGGATTTACTTTTTAAGGACACGAAAAGCTTTTAGCAGGATACTGCTTCCGTTTTATTACAGTGTTCGGTATTCTGGAGTTACAGTGCTTAGAATGATGATCTTGACATTGAATGATATCATCAAAAGCATTAGTTCCACTATAAGAGTATGTTTGGAGTCTGCTGAAGAGGCGGTTCAGAGGAGAGTGAAGACAAGGACATTATAAAGAATAGGATATATGATATCTGTTCTGTCTGATAGTTAAATGTTCTCCTTTAGTGGTCATTTTACTCTTCATAGCCATTTCACGTAACAGTTAACATGCTACTTCCTGCTCTCTCTCTCTCTCTCTCTCTCTCTCTCTGTGTCTATTCATCTTTTATGTAGAATCAGTTGCCCTTTAACAACACATTCACAGACATGATCTTTATTCCTTTCATATCAAGTGGTTACTTTCAGTTATCTTTCCTCTAGGACATCCTATGAAATGTTTATACAGTAAAATGTCATTTTACATGCAGAAATATCAAAAATACTATGTAAGCAATACACAAAAATTTGACGTTAACCTCTTAATCTCTTCCCAAATAAGAAAAAAAATTGAAGCAATTGAAATATTTTTAAGAGAAACATATTTTAGCCATAAATATTAATATTCTGTCATATGTATTTTTAATATTGTATTATACTATAGGCTAAGTATTTCTACAAAGGTCCTTCTAGGGAGAAGCTTTCCAAATTAGCCTTGACTATAAATGCTATGATCTGTGGCATTAGTTTATTCTGTAAATAATCTATTATCATGTATCGGTCCCTATTTAAATAATCATATAAATAAATGCTATTTCAGTCAGTGGTGAGCAGAAAATTTGAAAATGTATGATAATGACAGACTGATTTTATTAGTATCTGTATGTACCAGTATGCTTAGAACCCAGTAGTCTCCTTTTCTCTCATACTGAATTAGTCTCTTTAGATCTATGCTAAAGCACATTGCTGTATTCAGACTTACCTTGAGCATTAAGAATGGTGTTATGACATTGTAGGCCATGTGGAAATAGTCTCCTGCGCTGGGCTTGTTCAGCGGGAACCATTCCAGGGGAAGGATAATCTAATACATGACCACAGGAAACGGTTAGTGTTTGTTCTTTGCTCCATTAAATTGAGCTTAACCACCTTTTTTTTTTTTTTTTTTNTTTTTTTTTTTTTTTTTAGCCTTTTTAAAAATAGGATGTTAAAGAGATTGACTGAAATGTGTATGTACTGTTCTAGCCTTACCATGACAATGGGCCTTCCAAAGTCCAGTATCCAGTTCTGTAGTGTTAGACAGAGCCACAGGTCAAAGTGGAAATGCTGCCTTTTCTTGGGTGACACATTCTCCTTTAACGTGTCCTTTAAACTTGCATTGCTATCAACAGACATTAACAGTAACTGTGAGTTTCTGTAATAAAGCAACATTAAGCCCAGTTAAAAATAGCAAAGAGCAGCACTGAGGACAAGGAATTAATGGAGACATACAACATACTTTAATGGAGAAAAGTTTTCTGTGGTGTTTACCTGAATCTCAGTAGATTTAGTTTAAGATACGTGTTTGTCTTCGCAATCCTTCATTTATCAATTTAATAACTAAAGTGTTGAGTCACTACCATCTTCAGCCTGCCTGTCAGCTTTTGCAGTATGAACACAGGCTGTTAATCATAACCACCAAAACAGACATGGATGAATAACAGAGGTCAAGCCCGTTCTGCCTGTACTGAAACTATAAACCATCCACAGTATTCATGTTATGCGTTTAAAGACTGAAGGCTGGGCATGGAACTTTCTAAACAAGACTGATTTCTTTTTTCACAAATTGAAAATAAATTTTACAAACTAATATTTTATTATAATATAATTATAAATTAGAATATATGTGGGGTTTTGAAGAACCTCAATGCTTTGACCCTGATATTTAGTACCTCTTTCACAATTTAATGTGGTTAAAATTCTATATCAATGCAGAATCTCAAAAGAGGAAGTCACCACCTCATTCAGTGGACAGAGACGTGTGTGTGTGTGTGTGTGTGTTTTCCTCATGTGACAAGCAGAACAGAGCAGACACTGGCGGACTGTCACTGGTAACACGGGATTTTCAGACATGAATTCTTTTAGCATCCCAAATTGTTGTAGCTTTAGATCAGACTTTGTTCTCTTTCATTAACAAGAAGCAGCAATGCAAAGAAATCTGTAATCTAATCGTCAAAATAAGCGAAGTAAACAAACCTATTTTGCGTTGTTGTCTGGCGATTGTTGCCTTGACGTTTACGCAAAGTCTGCATGCTCGGTTTCCTGTTATTGCTGATCTATCTGCTCATTTATAGCATTCAGTCCAAGAGATATAAAGTTGAATAGATTAAAGTAATATGCAGTAAGTAACCATGTTTCTACCGTTACACACTCCTTCACTTCCTAGTTGCCGCCTTGGGCCCCGCCCACTAGCTCAAATTAACCAATCAAACTGCAGTAGAGGATTGACCTAGCGCACATTTTCCCTGATTTGTGTTTCGTAGGTGGAATCCTAAGGTTTAAAAAAAAAAAAAAAATCAAATTTAGTTTAGAATCAAGTGCCTGGCCAAGAATGTTCAGGTATACAATGAATCTGTCTCCGTTTCACAATAGCACTCAATATACAAAAGAAGACAATAAAATATGTGAACATACTTGAAATTTGTAACTAGAATGTTTTAAATTCAGTATAGAATACAGCAAATGCAGGAGAACACAGACAAGCAATAACAACTGGACAAACACACACTGACTACTACATACAAGTCAAGGTCAAATTGTTAATATACACTGAATTTGCTATTCAAGCAAGGCAGAGGTTACTTTCCAGTCTGTCAATTTCACAATCAACATAATACAAATGACTAAGATATTACACTTTGTCAGAATTTCATGTGCTGACTGTCATAGTTGCACTGAATGTGGCTCCTGTACTGCAAATAACGTTAACTGAGTTTCACATGTTGGAGAAAAGAGCAACCTGATGGTTATTTTATTAAAGCTGTCTATAGTCCATTTTACTCCAATCAGATTGAGACTCTTGAATTCCCAATCATTAATTTGCTTGATTATGTAAATTTTAACAAAAATTTATAACTAAACAGTTTGTCTTGTTACCTTTGCCAAAAAAGTTATAGATCACCAGCGTTTGTTTGTTAACAGAATATCTCAAAAAGTTATTGATGGATTTGGATGGAATTTGAGGGGACAAATAGATTATTTTAGGAGGAAGAAGAGTTTAAATTTGGAAGGTGATCCAGATCATATTCTGAATCCAGCTTTTTTTTTTTTGTTTTTTTTTTTAATGGAGATTGTTGGCCTTGGTGGGAGTATGCCCTCTCAGTGCCTTCTTGTTGATAAAATTGCATTTGATCATAATTGAAAATATAGGACTGCTGCTTTTACAGACATTAAACAAGGCAAGACAAATTTATTTATACAGCACCATTCAAACACAAAGGCCATTCAAGGTGCTTTACACTAACAAAATGCATTAAAACAACATTTAAAAGACAATAAGAACAAAATAAAGTAACATTTAAAAGACAATAAGAATAAAATAAAGCAACATTTAAAAACCATGATTAAAATAGGATAAAGTAAAAAGATAAGTAAAAATCAAATAAAATAATCTACAGTGCAGCTACAGCATGGTGAATTAATTGGCCCCAGATTAAAAACAAGCATTTAGTTACATCAGATGAGATGAACCTTCACAGAGAGACATCAGAAAGTAGTAATAGCTTACACTGAGTTGTTGTGTAGCATTGTTTTATGTCTTAACAGACCTGTTAATCAGTTTGAAAGTGACAGCAAGTTCCAATCCTGTTTAGAGTTTTGATGTGGAGCAACCTTTTTGTTTAGTTTGGATCATGCTTTGTACCTTTACTCATACTGTATTAAGGTCATTCATTCATTGAGGTGTGCTGCTTAGGATGATAATTACCAAGAGCTGACACCAGTGGATTTGGAATAATGAAGAAAGTTTGTTTAAAGCTCAATTGGATTTTGATCTATGTTTATATTTAATTATCCCAGGCTTTCTGTCACACTAAAAATGAAATCATGCTGAAATGTGATAGCCTGTGTTGTGTGTTACTTCACATCCTTACTTTTGTATATTTGTTCAGGCCAATTAATATGCGAAGCTCATACACCTCTCAAAGAGACCTTCTCCTTCCAATCTGTGTATAGAAAGCAGAATACATCATGTAATTAAATTAAGCTATCCATCATGTCAGTGTCTCAAAGCAAACATGTTAGAAAGCAAATAAAATCCATATTAGTATTTACAGAGTGTATCTGCTGCTGCTGAACCCAGAGCTCTTCTTCATTTTTCATCTGCAGCAAAGGGTAAAACTGAAATGTGTTCTTCACATGTATTGTTTAAATATAAAAAGCATAAAATTTATGCCTGACACATCTAAATAGGAGTATAAATTAATACCTAAGCCAAAATCCTTCACATTTTCCAACACAAATCTCATTTTAGGTTTTAGTCTCAATGTTTCCAGAAGTTCTCCAGAAAGAAACAGGCAATCAGACAAGACATTATTCTGCAGATAATATAATGTACCATTTCCTTTGTCTTTTTTTTTTTTTNNNNAAAAAAAAAAAAAAAAAAAAAAAAAAAAAAAAAAAAAAAAAAAAAAAAAAAAAAATGTAGATATCATGTAAAACTGAGTACATTGCAAGGAAAACTGCAATAGATCAGATAGTCTGATTGAAGCGCACGCGCACACACACACACACTCACTCACACACACATTGTGGGGTTTAAATTGTTTCCATGCATGAAAATAAATTAACAGTTCAGAATATTTGTACACATCAACATTCTTTACAGTAGCTGTAATAGGTGTAGTTAAGGGTGGAGTTCTGTTGGATTACATTTCTTCTAATATTCTGTCTCATATATGTAAATGAGGTGAACAAAACATTAGAAAACTCCTTAGTAAAATGCAATAAATACAACACCAGCACAGTTTATAACCTCAGTGTTGAATCAATGCCTCAAGATTTCACCTCAGACACCATTTATTCAGGGATGTCGTACTGGATTGCCTCTTGGTGTAAGGAGAAAGTTGTTGAGTTCAGGGTGTAATCCTGTTCAGTGATCAGCAGATGTCACTTTAGTTTGCAAAAGTGAAACCTGTCTAATGTGTTACTTTATCTCTGAACACTGAATTTTATCAGCATACCTGTGCATTCCCTTTCTTTCAAAATTAATAATCTAAATAAGCCAGATTAGCACTCAAATGATCAGCAAGGACAAATTCTTTTAACCATTTAGCAATCAATTTTGTCAAATAGTCTAGTCTATTCACCAATTAAAAGTACAGGTACATTTTACATATCGACATTGTTCAAACATATTTAGAAGGTAGCCTGAGTTTGTTTCTTATATCTCTTTGTTTATTTTAGTCACCTTTGAGAAACCCAGCATTTTGTTTGATAAGTTAACGCTATTTTGAAGACATGTCTTCATTTATCTAATATTTGCTTTCCTCTAGGAAAATAATAAACCATGTTGTTCCATACCAAAGCAATGATCAGATCTGATTCATTTGATGTATTACAAAGATCCATGTGGTATTCATTTTTATACAAGTAAATAAACAAACAAAATAAACAGAATAAACCCATTTATTAACAAAGCCGGTCTGCCCAGTGTGTCAACAGTGCCACCCTGTGGTCACAAGAGTTAAAGCACCGGGATGTTGCTTATAATAAAGTATGTAATAACCTCCAAAGAAAAGAACACGACATGAAAGTACTTTAGTTCTCTTTTTATTACCTGCAGTTCTGGCAACTCCAGCTTATTTGAATTCATGCTCAGTCCATGTTACTTTTTTCTCTTTCATTTGATTCTGGGAGGAGGAGTTATATATTTTACACTACCGTACACACACACACACACACACACACACACACACACACACACACACACACACACGCACGCCAGAATCAACTCTCCCACCCACTCCCCACAGGCTCAGAGTGGGCTGAGGACCATCTCTGCTCTCACTCGGTTCCATCATGGACTCGTGGACGTTTCTGCTCCACGCTGCAGTCACACTTTGCATATTCAAAGGTAGGCTGACAAGCTATTTCTCACATTGAAGGGACATTTTACCGGGAACAGTTTTTCATTTGTTTATGTGGACTCGTCTGTTGTAGATTGTTTTGCCTCAACTAACCGGTTTACTATTTCATTTCTATAATCCTCTTCAGGCTCTTTGAGTGAGAAACAGAAAGGCAACTTTGTGAATAAAATGCATACAAATGCTTAAAGCGAGGACTAAAAACGCATTAAAACATTAATTAATATAATATTAACCTCTTGCTGCCCCGCAACCACAGCATGGTGTGAAGTTCAGCCACTGAAAAACAGATTTGAGTATTTCCTTTAGTGTAATTAGTGTTATTAAATAATAATAATAATAATAATAATAATTAAAAAAAAAGGGAAAATCAAGAAGAATTTTTCAGTCTGTAGATGANAATAATAATAATAATAATAATTAAAAAAAAAGGGAAAATCAAGAAGAATTTTTCAGTCTGTAGATGACATTACATTACATACAGTGTTGTTATATGTTGCCTGCTTTATATTAGAGACTGTCTCTTCTTTTTTTGGTATTGATGTAAAACATGTCCCAGAATACTGGAGACTTGAAGATTTCTTTGGACGGAACAAGATGAATTAACACAGTGTTGACCTGCATTTGGAAAATGTTAATGTGAAAAAGTGAAATGAAGTGAAAGATCACAGCGGAGCATTTTGTTAGAGAAGCTCTAATGTCTGTTCTGATGCCAGTTTATAGATGTGTGTATGTGTGTGTGTGTGTGTGTGTGTGTCTATGTGTGTATGTGTGTGTGTGTGTGTGTNGAGAGAGAGAGAGAGAGAGAGAGAGAGAGAGAGAGAGATAACTAACTGACTGACAGCATGAAGCCACTGGAAGCCAAAGTGTCATCCTTAAGCTCATGGCTGAGCTTTCATCAAAGATCTCCTTCACTGTAATTGGTGACTGCACAATGCTTCAAAATAAATAAATAAATAAATAAATAAATGAATAAATAAATAAATAAAAATAAAAATAAAAAATAAAAATAAAAAATAAAAAAAATAAAACAGTAACACTGTTCTTGAGTCTTTGACACTCTGTGTATTTCCTTTTCATTGACTGAAGTATCTTCCTTGCTGCAAAGATGCAAAGAAAGACACACCACCAATCATGCCATGCAAATGTAAAAAATATATAAATTAGTGCCCTCCAAATAGTAATACGCAAGTTTATGAAGTTTATGAAACCCTCAGGATATGCTATGTCTTTTTCTCAGCTCTAGTCTGATTTTCTAACAATTTGATTTAGCCAATTCATTTAATGTTAATCACCAACTTTCCAGTCTGCACTTTACGGGCAATATCTCATTAAATAACGGAGAGGCAGATGGAGGATGGTCGTATTTGTGAGTGCTCGTGCATGCACACTTAAATGCCAAAGCACAAACCCAGGGTTCTTTAAGCCCTTCTGACATTCTGTTAAATTTGATTAAGCATTAAAGGAGAGACTTTGCTCCTCCCTCATGTAGCTCCCAACTTGCTTCCAGCATCATAATGGCAAGATTACAAAAATGTTCCTTGTGTGGATGGATGAATAACCCATTTGGACGTATTATACATACATCTTTGGACAATAACACAAACACACATTGATGTGATCTCGCTGGTCCATGTTGTGAAATTTGATTCTTGGGGGGCAGATCCGAGGGGGATTCATTCATGGACAAAGACAAGCTTTCAGCTGCTATTTCTGCTCCTTTCATTTTTATGAAAGGAAGATGCGACAGAGAGGAGAGGAATGGAGAGATGCAGACAGACAACAAGCCTTCCAAACTCTGCCAGATCATCAGGATGAAATGCTTCTCATAGGTAGTTTAGGATAATTGTGCTGTGCTGTGGCCATTAGTGATGAAAAGATGCTGCCAAAAATGCTCCATAACTCAACAAGGAGACAAGAGTGTGTTAAAATGAGAGACAGGGTTTATTTGGAACTGTACAGTAGAAGAATGGAGTCCAGGTATTGTGCTTGGGTGACTGCCTTGTCACGTGTTTCTCCACCTCAGAGGATTATTCCTCTCTAACACTGTCAGGTTTTCTGTTCTGCTGGTTCTCAGAGGTCACTCAGCCAAACAAACGGTCACATTCAATGCTGTGACATTTTCTACCTGAAACTTTTCCATTTCTGTAGGTTGAACTTTTTTCTTTGCCTGTTCAACCATAGCGGCCTTTTCTGTTCATGCCCAGTGCTTTCTCTGTGTATTCCAAACTGAATACATCTGAGAAAGCTCAGAGGTTGCTGTATTTGCCCTCAATGTTGAAGATTTCCATACCAGATTTTATAGCTGTTTTGAGAGGTTGTGCAAGCTCAGACAGTGATTGCTCTTTTAAGATGACTTTTATGGCATTTTTGCTTTGCTGTTGCTTGAAAAGAAAAACATATCGCTTATGTCAGGCAGTCACTGAATCCAATTACCCTCTCAGACAGTCAGAAAATTACATTTATATTAGAAAAATGATGTTCGTGTTCTTTGATGGCTTTGTGAGTGTGAGTTGAATTGGTAATAGATTGACTTTTCTATGTGATGATCAGTTTCTGTCTCTTCTGCAGTTACTCTTCAGGGGGAACACCAGCGCAGACTGTACAGGGACCTGATGGCGAACTACAGCCCACTAGAGAGACCCGTCTTCAATGACTCTCACACTCTCACTGTAAACTTCAGCTTCAGCCTTATGCAGATCATGGATGTGGTGCGTAAATTACATGTGTACAGACCCCAGAAAAAACATATTTCACCCAAAAGCTTTATATCAAACACTGCCCCATAGGCATGAAGTATGGTTTTAAATTCAGTCTGAATTCATGTTAATCATGACCACTTTTCATGACATTTTCAACTCACTACTGCAGCATAAGCCTTCTCGACTACAAGCAGAGATCGTTTCACCAGTCTATCACCAAACACGCCTCTGACTGTGCTTCAGAGCTTTGATTAAAGTGACAGCACCACATGGGCGCTGTGTTTGAATGATATACTGGTTAAACAACAGTTATGCGTAACACAATGAGCAAACTGATGGGAAGTGGAGAGGTAGAGCTGCTGCAGGTGGAGTTTCTGTGTGGTTTGAGTTTTTGTTCTGTTGTGCAAACTAGTCACCATTAAAATCCATTGAACTAACTGAATTCAAGCTGACCAAATGTGCTGAACTCAACCGTGAGGAAAACTACAAACTTTTTAGCACCATGTTCCAAGCGAGTATCTCTTTAACCTTCATTAGCTCCTCAATGTACTGATAAATTCAAGTTTTGTCTCGTGTAAGGCTATTTGGTACACCAATTTTGGCAAAGCTAATAGCAGCAGGAACTGGAATTGCTGTTGACTAATAGCATAATAGAGAGAAACTTCCTAAGATGATAAAAATTTTGGCCAGTTTAAATAGCTTGATAAAAAAATGAATAATTTGAAAAACTACAAATAGTTTTGACTTGAACCTTTTATTTAGGTATAATTTTGTTTCACACAAATTATATCCGCTTTTTCCCCCGACAGGATGAGAAGAACCAGGTTTTAACAACCAACATGTGGCTTCAACTGGTAAGACATTTTTTTTTTTTTTACAGAAAACCAAAAAATTCAGATTATAAAGGGGCATCATGGTGCATACTGTGCAGACATCAACACATAGCAGCAACTACTGATATTTAATTCATGTTCATAACAACAGCTAATTGAAATCATCTGTGTTGGAGTCATCTGTGTGTTTGCTGGTATCCAGTTTTTACATTTTCATCTTCCGCAGAAGCAAAATGCCACTCTCTCTGCGCTGTATTACGCTCAGATGAAGCATATGGAAACAGATGCTTTATCACAGCCTGCCCCTTGTGTGATCGGTTCCCTGCTGCTGCACCGTCAGCAGGTTGTATCAAGGCTGTTTGCTCTGTTTTAAATCATCCAGCAGCAATCTCACTCAATCTCTCAGGGTGATGCTCCACACCCTGCAAAATCAACCTCAGCCCTCAAATACAAGATAGTACAGAGAGTATCCAGAGTGTAGATGTTCTATTAGCACTGAACAGTCGCTGTTCATTGGCTCAGTCTCCTTGTGTCCTTGAGAGGCTTAAACATTATCATTCTACATTCATTTCTGATGGAAATCATTTCTGATAGTCACTTTAAGCCATTGCACATGGTTCTGCAAGACTGCATGCTCTACTGTGACTTGTCATTTTGCTAGAGGATAGTAATTTTAAGACTTCAAATGGTCGCAGGATGAACAGAATATCAATGTGGCAAAAAAATTGAAGCATTTATGGAATAATAATAATCTAAATGACAGTGGTTGTTGTAGTTGGTTTCACTCATTTAATTTTATTGTTAAGGGCAGCTGTATGATTGACTGCTGTGTTCTTTTCTTTTTATTGCCAGAGAGGCTAGATTGGGTTAAAAGGGAATTTCTATTCATGCTTTGATGAAGCCATGTAATTTCAGAGGTATGTACAGACATATCCAACTTTAATCGGGATTCTAGAAAAACATGTCATGCAGAAGGAGTGCTCTGACACTGATCTATTGCTCTTTGTGATGCTGGATTCTGTGTTACCTTTTAGTCTGTCTTTAGTTTTCCCTGACATTTTGCTTTTTCAACTATGAGCTCAAGCCTTTAAAATTAATCAACCTGTCATGAATCTGAATGCTATAAATGTCTGCTTGCTGCCCACACATCCACCAAAGAAAAGGTTCTTATCTTCTGTCTCAAACCAAGAATGATAAAATGTGTTTCAGTGCCAGCTGATTGGACTACAGAGGCAGTTTTGTATGTTTTGTTTGACACTCTAAAATTATTGCAATGCAAGAAGCTGCCTCAGTCCAAAATGCAGAACTCTGAAATTATATCTCAAAATGAGCTCCAAAACTGAGGTTCTTTGGGAATGTTACACTGCTAGGTACAAATGATCTGATTCTGATTTTTTTACTCACATGTGGCACATATCGGATATGCATTGTTCACATGTAAACAGTTTAACCCCCACCCCCACCCCATAAAGTCAGATAATTTTGGATCCGCTCTGGGCCACACTCATGGGGCGTAAATCTGGAATATCTGCTAATGTGACTGTCATCTGTCATTTGGAATTTCCTTGCCATTCTGAGCAGCATGTCATAAAATACACTCTTCTATGTTGTCAGCATATGAATGGTGTAGAAGCAAGCATACTGAACGCAAGCTGCAACAAGTGCTCTCATCCTTCCTCTCTGCCTTAAATGTACTTCAGAAAGAAATAGCTTGTATAATTACTTCTGTCTCATTTGCATCCTTTGTTTAGCTCCGTCTCAGAAACGAAGCCCTCATTTGCACATATGGCTTGTTTCAGAACTAAAGGATGGAAACATCAGATATGGGCCACTTAACAGAGCATACAGGTAGTTTTGCATGTTTGATCCTAATAAATACCACCCGCATTCATTTTACATTATTGCCAACCATTTTCCAAAAGTGTATTACTGAAGCGGTATATTTTAGAATAGTTTTTCCTACCCTCCAGGCAGCCATTGTTTGCAGTTCATTCCAGTATACTATTAAAAATCAACCTGTAGAGACATGAAATGTGCTTGAGACAAGTAATCTGTCTCCTCAAACCATATGCTGTTATTATTTTAGGTCAAAGTTACTGAAGCAACATGGAGCTACACAGGAGAAAATGTATGTTTCTTCTCCAGGAAATCTGCTTTACAGAAATTAAAATGACCTTGCCTTCTACATGCGAGTGTGCATGTTAGCAGGCAAAACATTGAATTTTAAGGTGGGTGTATCACCTGAACATTTAATTTTGAAAGATTAGGAGATTTGGCAAAATAACGTGAAAACTACAATATGGTTTTATATGTTGGAAAATAGTTGGTAATAATGTAACATGAATGTGGGTCGTATTTTTGGGCTACAACATGCAAAACAACCAGTATGGTCCTTTAAAAAAATAAGATAGAAAGAGGCTGTCAAAAATGTTGTGTATAGGCAAAAAGTATTACGATTGGGTATCATGTAGCCTTAAAGAACCTGTTTCTGGCACGTCAATTGCATTTAATTCTTGTAGCGTGTCAGCACATAATGCTACTCAAATCTGCTGCCATTTAAATGTATTTTGCCCTGTCTTCTACCTCTGCTCAAATATACCGGTGTCAAATTCCCACCATATCTTGCTAAGTTGAAAGCTTCATAAATCAAACCTAGATTACATTCACCTGGCAGCAGAGGCTATAACATGGCTCATAAGAGCTCAGCTTGGCTTTAAGAATATATGTGTGTGAAATATAAAAAGGGTCTTATGTTTCTGCATCCCACAGTACTGGAATGATTATTACCTCCAGTGGAATATACCTGAGTATCCTGGTGTGACCAATGTGAGATTTCCTGATCATCTCATTTGGAAGCCAGACATTCTGCTCTATAACAGGTAGGCTTTGTAGGGACAGATGTGCCAGCTGCTGGCTGGATGTACTGTATATGGATATGCATGATACCAGACTCAAATTCATGCTCTGCTCTCCACATAATAAAACTGGGCGGGGGGGGGGCTTGAAACNTCCACATAATAAAATTGGGCGGGGGGGGGGCTTGAAACATGATATATTATTGTGATCCAGAGCTAAAAATAGACCACTAAATTTAGATTTTGTGACATATCAGATGCCACTGGTCCAATGTCTCTGAAACATACAGGGATGAGTCATTTTGGTACGATGTAAAATTGAAAAAATATTAAATTTAAGTAAAAATACATAAATAACTCAAGTTTTGCATCAGTTTTATTCTCAAGAATTTTTGGAATAAAGTAGAAAATCAAAAACTTTCAAGAATCAATAAGTTATTTTAAAATTTTTAATTAATTTGTAGAATTTCTTCCCTGCAGATTTAAAAGAAAAAAAAAATATCAAGAAATTTTTATAAAATTGGCAGGTTTGGCACTAGTCATTTTTTCACAAGCCAAATTTATCATCCGATCTTGTAAAGAATTGTTTTTACACTGAGGCTTTTTACGTGGCAAATCAAAGCCAAATTCAACAAAAAGATTTTTTTTATTATTACTTCAGACTCCAAAGGGTTAAGCAACCTTGGCTTCTTTATTCCTGCTTGACTAATCACACAATAACTCACTTTCTAAAGTATTGGTGTAAAAATATTATAATAAACTTTTAAATCTGGAACAGGCTTAAACTAAAAATACAAAGATTCTTTGTGGTTTTTTTTTTACATTAAAATTGTGTAAGATTAATCATAAAGGTTGCATTGATACTGGGTTACCTTGTAGGTGAGCTGGTGTAAGGAACATTATGCTGCAAGGTCAGTTGTGCTGAATTGAATTTATACAGCCTAGAACAGCACTATGGTGAAATAAATCACTTAGACAAATTAATAAAACAGTAGAAAAATACAGTAGAAAGAGCATTTTATTATATGTCCCTTATGGAAAAATCTGAAGAGACCACTATTAATCAGTCTTAAAAATAAATCTGAACAAATTGCAACACAGAAGGCACTCTACTCCACATCAACTAATAAGGGAGAAAGCTTTGTACTACATTTGTCATTGTCCTTCTCAGTAAAGCCTCAGTTTGAGTCTCTTTGCAGCATAAGCAGCTACATTTCTTTTTCTTTTAAAGCAGCTCTTTCAACTTGAGTTCAACCCTGACTCCATCCCTGAGGAATTCCTTTAGAAGGAGGAATTCTGGGTAGCAAAGAGTGTAACTGCTGAATGAACACCTCCAGGGAAATGCTGCATCTGCTGCGACTCTGTTGTTTACTAAAGCAGGAGCAATAATGAGCAAGTGAAATATTTGTGTATCTGCTTCCCTGATTGTGTTTTTCACTCAAGGTAATTCAGGATAAATAGTGAAGTTCTCCATGTTTTCCACAGTGCAGATGAGCGATTTGATGCAACTTTCCACACCAACATTTTGGTCAACTCCTCAGGCTCCTGTTCCTACTTACCTCCCGGTGAGTCCATAACTGCCATAGAAATTTTCATCTTAATTTACTTTAACTACTTTGGTAACTCACTTTTGTGTATACATGATACCATACAACACACAACGCACAAGGTAAGGCAGTTTACTTTATAGTTTATTTGTATAGCACCTTTCAGAAACAAAGGCAACGAACAAGTTAGTGAACCCTTTGGGATTTCATGGATTTCTTTATTAATTACACATCAAGTGTGTTCTGATCTTCAAGGCCTCAAAAGCATACAGTCATTAAGGGACAATGAATTCCAAACTATATCAAGGAAATTTAAGCTAATATTAGCAGTCCCAATATAAATGCTATGGCATGACCTGAAGAAAAAAATCCCAAAAATATTGACCAACTGAAGCAGGAGGAATGATCTAAAATTCCTCCTCGCTGTTGTGCAAATCTGATCAGCAGCTACAGTGAAAGTTTGGTGGTGGTTATTGCTGCTAAAGGATGTTCTACCAGCTATTAAATATGAAGTTTATGTACTTTTTCCAGCCTGGATTATGAATAATTAAAGAATATGTTCATTGAAATCACTTGAGAGGTGAAATAAGAAATCCAAGTGATAGCATAGGCTATATTAGGTTTTATTGTTATTACTTTGGTTTTCTAAGTTTTGGATTTACTTCAGCTTAAATGTTTAATTTAGTTTTTTTGTGTGCATGTGTGTGTGTGTGTGTGTGTNGGGGGAGGGTCTAGATAAATGAATGTACTGTAGTTTGGCTTTAATCTGTAGCTATAATTTGTCTGGTTAACTTTTACACTTCAGATTCAGTCTGAATCTGAAGTGTGACGGATTTATGGGTGACGATTTATGTTAAATCAGAACTAATCAAGAGAGAGAGAAAGAGAGGGGCCCCCACAAAGAAAATACACATGGATTTATAAAGTTTACAATCAGTGACAACTTCATGAACATGTCCCTCATAAAGTTAAAGTAAAAAAAGATGAAATGATATTATTTGGTTTCAGTACACAGACATTGACCATGGAGCTGTGCCATTATTGTACTATGATGTAATGGCATGAAAAATCTGTAGCTGACTGTCTTTTGATTTATAGCCACATTTTGATATTAAATGTAAATTTCAAGAATAAAAAAAAATTCCTCTGAAAGCTTAATCAAAGAGATGAATTCAGATGATTCAAAGAGGTAAAACTGTTCTGTTCCAGACACACACTGTAATCCCAATGGTTGTTTTAACTCAAAGAAATGAGTTAATTGTACCCAATTTAGTTAATTGTCCCAACCTGACCTAATGATTTTTGGATATTGTTTTTATTCAGTTAGAGTTATTAGTTGAATTAATTTAATTAAGTTTAGTTTTGCTCATTGCTATTAGCAAAGCACAAACTTATTGCTTAAAATAGAATCTTGGTGANTTTAGTTTTGCTCATTGCTATTAGCAAAGCACAAACTTATTGCTTAAAATAGAATCTTGGTGATTGAATGGGGTGGCTCAGTGGCTAATTCTGTTGTCTCCCAGCAAGAAAGTCCAGGGTTCGAGGTTGACCAGGTCCTTTCTGTGGAGTTTGCATATTCTCCTGTGCACTGTAACCCCCAGATTTTGTTTTGAAATTAGTTCATTGTACCTAAACATTTGAGGCTTTTCTTTTGAGAATCCTAGGTTCATTGAACATATACTTTTTTGTTTGTTCANTAAACATTTGAGGCTTTTCTTTTGAGAATCCTAGGTTCATTGAACATATACTTTTTTGTTTGTTCATCAATGCATAACTTAACTTTTTTAGGGCAACGAGTTACCCTGCTTTCTTTAAGATGAAAGAATTTCTCAGGGATTACAGTGCAGTAGTGTCACGCAAACGCTCCAAACACAAGGATGCAGCACTCTCTCTCTTATTCTGTACTATCAGGCTCAGCAAACATGAACAATGAAGCACTTTTCCTATACTGACCTATACAAGCCCTGTACTGTCCCACAAATGTCAGTTTGTGTGGTAATAAATGATCTACGACACTTTCTATAAAACCACTCATTTGTATACACACATGCACACATACACACACAAAATCAAATTTAACCAGAAGCCTTTCCTGTCTAACTGGTGATTGCTGCTCTCCTTGGTGAGCTCATGTTCCCTCGTTTTTTCCCTTACCGTGCAAAAAGTGCCGGCTCACTGTGCCTCAACATCTTAATCAATACGGGCATAAATAGTTCCATCACTGAATTTCTTCTAGATTGATTGCCCATCGCAAGCAAATTGCTTCTTAACTTTATTCCAAATGAACCCTCATTGGATGCCACTTTGGCACAAGCAAAGTCATTCGCTCTCTGAGCTCAACACAACTGCATTAAATGAGTAAAACTCCATGCAGATATGACCTCAATGACTGCTCTGAATCACTTGAATTTCCTGACATTTGTCTTCATCACTGAGGTTCCATCTCAGTAAACAGCCTTTTATTTGATTTGTCTGCTCCATATCTCTATTCATTTATTCTCTTAGGGTTTATCATCTTTGTGGCTCTGTGAGAGAGGAGAGATCTTTGTTTACTGCCAGCTTCTCATATCTTTCTTAAAAGTGGCTGTAAATTAGTCTGGTGCCTCTTTCCTGTGGGATTACTGCTGTCATGTCAATGTTATATTGGATTTTTTACACTCTTTAAGGTAGACAGCACTTCGACTTTGCTTTATCTGAGTAAACCTTCCTCACTGCCTCTAGCATTTCTTTGTCTGTCTCCCTCTCTCCCTCTGCCTCCTTGTATAAGTTTGTTGAATATATTAAAGAAATCCTCAAATCCTTTACTTTTGTAAAAGACAAAAGCTGGAAAATACTCAATTTTCTCTATATTATTCTGGTTATGTTATTGCATTGATCATGAAAAATTGTTCTCACCATCAGATGAGAAACCTTGGGGAGAATTCATAAACACAAAGCCAGATTTAAATTGTCAGTAACGGCAAATAGCATTGCACAACCACGTCCTCTCGTTCATGAAAGACTGTTAATGGCCTCTTCTAGCGTTTGCCTTGAAAGAGGATTTAATTTATTTTCTCATTTACATGTTAGTTCATAAAAAGAAAAAATTAAGACCTGTTTCAGTCTGGTGGTAAATTTCAGCAGTATAAAAGCTAGGCAACATTTTACTGGCCTGGCCTTAATCGTGTTAGCGATCAATAAATCTGATATGTAAGCCCACTCAATTGATAAGTACCTTTACTTCATTGGAAAGTTTTGATCAGATCTCACACATTCTCATTGCACTGCGCCTCTTCCTCAAGCCTCATCTGCTGTATGCTGTGTCTCACATGCACCACACACACACACATACACACCCACACCTTGCGTGCCCTGGACCCCTGGTGTGTGGATGTCTTATCTCTATTATGTTAGTGTCAATCTCTTAAAATGTGGAGCTCTAAAGCAGAGAATTTAGGTTTCTTTTGCCAATTAACATGTCAATTTTGCTCTGACACCAGATGAAGCAGCATAAAGTTTGATTCTTAAATATGAAGCAGCTCATTAACATGCTGATCTTCATTGGCTTTTATCTGTGACACACCTCACAACAGTAACAGGTCTCTTAAAGTGAAAAAGATGTAAATGTTGGCACTAAAAAGACAGATACAAATTACAGAAAAGCCTGGGAAAATAAATGAGTTTTCAGCTGCTTTTTAAATATGTGATAACATGTTAACGCCACAACAATGCGCTGATTAACATAAAGGAAGATTTATGCATGAAATTTGGTTATCACGGTACTTATTTAGCATGATGCTGTGTAGTTAGCATGATTTTTGATGATTTATGAAAATTTATGAATTTATGAAAATTAGGAATGAAATGATGAAAATCTGGAATTTTCCATTGAACTAAAACAAGGCTGAGATACAAGGTTTTTATATGACAGCAACAATATTTTAATGTGGTGAATTTAAAATCTTAATTTGCAACCTACATAGTTACTACAACAGTTAGATAAAAGCTGCTGAATTAAAAAGTTAAATATATCCAAAATGTGGTTGAATAGAAGTAGAAAGTTACACAAAATGTTCATACTCAAGTAAAACATACAAGCACCTCAAAATGGCACTTCCTGTCAGCACGGTATCTGAGTAAATGCACTTTTTATTTTCTACATCTGCTATCCCAGCTCTGTGTATTATCACATCCGTTTCCCTCGATTATCTCTTTTTCCAGTAGCTTTCTTTAACCATACATGGTGTCATAGCAACCTTTTATTAAAGGATAAGCCTCTCCGTGCCCCTCCTGATCCTTTCATGTTCCTCATCACAATAGGGATCTTCAAGAGCACCTGCTACATCGATGTACGCTGGTTCCCCTTTGATGTCCAGAGATGTGATCTGAAGTTTGGCTCCTGGACGTACGGCGGCTGGTCTCTGGACTTACAGATGATGGAGGCGGACATCACAGGTTACACTGCCAATGGAGAGTGGGATCTTGTCGGTAAGCTGTGGGAATAATGGGCCATGAAAAGCAGGGCTTTGACATGCAAAAGTACATCATAAATGCAGCATATAGGACATAAAGGGATTCTGAAAACACACTCAGCCCCACACAGAGGGTAAATCCACAGGGACCTCACATCTCAGGCTTTTCAGATGTGATGAAACCTATATTCTGTTTATTCTGCTCTCTGAGGTTGTGAAACCTTCTCTTTTGTGTTCAGGTCAGTGAAAAAGTATTGCAGCAAAAACAGTGTTATGCTTAGTTTCAGAGCTTAATGGAATTTGGTCTCGTTTTGGTATTTTACATGTGCCTCAATGTAAATGCCTGCATTTACAGTGTGGACCATGTGGGCATAGACCTGTTATGATTGATTGAACCATGGATCAAATACTGTATTTCTGGATTTAGGAACTCAAACTGAATGCTTTTTAATAAATCCATCATAGCAGGTTGTGATTTGTTGTGTCACAGAGGTCCCAGGCCGCAGGAATGAACGATTCTATGACTGCTGTAAGGAGCCGTACCCTGATGTCACCTTCACTGTGGTGATGCGGAGACGGACGCTCTACTACGGCCTCAATCTGCTCATCCCTTGTGTCCTCATCTCCACGCTGGCCCTGCTGGTCTTTCTGCTGCCCGCAGACTCTGGAGAGAAGATCTCATTGGGTTAGGGCACTGGATCACACACACACACACACACACACACACACACACACACACACACACACACACACACACACACATGCTGTAGAGCCCACATTACTACCCTGTTACTGCAGTCACACTACTTTTCTCACTGACTCACTGACTTACACTTTGAAAAATGGCATTTAAAACATTCTTGACATACTATACACGTCATAATTTGCAGCATACAATTCCAACAGAAGTATTCGACAATGTTTCAACTTTAAATTTGATAGCAATGCATGCAAAATTTTGATTTAGAAAAGAACATTGTTTTAATAATAATATTAATACCCATATGCAGTCATGAACTGTTGCATAGCAACAGCTGTCATAACTACAAGGGGACAGATGAGTGCCTGGAGGAAAAATTGAAAATTGAAAAATTAAAGGATTTTTAGGAGTAGTAAATTTTATGGATAAAGGAATGTCAGGTTGTTTTAAAGAGTGTCGGCATTGTCATGATTTTAAACATTTCACAATTGTAACTTGTGTTGTTGTAACCTTTTTTTTCATGCTGCCCTTTTGGCCAGGCCTCTTTTGTAAAAAAGATTTTTTAACAATTTTCAACAAGATTTTACCTGGTTAAATTTTAAAAGACACATTTTCAGTTTGAATGGCTTTGCTTTCACCTGAACTACTATACATATATATACTGTATTTATATGTATATGTGTGTGTGTATGTATATAAGAAAAATGCACACAGCTACACTATAATTTTTAATATAGCCACTTAAACTTGAACCGATAAAAATGTTTGTACATAATAACTTAATCTGCTTCATTCTGTATTGGACACTATTCAGTTAGCGACCATATTGCACTGTGGAATAAATAAATCTCAATAGAGGATTTGGACAGCAGAGCTAAATGCAAAAAATAAATTAAATATTGATTTTTTTTCTTTTTTTTTTTTTANTTTTTTTTTTTTTGATGCAGTGTTGGCGCAATTTTTACATCAGTAATTATTGTTTTCACTAGGCCAAACTAACTGAACACTCTATAAACTACTATACGATGCATGCATCTCTATTTTAAAAGAAAATATGACTTCAGATAGTTCAAGTTCAAGTTCAAGTTTATATAGCCCAATATCACAAAGTCTCAATGGGCTTCACAATCCAAGCACGTAGCAGGAGCAGCACATAACATGTACAATAATATAAGAAAATTGCAAGCCAAATTAAAGATACATTTCTCACACCTCTGTTTCCCTTGGATGCTGCTGCAGTGCATGTTTTGAATCTGTCCTCTGTATGAATCATAATTATATTTTTTTCACTTGGCCTATAAGGTGATTTCAGTTGTAAATTGAGTTTGGCTCACTGCTGCTATGTGTCTCAGTGACCTGCAGTGCACCTCATTTACTGTTCAACAGTAAAAAGACTCCATACCGTCTCCTGCTGGATATCATATTAGATAATATAATGAACAAAACCATATTCACTTATTTAATGCATGCTGTCATAAATATAGTGGATTTTCCCGGTTTCTCACCAAACCCAGAATTGTTTTCTCCATATTGAGTATGTGCCTTCAAAACAGGCCATCTCTCTGCTGTCAGGGCATTCCCGGGGATTTTATGTCACCTTTGCTGTAAAAAAAAAAAAAAAAANAAAAAAAAAAAAAAAATGACATGGCCCTCAAAATCTTGAACTCTTTGACGTCTTAGATCGTTTGATCGTTTCAGATCAGAATGTTGACAGACTGGACAGACTTCTGGAATGTTGAGTTTTATCTGTCGATGACACCTGAGCTTAAAAATATTATAATGAGACCATAATAACTCTCCATTTGCAACAACTTTATAGGCTGGCCTGGGTAATTACTCATCTTATGAAAACAATGGTTTATTATTAATCCACTTCCTTTGTGGCCGTGTGAATGAAGCTGATAATAAGCACAGAGAGACTGTCCTACCTGTCGGTGGACTGGGGAGACTGTTTCAGCTTATCTCAGCTGTCACATTTGACGTGAGTGTTTGAGTTCATTTCCTGCAGTATGAATTATACAGCCTTGGTGAGGACAGTACCTGTGGGGGGTGGGGTNGGGGTGGGGGTGGAGCATTGATTTATGCAGCCCGTGCTTGCTCAAATCATTAGAGGCCTGTGCTGCAGCTGTCTGCTTTCATTAAGCAAACAGCGTTTTAGGCAGATGTGTGGACTTTGTGTGTATCTGTGTGTGTGTAGATGCATTTCCTGTAATGTTTTGATAGCTCATAGACAGAGAGGGGAAATATGAAATGGGAATTGCATATGTAAAATGTAGTATGCTGTAATATAGATCTTATCTCCAAGTAGTTTTGAAAGGGCTTTGTATGGTTCAGAGCAGACATCAGCCATATGTCATGAGCGTGTGTGTGTGTGTGTGTGTGTGTGTGTATGTGTGTTTGTACATGTATGAGTGTGTGTGCATGTTGTACATCTGTTGACAAACTGTATATGAAATCAGTATATCAGCCCACCCACACGCTGCCATTATCAGCTGCCAAAGGATGACGAACACACGCACTGAGAAATGGTTTCATGGCTGCATTTACTGACATATTAACAGTGGAGATGGACTGTCATAAGAATTATGAGTTGTAAAATGCACAAGTGGATTTACTGGAATATTTTAGTATTCTGTGATTCAATGAGATTCTGTGTGCTGTTTCAAAGCTATAGTACAGAAACAAAATTTTACTGTATGTACTGTACATGTATGGCAACATTATAATTATATGATCTAATTCATTTTGAATAAGAATTATCATTATTCTAATTAAAAAAAATACATATTGAATGTCAAGTTTACCAGTATTATCCATGTAGGACATTTTTGGTTATGGCACAAAGACATATAAACACAACGACAAGGCAGCAACAAGAATACACACAAAAGAATAGTAAACAGTGTAATATCCAACAGTCTGGCAATTTTAAGATCATATCTAAAACAATTCCAAAATAGAGCCAAAGACAACTGGCATCATTACTATTACATCTATAAATGAAATATGACAGCAAATATAAATATATCAGGCAATTTTAAGTAATGCCAAACACCAACATCACATATGGGTCACATGATGCACAAATCTTATTTAAGTTTAAGTAACGTCATTATAGGACCATTAAATCTTTTAAACACACTAAATGCATTGCATTTAGAAAAATCATAATGCCACTTCATAAGCATGTGCTGTGAAAGCATTACACTGAAGGACTTTGATGTGAACTGAAATTTGATCTTTTCTCCAGGAATTACAGTCCTGCTCTCCCTGACGGTCTTCATGCTGCTGGTTGCAGAGATAATGCCTGCCACCTCTGACTCAGTTCCTTTAATAGGTACGCTGGCCAAAGTAAAAGCAATTGCTGTGTCGTCATTTTTCATCAGTGTGACTAGAATATAGCAGCCATACATTATTTAGGTTTTTAAGAGATCTGAGTCATCATATTTGCTGAACCCCACCCCCCCATATAATTTCCCCTGTATTTATATTGTGCACAGTCTCATTGTCTTTATTACCCTCTCTTTCATCTCTTATTCAATCTACCAGCTCAGTACTTTGCCACCACCATGGTCATTGTTGGTCTTTCAGTAATCGCAACAGTTCTGGTCTTACAATACCACCACCATGATCCTGATGGGGGCAAGATGCCAAAGTGGGTAAGTGTCATTTCATATTACACCATTATTTGAGCTTATACACTGATCCCATTATCACAAATTTCATTATTTTGCTCCAGCCACATTCCCAAGATTGTAAAAATAAACTATTGAAAGGTGGCTTTAAGTATGTATTTTACAATTTCTTGCAGTATAGTCACAGAATCAACCTATAAATTTTGCTTCAGTGGTTGACAAGGATCAGATGCTTGTGTTCTGTCATTTGTCCACTAGTTGCCAAATGGTACTGTAGTATGAAGTACAAGTATTGTTTCTGTGGTTACAGATAGACCGTGTGCACTGATTTAGATAGAAAGGTGCTTAAACAGTTGACCACATTTGTGTTTGAAGTATTCTGACATACAGTACATAATGTAATGCACACCTACCAGACAGTCAAAACTATGCATTTCTAATAATGTAACCACTTTAAACTCCTGTCTTCTCTGCTGTGATTGGTCATTTCACAAAAAATGACATATGAAGTGGATGATCACCTTTCTGAAACACTGAAGTGTTTTTGCCTCCGGAATACTCAAAAGTAAAAATGCTGAATGCACTGAAGGACTCTGATGCTCAGAGTCAGAAGTGGCTGTCAGATCTCTAAAAGCTTTAAGAACAGTTTATAGAAGATGCTGGTGCTCCAAATTCACAGATCTGACAGCCATCTTTGACCTTTAGGTGTGTCATCAAGGGATGTGGACCAGATACAAGATTCAAGCTTGCTTCTGTAAAGTTGCAGTGTCATTGTAAGCCCAATAAGACTCAATTGTTAATGTTTATATGGCCATGTATCTTACATCCATGCAGTAGTCATTCTTTAAAAGTTTTAATAAGAGCCTTATTGTCTGATTATTTCTTGATCACAAAGACCCGTGTCATCCTCCTCAACTGGTGTGCCTGGTTCCTACGCATGAAGCGCCCGGGTGAGGAGCGAGTACGNCATCCTCCTCAACTGGTGTGCCTGGTTCCTACGCATGAAGCGCCCGGGTGAGGAGCGAGTACGCCCAGCCTGCCACAACAAGGGCCCACGCAGCAGCCTGACGAGCATGGATCTTAACGCGAGCACCTCAGCCTCGCAATCTACCAATGGCAACATGCTCTACGTTGGTTTCCGTGGCCTAGAAAACTTGCACTATTCCACAGCTGCCACTTCCCCTGATTCTGGGATCCTCTGTGGTCGGGTAATTGGTCGAGCAGGTGAGGATGAAATGCTCCTCCCTATGGGTCAGAGCTCCTCAGTGGGTGGTGTGGAACCAGAGCTGGCCAAGATCCTAGATGAGGTGCGTTATATTGCCAAACGCTTCCGTGACCAAGATGAGGAGGAATCATTGTGCAACGAATGGAAATTTGCTGCTGCTGTTATCGACCGACTTTGTCTCATGGCTTTCTCACTCTTCACCATCCTCTGCACCATTGGAATTCTCATGTCTGCACCCAATTTTGTAGAGGCCATTTCCAAAGACTTTTTCGCATGATGACTCACAGTAGGTGTCAGCAGAATGTAAACGCCTCACTGCATTGGAAACCCATTTTTAAAAATGAGATACTGGTTTGCATTCACTTCAGTCCTCCAGTGTGTATTGGCCTTGTATATTACCAGATATTTAGCAGAACTAAAGCAAAATCAAAGTTAAGATTTCTCCCCAAGATGCAAATTTCTGTAATGCATAAACAGTTAAATATATATGCTTTACAACATTGTACCACCCAATGAAAACCACTAGCCTTTACCTTTCATGTACACAGGATTTGATGCATTTAATCACCTTATACTGTTTTGGACGTTTTACAGTGACTTAATAATGCTTACAGTAAAGCATTAGTGAAAGTGGTGCACAAAGAATGTTACTGTGGTTTGTTATTGATGTTAGCTGTCTTGTTATTCATCACAATCTGTCTTTGCACTCAAACTGAATATATTTTAATGATCAAAGATCCTCATCGAGATCTATATCACACACAGGAAACGTAACAGCTGGATATCTTGTATAAAAATGTGTTTGTTGTATCTCAGTGCTCAAACTGTAAACAGCTGATTGATGTTGGAAATTGTCTTTCTATAAATACAAAACACTTTAATGTAACATTGTTGTTTCTTATTTGGTCTTACTTATTTTATTGAACTTAATTTCAATATGATGTGTGACAATTAAAGGATGATTGTGAATTTTTCAGAATAATCAGTTTTCAATTCATATCAGATAATTTCATCATTTTGGTTTTGCATTTGTCCAATTAGCCATGGTACTGTAATACATTTAAAAAAATAAAAGTTTTTTTTTTGTATGTGGAAGGGAAACAAATCAAAGAGTTTTCATGCCTGTACTCTTTCCTGTTTTGACTATAAGTGATTTCCCTTCAGCGCATTAGTTCACCATCATAACTGAAACGAAAAGGAAAAACTTATGCTGTGATCTTCTTAAGGACAAAATTTATATTGGGATGCTGAAACACCAAGACATGCAACACTTCTCCTGTAGTACTGTGTGAGGAATAATGAGTCATTAGTTTGTAAATGTGTGTTAATTGTCTTTAAAGTAGACCAAATAATTGTATTGAATGTCCTGGCTAATACAATAATCAATGTAAGATTTTAAATGTTCATAAATAAAGTGATACAGGACATTTTCCCTACTCTAAATGTAAGGAAACACCAATTTTTAGAGATTGCTTGCAAGGTGCAGAATTCAGGACCCCAAAGATTTAAAGACCCCAAAGTGGATTTCATAACTCACACGATATCAGCTGGCAGCTTGTATTACTTGCCATGTTGCCAGCAATTTAATCAGTTTTATAAATTGTATTCAGTGGGCCAACAGTACTTATATGAGATGTATTATCTTTAAACATAATTTAGTATGTAGCTTGTTGGTGGTATAGTGCCTACTCTAAATTACACCAGTGGGTCTTAATGGTATTACACTAACACTAAAATTAAGCAAAATGCAAATGTGACAGATGAATGTGACAAAATGTCATCTAACTTTATCAAATGAACATGAGCTAGTAATCGTGTTGACATTGGAAAGTAATGAGACTGACTATGGATTCTCTCCTTTGAAACAAATCAACACACTCACTCAAAAAAAAAAAAAAAAAAAAAAANAAAAAAAAAAAAGCAGTGGGAGGGCAGCTACACCAGCTGGAAAATCTCATTAACATCTGAATCATCTAATGCCAAATCAGATTTATGTTGCTATAGTGGTAAAAAAGTGGAATTTCAAAGACATTTTCATTTTATTGCACTAATACACCTGAACTTCCATCTAGTGGCTGAGTTGAACAGGTGCACCACCCGAGTAAACCTACACATAAACAGAAGGTTCAAGTTTTGTAAAATCTGACAGTAAATATAATATTATGTGCTTAGCAGTCACGAAAAAGCAATGAAAATTTGTATCTGATAGTTTTTATAAGCAGTGAAAAGGATTTTTTTTTTTTAGTCGGAACCTTATTTGTGCGTTGGTGTGCGTCTTTGTTATTTCGCCGACTGNTTTTTTTTTTTTAGTCGGAACCTTATTTGTGCGTTGGTGTGCGTCTTTGTTATTTCGCCGACTGGAAACACACGAATGCTATCACTTTTAGCTCTGGGAAACCATCGTCTTTGATTTGTGAATTGAATCTTAAAATATTTCTGTTGATAAAATGTCGGACGCTTTGGTACGGTGGTGTGTGGATCAGTTACACCACAACTTCGGTTTAGAAGTGTGTGAAGACATTGTCAAGTAAGTAAATGTGATTGTTTAGCTTCTAAGAGGCTAACTGTCAGCCAAAGAGCTAACACGTCTACGAGGCTGTAGAGATAAGCTAGCGTGGCACCATCGTTACTAAGCACAATTGAAGTTTTTCCAGTGTAAATAAATTAAGTGCAGTTGTTTATCAAAATCATCTTAGCTTTTTGTGTTAAATGTAGAACTTTCCTTTGATGTAAACACGTTAGTCATCATAGCTAAATTTAAGTTATAATACAAGTAGACAGATGCAGCTGTTGAGTATTAACTCATGTTTGGCTAACCAGTAAGTGATGATGTTTAACCTGTAAGACTAGATAAAAGCTAATTTCTAGATGCGTATCTTATTTTCAATGTCACCTAGATACATTCTATCCATCGACAAGGCTGAAGAGGTTGAGGACTACGTGGAAAGCCTCCTACAGGGAACAGATGGGAGAAAAAGACAGTTCATAGATGAACTCCTCAGCAGGTGGAAGAAGTGTCAAAGACAGACCACAGATACCAATGGTCTTTTCCTCCTTAAAGACTCGGTGTCAGCAGCAGGTACTGTAGATCAATAAATGTCTCATATTTGACACTGTCTGCTTCATCATATATTCGTCGTCTATTTTAAAACTACTAAACATAACTTTTCATGTTTCATTTCTTGTAAAATCTTGTGGTTTTACTTAATTAAATCCCTTTTCCTAGATTCTTCTGACATGAGCAAAGACTCCCAGAAGAAGTCTAAGCGTAAAGGCCGTAACAAACAAGAGGTGATGGCTGTGAGTCAAGTTGAACCCGAGACAGAGGCAGTCAAAACCCCCATTGATCTGATGAAGGTAAGAGAAGTCGCTGGCCTAAATGGTTCATAAATAGTTCATTAGCTGAACTATTTTTTCTGTTAACACCAAAGGTGACTGTCATAGCTGTGGTGCAATAATGAAAACCAATAAATCTGTTTTCTAGATTCCACACTTTTATAATTTTATTGTAGTGCTGCGTTTCTCTCCTCCCCCCTCCCCCCTCCTCTCCCTACTTTCGCAGGCCCAAGAAAGCAGCAGTACCTCATCAGCAAAGAGGAAAAGTAAGTTTGTGAATCTTTATGCTAAAGAGGGACAGGACAGACTTACTGTGTTACTCCCTGGTCGGCATGCCTGCGAGTGCCTTGCCCAAAAGCATAGACTCATCAACAACTGCATCACTTGCGGTCGCATTGTGTGTGAGCAAGAGGGCTCGGGACCCTGTCTCTTCTGTGGAAGCCTGGTATGTGAGAGTTTTGAGTGCTTATATGTCATTCTAATTTTCATTACATTTCAGTAACGTTATGATGTTGATAGTCTTGTTTTTTCTGCTTAATATTGTGTGTCTTGAGTTTTTTTTTTTTTTTTTTTTNTTTTTTTTTTTTTTTTTTGGGTTTTTAATAAATTCAATTTAGGTTTGCACCAAAGAGGAGCAAGAGATTCTGCAACGAGGCTCCAACAAAAGTGAGAAACTGCGCAAGAAACTTATGGGAGGTAAGAATCAAAAATCATTAAAGACTGGAGTGCATAAAATAATAGTAGAGCTTTAAGTGGGTTTATATTCTATGTCTACTATTATGTTTGTGTGTTGTTGTTTTTTGCTAATAGAGGTAGGAGAGAGAGATTATCTCCCACATCAAGAGGCCCTGATTAGCGCTGGTTTAGAGAAGGCTGTGCAGCACAAAGATAAACTGCTGGAATATGACAGGAACAGGTATTTCAATGTACATTGTTTCTCAGGATAAAAGGTTAGGAAGAATGGCTCGATGCTTCATGCGCAGCATCAATACGCAAAAATGTTTGATTACAAAGATATCTAAAAACTTGGTGATATCACACATCTGTTAACTATCACCTTCACTTTTTATTACATCTGTAGCGTCAAAAGAACCCAAGTTCTGGATGATGAGTCAGATTACTTTGCCACCGATTCCAATCAGTGGTTGTCACCCAATGAGCGAGATAAGCTGAGGATAAAGGAAGAGGAGCTAAAAGAACTTCGCCATGCTTCTCGCAAAGACAGAAAAATTACATTGGACTTTGCCGGCAGACAAGTTATTGAAGAGGGTGACAACCTCAGTGGATACTACAACAAGTGAGTAAGATGTTGCAGCAGTGCTTGAATCAAGTGAATGTTTTTCCATCATTTTCCATCCTTTGTCACCTCTGAATTTTGCAGATTGGATGAGACCCTGAAAGCTATGAACACTGACTCTCCCCTGAAGTCACCACGGAATTCTGAAGGACAAGGACAAGCTGGGCGGCAGAACCTCAGAAACCTTGTCAACCCCAATATAATGCAGACTGCACCAGAGGTAGGTCATTTTAGACTCTATTTTTGGTACAGTAATGAAGTATTATACATGAACATATAGGGGTGTATTTGTTCACAAAGGTGATGGACACAAGTTTTGATTGATTTTCAGTACTGCAAAAAGAAGAAAGTGCCTCTCTCTCTCTCTCTCTCTCTCTCTCTACATATATATATATCTAGATATATCTATATATATATATACAGTATATATATGTAGAGGCACTTTTTTCTTATGTATACATATATATATGTATACACATATATATATATATCTATATATAGATATCTATATATCTATATATATATATATATATATATATATATATACATATATATATATATATACACATATATGTATACATATATATATATATATACACATATATATATACATATATATATATAGTTTAGGTATAACATTTAACTTTTTAGAAGTAAATTCATAGTAAATTCATAGTATAAAAAGTTTAGTTGTTTGCAGCGTTACACACACAGCAACTCACTGGAACGTCAGTAAAATAATTTGACATTGTGCTAACACCAGTATGTCTGACAGCTGCTTCTCCCACATTACTGTATTTGGAAACTCCTTGTAGCCTGAGTTCACATAAAGCCTATCTTCAGTTTTCTTCCACAATGAAAACAACGTAGATGGAGTTCATATTGTTTCTGATAATGATGATGATAAATGCTTTCTGGAATTGTGGTAAGTGTGCTAATTAGCATATGCATTCTTAGTGGGTGGATGTGGGAGGCAGTGAAAAGCACAAGAGGAGCATGGAGAGAGGAAAGGGATTGGAGGAGGACCAAGGAGGAGCAGAACGTTCCAGATTGCGGCTTCAAGACAGGGAGCTGCAGGAGATGTCTGATGGTGGCTGGTGCCTCAGCATGCACCAGCCGTGGGCCTCACTACTGGTCAAAGGCATCAAGAGGTAAGGTACACCCTATCAGTGATGAGCTTTGTTTATAAGCCATTTTTATTGAAGCCTTGAAGTTCAGGGGAAACTAAACTCTAAAGGTTTTTGACAGTGATGCAGTAGTCAAAACCCCAGATGATACCTTGTCTCATATCACAATATCAAGAGCAATATTTAATTGATATATTGTTGACTTGGCGTGAATGCATTTTTACCCAAAAGACTGGATTCTTAGTGTTTCCCACAGGTTGAAAATTTACTTGTGGTGGTGGGTGGCACGGTGTGTGATGGGCAGTTTCAGTAATAACCTAGTCAAACAAAGGTTTATGAACAACTCTATTTATTGCAAATGAATAACTACTCAAAATAAATAACTATCTATATGGCAACTTAAATAACTATTAAGAAATAAATAACTATTTACATGTTAAAATAATTTTATGTTTTCAAAATATATTTAAGAGATCAAAACACTTTAGCTCTACTTTTGGTCCAGAGTTTTCTCCTTAGCCTTTTGTTGTGTGCCTGTTTGCACAGTTGGCATTCCCTGTTGGAACATTTAATTTTCCTTGATTTGGAAAAAAACATTTCCAATGCCTGTCTGTATTGCAGCCCTGCATGGGCCCCAATTTTAGGCCCATACCCGGCCCGGCCCGATACAGTTCTGTCCGAACCCGACCTGAAGCCCAAGACTTAATGAAATTCTCAGCCCCAGCCCGACCTAGGGCCCATGGTCTTTTTTTTTTTTTCGTCAAAACCAGAAGTTTGACTCTCAAGAGGAGGGGGGGAAAAAAAAACCTGAACCCGGCCCGGGTTCGAGCTAGTGTTGTGAAATTCAGTCCGAAACCCGGTCCGATTTGTAAACTAGAGCCTTGCCCATGCAAGGCTCTAGTCTGTAGGTCCATTTACTGAAATTCTGAGGCATGCAGCCAGGTGCTCTCCTTGCTCTCCTCTTGAAAATTATCCTTGAAAATTAGAGCTAACCACTGGCACATGTACAGAAATAATAATAATAATAATTGATTAATGTGTGTTGAAATGAAATATACATGTCGCGGTTCATTTTCTCACTGTCAGTGTTTGTGTGACAGCAGTGTTGCAGTTGTATTTTTTTTAAGGCTGGGTCTACCTTCCATCCTGCGATTTGGATTTTATGTTACGATCTACCTGGGCGGGTCTTCATCTACCTGGGCGGGCTGCCCAAGTAGAGCCTATGTATGGGAAACACTGATTCTAATAATTATCAAGACGTTTTTTTTTTTCTCTATCAATGCAGCGAAGGCAGATTTGACATTGCTCGTTTTGTGTTTTTTCGTAGGGTAGAAGGGCGGACCTGGTACACTTCCCACCGGGGTCGTCTTTGGATTGCTGCTGCAGCTAAGAAGCCCACACCTGAAGAGATTGCTGCAGTGGAGGGCATGTACCGTCACATCTACAAGAAAGGTACACATATAGAAAATCAGTTTGTAAATATTACTAATATGTTGCTTTTAACAGTTTTATGGACAATTGACATGGAAAGCACTGTTGCTGATGCATCTGAGCTCACATGGTGTTGGATCATTGATTTGTCCTTCGTACAGATCCCAGGTTTCCTAAAGAGTACCCCACTGGCTGCTTGTTGGGCTGTGTCCACATGACTGACTGCCTGTCTCAGGAGCAGTACAGGGAACAGGTTAGTAAAGCATTGGTTGCTGCAACAGCAGAATCACAAGCTAAATGTCAGCATCAATTTTCATATTGTTGTTTTTATGGAGAAGGAACGGGGAGAAAAACTATTACTACTCATATACATGCGGGTTTGGTAAACTGAAAACTCTAGATTGTCCCTTGAGGCGAACTTGAATGTGAATGCATTTGTCTGTCTGTTCCTGTTATTGACTTGTGACCTGTCTCAATGTTTTTTCACAAAACCCAAATAGTAATAAGTGTGTAGAGGATACAGGGACTTTAATAGAAATAAGTAATGGCTTACAAGAGTTGATCACATGATCAGATGCAAAGTTACTTCTGAAACTTGAATTGGAGAGTTTGTAAGCTAAATAGAAGCAACAATCAATACTGGCATAAGTTTATGAATCACTTTATGTTAGGCTGACTGAAGGATTTATAGAAGATTTTGAGGGGAACTGTTTCTTGTTTTAGTCAATTTTTTTTTTTTTTTTAAATCTTTGAATTTCGTGCTAACTCACTGCAATTCAACTGTTCCAATCCATGTGCCCTGATTAGAATTACAGCTTACAGCACACGTCATAAAAATACTGAATGTTCATAAAAATTAAATACCAAATTCAGTCTCACGTAATTATATAGGAGTCACAGTTTAGTTTGAATAAATGTTAAAAGTGTAACACATGGACTTCTTGAACAGTACACCGTCTTTTTTTTTTTTTTTTTNTTTTTTTTTTTTTTTTTGTTTGTAAGCACTCAGCTTATTTAATCTAGAATCTAACAGTAAAGGACAAATATGAGTTTTTATTTTTCTCCAGACAGACTCTTATCAGTTCTGTTTAGATTGAATTTATGTATTTAATGATTTAATGTTGCTCAGAGAGGTAAAAATACTATGTATGTGGTCAAAATATTGCATTATTAGTATGATCGGTATTACTTCCAACACCCATTGGGTCTTGAAAGTGCAATGTGATCCCTTACCAGCAGAGGTCATACTGCACCATTTTACCAACAACTCACATATTCAAACAGCTTGTTTGACACTAGAGGCAGCATCCACCTAAAGAATAACCACTCAAGCAACAGCCCTCATTAAACACCTTACCACCCAAAACAGTGAAATATGCACAGAATATAAATACTGATGCAAGACTGTTTTATGTTCTTATGTGTGTGTGTGCAACATCATTTCACAGAAACTCAGATTTGTGCTGTCTGAGCACAACACATAGTCAGGAAGAGTGCATACTGATTAGCAAAATAACAATAGATGTGCTGCTGCCTTCAGTGCTTTTTAGTACTTAAAGTGAATCCCACCTTCAGTGCTATGAATACTGGGTAAGACTCTTTGGATCCATAGACTGTTTACTTCAGCTTTTTAGACTCAAATTTGTTGAAATCATTAAATAATTAGCAGTTCAGTGGAGTAGAAACTGGAAAACACATCCCTTTCCCCATTACATCATCTTGAATATACAGCGTTGGTCTCCGATTTCGGTAGAGGACTCTTAAAAACATTACTGTCTTCATCTTGGCAGTTTTGCCTCTGGTTCTCTTCTCTCTCTCGCTCACTCTCTCTCTCTCTCTCTCTCTCTCTCTCACTCTCCGAGGTCTGCTGGTTTGGCAAACAGCTTAGTGGTCATTAAAAGAATTTCTCCTCCTTTTTGACACAATAATCATAGGAAAATCTTAAAACACATACACCTCTCACAGTTTGTTCATGTGATGTGAGTGACATGTATGCCATTATTTAAATTTTTTTTTTTTTTTTTAAATTTTTTCATGTGATGGTGACAACGCAAACATCTCTATCCCTTATTCCACAGTTACCTTTATCACACACATGTATATGCTAACACACATGCTTTTATGGGAGGGTATAGAGTGAAAATGTATAAACCGGTCACTTGCAACACAGGTTGTAAGCGTACCATAAACCTACAAAGCCATAAGCTCCTATAACACATGTACACATGCTCACACAAAATAGTCACTTTAATGAGAAACTGACACAGATCACAGGCTGGGAAACTGCACAGTCTTATGTGCTAATTAAAATACTGAGACATAGAAAAACAGCAGTGCATCTTTGCACTTATGTGTTAGCATGTGTTGACCTGGACAGTTGTCCTATATCTAAAATACTCTGAATTTGGGTTTAAAAAAATGAACTTTATACCTAAATGTGTGCTCTTACATGTTTTGCATGCTTACTGTTGGGACCTGTAAATCTAAGGGCTTTCCCCTTTTGTACTCTGTCCTCATTCTCTCCTCAACCACTCATTCCACCCAGGGCTGTAAAATCATGTTTGCAGGCAGTGTGACTGGCCTTTCATCCTGTGAAAGTGTGTGTGTGTGTGTGTGTGTGTGTGTGTGTGTGTGTGTGTGTGTGNCCACTTGCACACAGCAGCCATAAATAACACCCCCACCTCACACAAGGCCCCTCAGAAAAAAGAAAGGAAGGCAGATGTAGAAAATAGCAAGGCAGCCAGAGAAGAACAAGTCCATCACAGATCTAATAATGGTGCTGACCAGTTGGCTGATGCTTCTTCCACTGGAAATGTATTAAGCAGATAATCCTGGTTGTTTAGTATTTAGCAATTTAAGCTTGCTTCCTTTTTTTGTAAGAAGAAGTGTACATGTTGTGCTTGGATAGAGTAGCACACAGCTGAGCTGCTGGGGCAGGGTGAGTGGGTGAGGTATGGGATTTACTGTCCTGTGTTGGCAGCTGTGGGTGGTTAAAAGGGGGATGGTGAAGGACAGACAGCCATTATACTTTGGGCTCTTCTAATAAAGCTGTCCCTAGTGATGAATGAATTATTTAGAGAAAGTGGAAAGTTGGGATAACAGGAAATCATGAGAAAAATGATATGAAAGCAGAAAATAAATAGTGGAATATCCCAGTTTGGGGGTGATTATAGTAATTTAACTGCTGAGGCGCTGTTGTATAGAGAAGCACCAATGATACCCTGCTGACAATCACTGCAGAAAGACCACCTCAGGCAGAGAAGGATTTCCATCTGCTTGACTTGAACCAATTCTTCCCCTCATTAGAAACTGACTGTGTATTGATCCATTCTCCCCATAATCTCTCACTCCTTCCAACTCCCCCAGCCCCCTTATTACTGATAATTGGCTAGCCATTATGATCTGTGCTCTGCCTCTCTACCCCCATCCTTCGGTGCTCACTCAGCAGTGGGTGGAGATGTGCACCTGACTTGCCTATTGGAAAGGACAGGGGGGTTGGGAAAAGATAGGTACGTTACAGATTAAAAATTTGAATGTATTCTCAGGAAGAGAGACAGAGAGATAGCAAGATAATTAAAAAGGATGAGCAGAGAGCTTCAACCAACCAGGTTCGTAAATGAGATAGAGATACTGCAGATGTCTAATTTTACATGCAAATGATATTCAGTTGTGCAGTATTTTTAAAAAAAGTCAGACATTACTGTATTTTGAGCCTAAAATTTATCGATACATGCACACATTCTCAGTCTTCAAACCAATTCAAAGCACAGGCATGTCAAGCCCCATACAGTGATCCAATCATACCACCAGCCTACTCCTGCAGTGATAAAATTGACTGAATCAATCCACACTCTTGATAATAAGGGGCTGATTTCTTACTCTATTCTGAGGGCCATATCAGCAGCTACAGTGCAGCATGTCGCTGTGAATAGAAGTCAGAGAGATTTAATCATTTGGACAGACATGCTGAGAGTAAAACCAGTGACTGTTCAGTGCCATATTGATTCTTACTGAATGGCTATGAGGGCAAGAAGCCAGCGTACTTTTGTGTGTAAGCGAGGGTGTACATGGTCTGTCCATTATCTTATCAAAGGACTCTTTGAGTTCCCAGATGAAGAAATGTTGTCACAATCGTTGAACTTGTAAGTTTCAACATTCATGGATATTTTTGAACAATACAGCCTCTTTCACTTGTATATTGAACAATGCAGGACTACCTGGTGTGGGAATGTTCCTTCAGTACCCCTTTCACACTTTTGTATTCAAGTGCAGGCAACAACTGTGTTCTCACCTAAACCTGAAATTCCCAGACAGGTAGCAGGTGTGTGATCATCAAACAAAACCGGTCGGTAGTGACAAGGCACCCAAAAGCTGCTTTGGCAACCGCCAACACGTGGAGAACAAAAGAATAAGGCAGAACGTGATGTGACAAAGTATGCTGTATTTGGTCATAAACCACTGAATACCTTGCTGTTCCTTGACAAATTATTTCATCCTCTGCCCCAAATAGACAAAAGCTCTCAGATCTTCAAATCGCTCCAGTTTCCAGACATTATTTCAATTAACATGCAGCAGTATTGGAAACGCAGCATGTTGCTAACAGGCTTATTATTGTCATGAATGAGCCGTAGGACAAATACATCATTGACACGTCCACTCACTCGTTCCTGAAATGTCCTGGCCTCCTGTTCTCACATGAATCTAACCAGGAATGTTACTAGGGGCTGAGAAGGACAATTGCAGCAACAACTTGTCCTTCATTCCGCTTCACGTGCATGTTCTCACATACCACTGACCAAGGTAATACCAGAAAACATTTCCTGACGAGAGTGCATGTGTGAAAGGGCTTACAAGTGTTGGTATGCAATTCTTTGTAGATAAGCATTTCCTAGTGGAGGCTGACATTTATTTTCTGATTTATAATGCCTCCTCTGGCACTTATTTACATCAGACAGGAGAATATTTGAGATACAGCTTTTATTAGGTGGCTTACGGTATGCACTTGAGTTACTAAACCAGTGCCTTTGCCTGAGTATTTTCTGACAGAAGGATAAACACTGTTCAAGGTTTTGGAGTTGTGTTTGTCTAAACCTTGGGTTTTTCCAGCTTTGAGGCCAAATGCTATTAAATTAGTTGGAAATAATATGGTTTAATGTGGCAGCATCACTGGATAGTTGGTTCCTTGAAAGCCATAATTTACAAATCAAAAATAAGATTTAAAATGAGATTGAATAATTGAAATGTATATCTCTCAAGTAGAATATCATTGTAGTGTCTCTCTTTAAATGTTAAAAACTCCTTGCTTCGAGTTTTGCTTACATTCAAGGTAAGATGCTAAAGTGTCATTTTGATATCTTTCATGCTCATGTCACATTCGAAGCACCTTAGGGTGCTTCCCTCCAGAAAAGCTGGGCTGGCCCCTGCGTGAAGGGGATAATTTCCATCCACAGAAGAACATTGAGAAAATGGCTCACGGTGAGCCACTCACAGACCAGGATAGATTGCCTTGGCTGCTAAAACTACACAAAGTTATTGAGAAAGAAAGATGCTTTTTGCTGCTTTATTTTATGGAATATATGTTGAACATTGTCAGAAGTGCAAAACTTGAGGTTCATGCCAAAAGAAAGGCATCCGACAAGACCAACCTGCAACCTGGTTAGATGCACCCACAAATTCAAAGGCTAATTAGGCAGTTGCCAGCTCAGCTTGACTAATCAGAACAGAGCTGGCCTTAAAGACACATTACCTAAAACATCCTGTTTTCACTCAGTGTGCACAGTGGTGCTTCTGCAATGCAGAAAGAAGTGGATCAATCTGTTTTTTGCAGTTTAAAACATTGCAGATGTTTCAAAGTAAACCCATAAATAAAAAAAAAGAACATGGAATCTATATGTCCTCTTGTTTGTGTACGTTCTGCTACATATGTAACAGTGTCATCTGCAAACACTTGAGTGAACACCTCAAACATACATGGGCTGGTGAGTCACACATGCAATTAATTAATGGCCCCAGAAATGATCCCTGAGTGACATGAGTGGACCAGTTAAATAGAATAGATATTTTTGATTTACTTTGTGTTTTTTTTTTTTTTAANTTTTTTTTTTTTTTAGTAGTTAAAAATACCAGTACATTAATCAATCCAGATTCCACATTTAATCCACATTTGTTCTTCAGTGTACTGCAGCTTTAAACATAAGTACTACTATATATTAACCCATTCTAAGACTACTTAAATAGAGTGCATGGCAGTAAATGTTGTATGCATACCGTAAATGTCAGATAACTCAGACCGTAGGCTTATAGCACATCACAAAGCTGCACACCGAGCCACTTATCTGTTAAAAGAAGTGCTGGTTTCTCTGGCATTCCATTTGTGCGAGCGCTCTCTCTGACCTCCACAGTGGAGCTCCCGTGCTTGTTAGGCCAGCTGGAAGCTCGGAGTGATGCCTGCGCTTCCTTGTGTGGTAATGTGATATTTATATGCTGAAAGCCTTCCTGCCAGCACCCCCCCCCCCCCCCC
>VXCM01000270.1:392014-407938 GCA_014773175.1 Lucifuga dentata
TTTTTTTCTGTAACATTGTGTGAATACCTAGCAGTGGCTGCGCCCCTCTTTTCCTGCCCCCTCCCCCTCATTCCATCATGTTTTTCTCTTTCTCTCAAACAGTAGATATAGTTTTTAACCAGGACTCTAAATACACTATATACTGTATAGTATATGGATGCTACAGGCATGCACACATACAGAAGTCTTTTTGTATGTGTTCAGCCTTTCTCTCTCTCTCTCTCTCTCTCTCTCTCTCACATACCTCCCCTTCCTCCCTTTTCCTTGCTGGGCATTTTGCCATGGCATGGAGGTCAGACAGCATGTGATTCTGCAGTGGTGTGTAGAATACATTCAGCCAGCGTCCTCAGGCACTGGATGACAACCAACCAAACCTCAGTCACAGGTTTTCAACAGCATGAAAAATACATAGAACCATCTGACAGAGTGGAATGGTCTGCTGCACTGCTTAGAATTTCACTACTGTGCTCAGACCACTTCATTAAATGTCACACTCGATCTGCTGTTGGAGAAACTGACAGTTAAGCCCCCTTTTTATTATGTCTGTTTCTCTTCCGTTTTGTTCTGCACGTTTAGTGGCACTCTGTATGCTGATCACAGGAGCTTAGATCAATGATAGAGGCAGCACAAGAGTCTTTTCGACAACCTCCTTTGAGGTTTTGAAAGGCACCAGTGTTGATGAAAATAAGTCAGAATCAAAGAGGGGCAATGCAAAGCTATATGATGCGTTAGACTGAATGCTAAGTAGCTTCAAATATTACCTTTCTCTATAAAAAATAATACAGTACAGTATTGTTCTTTTGAATCAGACCTTTGCAGTTTGTGGCTTATTTAGGAATAAGGTTTATTCTATATATATTTAGCTATTACTGTATTTAGCTATAAATTAATGTGGGTTTTTTTTTGTGCCACTTTTCTAAACTGGAAAAATGTTGTACAAAACAGTTACCTGTACATAGTCATTATCTATGTACTGTCCTTTAGAACTTAAACAGGAAAGCTTACTGGCTCCTGCCATTACATCTTGACTAAGGTCATTGACACTGAAAAGGAGACAGTTTGGTGTGGAAAGACACATTTAGTTCACAGTTTCTATATTCTGGATCAGGTTATAGCAGCTTTGATTATATTTCAGGCAGGAATATATCTCTCATACAGTATATTGCAGTAACATTGTTACAGCTAATATTTTGCAAAATTAAGATCAGAACTTTAGATGGATGAACTTTCAGAGCAGACTAGAATATGAATAATTTAATTTTATTTTTAGCATACATAGTGCATACAAATGTAGACAGTCTTGTGAAACATGTATGTGTCACAACAGACTAATTAGAGTAGTAGTGTGTAGTATGTAGTGTGACCATGACTTATGATGTATTAAATTGACCTTTTTATAATAACCTACAATGGAGACAAACCAAAGAGTTTGTTCTAGTGATTTCTTTTGTGATGCAGATCTCATTTAAAATGAGGGTCCCTCTTTTTTTGTTTTTAATAATTCACAGCTAACTTCCATGCTGAATTTAGGGATTTTTTTTTTATTTTTACTTTTTTTTTTTTTTTTTTANTTTTTTTTTTTTTTTTTTAATAAATGCTGGTTGTCAAATTTTCTAGGTTATTCAAGTAGCGAATATAGTTTATGGAAGACAAAAATTATATCTTACAAATAATCCTAAATATAGGGTGGTAAAAAGAATCAAATGAATCAAACCAGATTAAGTCACTGGACTGGAATCTTTACGCTCTTAGCTTTAAAAACCCATAATTTTGTGGTTAATGTGGTTATGTTGAGTTGCTGCTGTTTTTGAATAGATATGTTTACATTTCTGTCAGTATGGTTCTGCAGACTAAGTTTAGATCACAGCCCATGTAACTGGTCTGGAACAGCCATTTGGCACTGAGTGGTTTGATGCTTGGTTTGTGTTCTCTGAAATAATAATCCATCTATCTTAAACAATGTTTGCATAAAGCAAAAAAACCAAACAAAACAAACAAAAACAAAAAAAACAAAAAATACAAGACCTCAAGCAAACACTAACCCCCCACAATAAGCTTTAATGAAGCAAAAAATCAATATGTTTGACATTTATCTCTACTCTCCGCATCTGGTGTTTGTTGTCATGATGCCCCAAAATGGCTCCTCATGAGGCCGGTGTCTGTGCCAGTTTTCTGTTTCTAGAGTGAGGAAACGCATGAAGATTATGTGGCATAGTCAGTGCGCAACCATATGTCCCCATATTTTCCTGCTTTGATGCTGCTAGGAAATAGAAATTCTCAGTTTGATCATTGATGTTTTTTTTCCTCATCCAAAAGTGAAAACAGATATAACGCTATTTGTTACTTCTAGCTGACTTTCAGCCATTTTTGCCAACATTCTCTGGGCATGCTTATACTATCAATTTATGAGTTCACACATGCCTGTGTGTGTGTGTATTTTGAGAGGGAGAAGAGTCAAGATGAAACCTAGCAGCAGCTCAATCACAAGTATCTGCCCTAGACAGGGAGAGGCAGAGAGACAGAGACTCTGCCACTGCAGGGTCAGAGATTACAAACTCAATTGTACGCTGCTGGCTGACATGTCTGCTCAGCAACTTCCTGTTAGCAACATCAGAGGAGAGGAAAATCAGGAGGAGTGCAGGTGATGGAAGTTGTCCCTGCTTTCAGTGCTATTAATCTTCCTGTGTGTGTGTGTGTGTGTGTGTGTGTGTGTGTGTGTGTGTGTGTGTGTGGCAAACTAAAAGGTTGTTCTGCTGCTACATCTTTTTGAACAGCAAAAATGTTCACTTAGGAATAAATTGCACACAGATAATTTTTAACAAGTCTATAAAATTTGAGCGCATTAAAAAAAATCATTGACTGGGACCATTACGATGAGGCTTTTTAGAACTGATATTGATCAACAGTTTAATGTGATTAGAATTGGCCAGTCCAATAACAATCACTGATTGCTTCCTAAGTGAAACATTTGTACAGAAAGTTTTCACATAATAGACCATGCAACAGCCATTAGTTTGACTAGGATCATGACTAGGGTTTGCGTATTCAAATGTTTTTGAAACAGGAACCAATACTTCAATACTAGTGCCTTAACAATATCTTTTACAGAGATAGCCTTGAGTTTTATATAGTCCTTTAAAATGGGCTCAAAGAATTACAAATTGCATGAGACATTTATACTTTCTACAAATCTTCAGGTTAATGTGGAATATTGAAGTTTGATATGCAGCTCTCTCATGATGTTATTTTCAAAGTTGGACTTTGTTGTATTCTTTTATATTTGGCAACCGTGTGCCTCCAGCCTTCATAATGTTCGCTCTCTGTTCCCTGCATGCCTCTCTGGATGATCACAGAGCAGCTTGAGTAATCAAATGATAAAACAGCCATTATTACAGAGCCCCATCGATCTGAGCACGGCCAATATTTACACTCAAGCTTTTCTGTAAATGTAAGCAGCAGTACCATGGAAAAAAAACAGAGTTGAAATTAATGAGACTGGAAATTAGTTTCTCAGTTCATCTCTTATTAATACATTAATGGAATGTGTTAGGCTACTTCACCATACAAGCTAGTTGCTGCTACTGTTTTCTTTGGCATCAAGTTTAAGTTTCTACTGATTATAAGTGTCTTTAATATGGTGAACTTGACTGACTACTTGGTTAGTTGTTACACATTCGTACAATGAAAGGATTATAGAAATAGTCTCATTCTTACCTTGGTATAATTCATATATGTTTAACCTTCAGCACCTTTGAATATCATAATAAAGCTTGTAAGCACTGTAATCACAGCAGCAGTCACGTGATATAAATAATGATGATACAAACGATAATAATGATGTACTGTACAACATTTCCACTGTCATAGACAGCCAAAATCATGTCTGATTGGAGTCATCCTTTATGTTCGACTTGGTTTTTACAGTGATGGTAAATAATACATTTTTATGCAAAACTGTTTCCACAAGGAAGGCAACAATGTCCATCAACAGAAAATCACTGGTATATTCTGTTATATGTAAAACAAATTAAGAAAAATAACACAAAGTAACACATTTGATATTTGTTACAGATAAATTAACAGCTAGAAATACATTTTAGCAAGCAAATGTTTTCCTAACCAAGAAGCAACCATTTCCAAAATTCATCTCACAAATTATAAAATGCCATTTACTTGGCTGTGAAGATTTTGTTATTTATGTTTTTGTATTTGGTCCAAATTGTCCATATATTATTTTTATGTTTAGATGGATTTCAACCTAGCTAATGAAGCTTAATCTGGATGCAAACACATGTATGCAAATTTAGCAAGAACAATCTGATCAGCAAGCAATATGATTGATGAGCAGACTTTGGACCAAAAACTGCACTAAAATGCACAAAAACTTGCTGCAATGTTGCTCCCCTCTTTGCCAGTTTCAGATATTTTTTCCAATATTGTGCTGAAGTACATACTGCATATTGTCTTTTGTTATGTTCCACTGGGCAAATCTACCACTAAACTGCTTTGGCAGGCTCTGTGTGCAGTACAATATTGATTTACATGCAGCACCATTCTCTTTCCCATCGACTTTCTTCTGAGTCTGGTAAGAATAAAATGGAACATATTCACTTGAATAATCCCGACTCTCCAGATATCTTTGATCAAAGCAAGTTGGATCTGCCGGGTGTTCACATTTAAATTAAAAGCTTTTTTTTTGTGTGCCATTTTGCAGTCATTTATAAGTCAGATGTTACTGCAGCAAAATTTAAATTACCCAGAAGAAATTGAGTCATCCTTTCCTCTGAACTCTTCCTCAGATAGACTTATTAAGAGGCTTAATCAGAATTTAATCAGAATGTAAAATAAAGTTGGATAAAGGCCCCAGTATACTTTAGAAAACTTTCATGGCAAAAAGTCATCTTACAAGGCTCAAGCCAGAGTGATTCTGGCTATTTCTGTGTTCTTTGTGCAGAAAATAAACCTTTGTCTTTTGTCTTTTCTACTTCTGATGCCTCCTGGCTGCAATTGGTCCAGTATCATCATGGCTGGTTGTTTTACTGGTGAGAGGCCAGAGCAGGCAGACCTTTGATTCATTCACTACTTCCTCTGCTGTTGGAGCAACTAACTCGGCATTTGTCAAATAAATAGTGAAAATTCCCCATCTCCATTCTGTGATTTAGAGGACGTACCATCTCCCTCTCCATTTTCTTTAGCTTCTTTTTATCAATAAAAGAATTATAGCCACTGCCAAATTCATAACCCTTTACCGCCTGTGGTAACAAGTGACTTACAACCATTCTGTGTCCTCTACTGCCATGAAGTAGCATAGAAAGAACTCCAGTATACTGGTGCCTATACAAATGGATAATATGTAAACATGAACTCTTAATGCATAATGTATTTTTTTTCTTTCTTTTTTGCCCAGAATTGTATACAGAAGATCAATACAATAAACTATAAGCTGTAGCAAATATCAAGTTATGTAGTAGCAACACAAATCCAATCATATGACACAATAATGTTTTTTATTGGCCTTTATACACAGTGACAGGAAGAATAGAAACCTGTACAATCTAATGTAATACAATACAGTAGCTATGCAATCAATCTTAACTATGTGGAGCTTGCAATGTTTAGTTTTTGATTCCACAAGGTTTCTAATATTCTGTCCCTCTCTGGGTAAATGGGTTTGGACAAAATAGAAACATCTTGAAGTATAGTGTAGTTCCAGTACACCAATAACACTAACTGTGGCCTCAAAATAAAGGACCAACCGGTGGTTTTGAATGTTTGAGCTCAATATACAGAATACAGTACATGTTATGTTATTGCCAGCTATTTTCCAAAACATACTGCCAGTGTGGTAAATATTAGAATTATTTTTCCTACCTTCCAGACTGCCATTGGTTTCAGTTCATTCCAGTATGCTATAAAAATCAACTTGTAGAGACTTGAAATGTGCTTAAAGATCAGTAAGCCATCACAGGGAACATGACAGCTAATACATATTTTTCTCAGAGTAACTTTATTTAACTGGTCCAACATAGACCATGGAAGAAAATACATATCTCTGACAGAGAATACCGTCCCAGAATAAGATGGATTTTACTGAGAAATAAAAATGAACGTCCCTTCTGCATTCAGACGTATGTGTCAGTAGGCGAAACATTGAATTTTAAGGTTGGTGTATAACTTGAACATTTGATTTTAAAAGCTTCGGAGATTTTGTAAAATAACAGGATCACTAAAAATATGGTTTTAGGTTTTGGAAAATGGTTGTCAGTAGTGTTACATACATGTGGGTTGTATTTATTGGGTTTAAACATCCAAAATCAGTGGTATGGTCCTGTAACACATATTTTCTTCGACTCCTTCCTTTACATAGTAACATGAAAACAGAACATCATAAGCTTTATAAGGATAGAATTTAGCATGGTTGTATTGGATTCCAGTTGATAGTATTTGCGTTTCTACTTTTGTGGTCCATGAGTGTATTTCACTTACTGCAAAAGAAAGGATATTTAGTGATATTTTACATGTAAAATATAGTCAAGATTGATCCAGAATTTCCATTAAGGCTCATTTATTTCAGTTAGTTCATGTCTCATTTTGTCTTCTAAATAGCCTCCAGAGTCTGAGATAATGCTGAAAATTGAAGCTATAATTAAATCTCCTTAAGTTTAGATTAGCCAAAGAATATTTGCCTTCTTTAAGATATTAATGCGAAAGGATAAATGGAAATGCACTCTTAATAATGACCTATTCCCCACCACCTATTTAGTAGTTCACTGTGTCCTCCCTTGGAATATATCAGTAGGATCACCTTATCTGTGGTAAGCTGTAGTACTAACCCATGGGCTTAGGGAAACCTAAAACTTGTCTTTGATAAGAATCAAGGGACAGCCTTCCTTCTGTGCTCCTTTCTCAAACTGTGCTCATTGGCAGCCTTGAGAGAGGAGGGAAGAGAGAGAGACTTATTTCCCACAGAGGCTGAGTGAACACAGATGGCAGGGCTGTACCCGAGCATCAAAATATCAAAGCAAGTATTCACCTTAAGAGACGGACATGTTCATAAACTCTCCAGTCCTTCTCAGTTTCCACATTATGAAATCAAATGCGCACTGTGAAGTGGTTTGTTACCTGATTTAAAATAGGAGTCATTTTGTTGGCAGAACCTGTGTTAGGGAGAGCTGGATTTGTGGCACCGATAAAAGGAGATTGTGGGGGAAAATAAGACGTTTTAATGCCTAAGATTCTTTGGAATTTTTCTTTGAAGTTGAGGTTTGAAAGCAGACATGGTAATTGTCTCCAGGGGTCTCACTGCGGGTTTGTGTGTGTATGCGTGTGTGTGTTGCATGTTGTAAAGGAAACTACTAAGTGGAAGTGTTTGCGTGTATGACTTTCTGTAAATACAGTTCAGTTATGCGATATGTCAGCTCAGCTCAAATGTAAAAATAGTCACCGACTTATTTTCTCATTGGGATTGATGCCGATGGAACCAATTTTTTTTCCATTGTTCTGTCCCATTGTTCCAGAAAGTAATTTGTTTTTCAAAATGTTATTTGCTGCTCCACATTAGGAGGTTTTTTTTTTTTTTTTTTNTTTTTTTTTTTTTTTTATTTAAGGCTCCTGCGCTCTTCAAACAGAGGCTTAACTGTGACTACAAGAGGAAAAACCTTTGCCCAGGAAAGTTCCAGCAGTTGGCTTTGTTGAGTCTAAAAAGCTTTGACTGTTGTGAGGCAGTCTTGTTTTCTCCTTGCCTGAGGGCCACTGCAGGAGGTGAAGTCATAAACATGGCTGGGAAAGTAGGATTGGACTAAGCAAGGAAGCCTGTGAAAATCTCCCTGCAAAAACACGACTTCACTACACCTGTCACCACTGCAGCTAGCTCAAAGGCTAATGTTTGGCTCACTCTTAATCTTTTTTGCAGAACTGTGCTTACTAAACTGGAAAGTAGAACATTAATTTTAATATCTTGCTCCTCTGTCTTCCAGAGAATTTTAATCTAATCGGATAGTTGGTTGTTGACACTTGTAAATAAGTGACATCAAGGCAATAATGAGGCCTCCGTGGCTGACACACAGAGTTGGTTATTGAGGTAATACCTCAGTAAAAACAGACAAACAGACATCACAGTTGATATCAGTAAATCCTGCTTAGATTTATCGCTTGCTAGTTTAGCTGAATTGTTGCTTTGCTGGCTGTAACAGTTTATTTTAAACAGGCGTAGGTTTTTACTGCCAGTTATTTCCTAGCACTAATATGTAGTAATTTGCTGCATAACTTTTTATTACTGAAAAAAGTCATTTGGCCTTTTAACTGTACTGAAACAAGGGGTGTTTTCAGGCTGGAGGAACTGCAGTGTTTTTGCACTTGAGTAGACTGACACATTGGCAGTAATTGGAAAATCCTGGTACTGAGCTGCTAATAATCAGACATGCCTCTCGTTGTGTTGAGGATATTAATAATGTAAAATTTCAGCAGCCAGTGTTGGACACTGCTAGATAATTAATGTTCACACTTCAACTTGACACCAGTTGATTCTGTAGGTGAAGGAGTGTGTTAAATTTTTAATCATCACTATGCTACTCAGTGTGCCTGAGCTCTAATGAAAGAGATGGAGTGAGTTATACCCGCTGCCTTTTTAGACAGAAAAGTTTAATTTTGACTGGGATTTATCTCACATGGCATTGGTATGATGCAAATGCTGCCAGGACTTTCTAAATGCACAAGTTTGTCTTTTGTTTTCTGTTTTAAAGGATTTTAAAACAGAAAAGTTGTCTTTCAGAATTGAGCGTGTGATGTGTGTGTTTGCATGTATGTGCACTCCTAATAAGTTTAGAAGTCGTAAAAGAGAACTCTAGATGCGAGTATACATGCATTGTTTGGAGTTTCGCCCTTGTATCTTGGCATGGATAAAAGGGGACTTGCAACACCCTGCTTAACTCTAGGGATTTATGTATGCTGTATCAGAATCATGGCTACATTTACATGCATGGAATAATCTGGCTGCTTGCCATACTCTGGTACAAATCTTGTTTGGGTTAAGCTGTGTGGAATTGATTCCCCTGTTAACGTGAATAAACCAGTTAATAAAAAATTCCTATTCAACTATGCTGTCCTGTTCAGAGACCAACTGTCTGGAATGAATGCATGTATAAATAGATGCAGCCATCAGCCAAGTCCTCCATATTTGACAAAGCAATGGTGGGTTACTTCTAATACACGAGAAAACAATGATAATCCCACTAATATTTGTAAAATGCAGTAGCCATTGTCGGACTGTGCAAAGGTTGAAAACCCAAAGTGAGTCCTTTGTGGTACAATGTGTTTTTGTAACTAAGTTATCATCATTTTCACCCAAATGCATCTTTTTTTATTTTAAGGGTGGATACGTTTCAAAAATTTTCATTACAGGGGTGAATATAACACCTCCTTTAGTATTAATACCAAAACAAACAACTCCTTTTTGATACCTGATTTTGTTAAGTATAATATTTTCCTAAAATACATCAAGTAAGATGTTATTAAAAGAATTGGTAAATGACTAAGACTAGGAATCTCACCAAGGATTTGGTTGTTATTTTCAGTAATTAAATATTTTTGGTGCTTTTACTACAAAAATATGGTTGGATAAGTTAAAAAAAAATATTCTGGTTTAGTGATATTTTAAAGACATGGTCTGCAGTTGGAGGTTAGTGTTTTTGGATTGAAATGTGGGCTATCCAAGAAGTATTGTGTTTGTCTCTGTGCTGTTGTACATGAATCGCAGAAATGGAAAAAGAAATAATATCTTTTGTGCATGTAAGAAGCTGAAAGGCTTACAGTATTGTCGCCTGAGGGCAGCTATTTTGTTGGAGGGTTAATGAGTGCCAGAAACAGGCTTGTGTTGTTTGGTGAACACGATAGATTATAGAACAATTGGCGAACGATTGCTGCTGCCTGCAGTTCCCAACAGCACCCTTTCACCTCCCACATGTAGCCCATAGCTCAGAGACAACCCATCTGTTTCTCCATTCCCAGGGTGAAACCAGCCTTGACAGAACTGGCTAAACAGTTTTTCAATTTTGTCCTTTCGAGGAAGACACAGTTGGCTCTCTGTAGTTCGCTATCTATCAAAATCTCTGTGTCTATGTTTCTCCCTCACTTTTATACTCTTATTATCCATCTTTCTTATCCAGCAGTATTCATTTTTTTCTCTCTCTTATTCTCCCTCTCCCTCCTTCTTCATTCTCAGCTTCCCTCCCCCTTATCCCACCCTCCTCATTTTTAAAAGCCACATGCTTCCAGCCCGTCTGGCTCAGTTGCACCCTGCCAATGAAGGGCTTTTTATTGGGCTGAGATTGAGTGCAGCCAAGCAGGGCCTGGCTAGGACTGAGGCTGGGGCCAGCTTGCCCCGCCCCCGCCAACTGCACAGCCCACTCCACATGCCTGCTCTGGTCTGGCCCCGTCGCCCAGAAAGAGATTACTTGTCTCTGCTGCCCTTAATTGCCGACAGCAGCTGAAAAGAGCCAGAGAGAGAGACATTGTAAAGGGAGAGGAGAGGGAACAGTGTTGGCTTGTTGAGCCGTTACTTGACAAGCTTGGACTCAATGGTTTGTGTTCCTGCTGTCAAAACCTGGCTTGGTATTAGTTGATTTTATTGAGGTGGATGTTGTTTTCATCGACTGTTTTTAATAACTCATGAAAGAATAGTACAGTGTATAGCACAAGTGATGTGTCAAGGAAGGAAAGCTGATGGAAGACTTACTCTAAGTATAAACCTCAGTACAGATTGCTTTGTTATGAGGATGTGTGGTAAGAGCAATAGGACCATTGTGCCCTCTCCCTGCCCTCTAAGCCACTGTTATGCTTCATAGCTAAGGGCTTTCTTCCAAGAGGCTGTGCCCTCCTCCTCTTTACTCTTTTTCAATGAACTTGTGAATTTCATGTTATTACAGTTGGTTATTGTTGAATCCCCTCTGGCACTATCCCAACAAATTAAATACTGGACAGTTTATTGAATTGGCTGTCTCTGAAGAAACTGTAAAGCTGCATGCTTTTTGTTTCCTTCCTTTTTCTGTGTTGTATTTTATATGTAGGTTTTCATTTTTCATTCAGTTGAGCTCTTGTTGAAATGTTTGGTGTGTATTTATATTGCCTGCGTAATCCACTCTCCCAACTTCAGCAAGTAATTTCAAAGCATTGCGATATGTCTAGCATGCAAATAAAGATGTTCCAATCTGGATTGTTTGCACTCATAATGATGTCAGGGGAGCAGAACTAGCTGATCAGAAATACTTTTACTGTGTAAAAAAAGGAACTCATGCACAGTAGCTGCTGCATTGTAATGTTATTTTACAACTGTGAACAATGAAATCAAAAACTGTTTAAAAAAACAACTTAATTTCAAAACAAAACCATAAAGCAAAATCTGATATGAATGTATTTTGACTTTTTTGTCTTTTGTCTTCAAGCACTTATTCAATACATTGGAGATGATTATAGATGGGTTGTAGATCTCTCATCCATAATTTTTTTTTCCTGTGACAGAGCTCTGGTATGCATGGTCAAACAGGCATCGAACATGTGTTCATTATCCAGCGTCACACATGGGGTATGTGTTTGAAAGGAGTACAAGTGGGGGCCAGCTCAGTGGACCTGTCAGAGTCCACATAAAGAACAAGATTTACGGAGTTAAGGTGAGCTAGGTAAAATCGGATTTGAGAAAACGCTGCCAGAACACTCTGTCATTCGGTGACAGGTGACAAAAAATGATCTGGGTAAAGTCCAGGCATAAACTGTATTGAACTAACTGCTTTTCTTGCAGAGAGTAACCAATGCCGGGGTGAAAAAGTGCTTTAAGAACATTTTCCACATGGCTGATTACCTGCCTTTTGAAGTTTACGTATCATCGTGTGGAGTGTTAGCTTGACCACTTGTCACTTGAGTCTAAAACATTATGGAATGGAGAGTGGAAACAGGCAGAAAGTCAGCCAATAGGAGGCTTATCCCAGCACTCCACATCTGTTGAGTCAAAGAGGTAAAAGTCAGATAACTTAACCAGCATCAATAATGTGGCTGTTACTCATTACAGTATTGTTAGACTTGTTAAAAAACAGTTACTTAATGATATAAAATAGATTTGAATTGGTAAGCCTAACACAAGCCTTTTCATTACAAAAAATAATTATTTCATTGGTAACACCATCTCTTAAGAAAAGGTATCAACTTACATCTATATGGTGATTTACTAGCTTAGTGCTAGTAGTGCAGCAAAATAATTTTAAGGTTGTGATTAGCTGTTTGTGAATAAAGTGCTGTTTATGGCTTGTAAGTCTTAAAGTTTTAATCAAGTCTTACACATTTATTTATCTTAATCAAACAGAACCTTTTCAGTATTCGCTCATTCACATGTTTACACACACTATACTCCATTTTTTTGTACTGTAAGGCAAAAGCACAGAGTAATTCTTATACTGACATGGATGAAATAATAAGAATCCGTTGTTTGCCAAATACGGTATAAGTGACTTGTTGCTTAATCAGCTTACGAGAGGAAATACTTCATGTGAGCAAAATTCGTGTGTGTGCAGTATGCTTACACAGATTGTAATCTGATGGAGCAATTACCTGCTTGAGAAATCGATTTACAATGGCATAATCTAGGTCTGTTACTCAGAGTACACTACATGTACTCTGAGTACATGTTACTCAGAGTACACTACAATACCGATTTTATTCTTATTGTGGTGTTTACATAAAGAAGAAGGAAAAAAAATGATGTATTGGCTTAATTGGAGTAGGATTTAAGTTTTAATGTGCATGTAAACATTTTCATTACTGGGTTATAAGCTATTCAGCAGGTGTGCATTTCCTGTTGAATATGAGCAAGTTGCATCTGTTTGTTCATTTGTCACAAATGAACAAATAGATGCTGGAGAGATCTTGTGCTAAAAACCTCTAACTGCAACTAAATGAATTTGAGGTGACGATGATATCCGTTCATTTATTGCTATCCGTTCACACTGAGGGAGGTCAGTGCTCCTACAAGAACCATACATCCTCAGACCTCTCACATATTGGAGACGGTACCCACTACCCAGAATGCCCTTGGCCTGTAACCTCAGACTGGCCAGTTGTTACCAGCAGACTAACAAGTCGGATATCCCTTAACTGAATTAAGTGTCACGGTCTTTGTTGCCAGCAATGTATTCATGTAAATCTACTTAACAATTACTTCATTAAATTGGTGTGCTTCTCAGCAATCTCTATTTTAATTCCATTGTAAGCAAGTGTAGTCTGGCTGCATTACATCCTTTCTGGTGTATATGGAGTGTTTTAGCCAACCTCTTTGTCACACAACCGCAGTGTTTCATGCCCTTTTGATTAACATGGTATGGAAACAATTAGGTGGGGAGGTAGTGAGGCAAAGCAGCACATTCAACAGCTTTAAATGCTAATTAGCTAATGGAGGATGAAAGAGCAGGCGCTGGGTGGGTTTCACATGAGCACACTCAAGCTCTGGCTGCACCGACTCTCATTTCATCTGAATTTAGAAAGACCACCACCATCTTGTTTCATCGAGTAACTCAGACCACACAGCCATCTTGTCTAATGTGAGAGTTTATTGCAGTGATCTCAAATTAGGGTGAATTCATTTTTTTAAAGATGTTTCTTGTTGCTTTCTTCCTATCAAATCATATTCTCTCTGTTATTCTTGGTCTTAATTACTCTAAAAAAAACCTTTCTTTCTTCTTAATATTGTCATGACATTTATAGTCGAAAGTAAAATAGGTATTTGTGATTATTCTATTGCTTCAGCCATTGCCCTGTTCACACTCAAACACTGGATAATGAACATGCATTCAGACCACATTTGATCCATTTATAGAATTACACCTATACTGTTGTCACAGGTTAATCCTTGATCATTACAAGACTTACACAAGACCACTGTAGTTCCATACACAATACATCTAACACAAAATTATATCAGTTCTTGACTAAAATGTACTATGTGCTACCGAGTTTTCAACTTTCAGTCCTGTGAAAGTATGCTGTGTCAGTCGTAAAAGGGTAATCTTGTTCTATCCTAAATGCCTACTTTGGGGCAGTATTTACATGCAAAGACTTTAATAGACTACTCGCGTTAGCAAGCTAAAGAAGACTCTTGAGGAGCACAGCGTGGTTTTAATTGAGGGGATGTTTACATTATACTCGGACATGTATGTCCCCCTTGGCTAGCTGACACCAGTGGGCATCCTCCTTTCTAATGTGGTGGATGTAATTGCTACAGCGGGACACAAGCCTGGGTTGGATGCAGACAAATTCCCCTAAGTCCGTATAAATTGAATTGAAGAAAGCCTTCTGTCATTACCAACAACTGCCAACAAGTTTGTAAAAGTTTCTGTTTATCATGTTTTAATGCCAACCTATTGTCATCAGCGCATCTTTTCATTCCCACAACTTTCACCTAAATATACAATAACCACTCCCGAACTGCAAATAGTCATATTCATGGAGTGTCCATGGGGGTTGGAGACAGTGTACTTGACTGAGGGAACTCTTGTTTAATTGGAGTCAGTCTGTCACAATTGTAATTGGAAGAAGGTATCAAGTGGCTCTTTTAATAGACTCTCTACTAAGCTGTAATGACACTGAGTGTTTACATATTTTATCTCTCACCGGTGTCTTACAGCCAAGTCGACATGGAATGTATTCTGAAATAAACATCTCTGTCATCTCTCCCCAGCTTATCAGGGACCATGATGTTTTGCCAACTGTTGATTTTCCCCTTAAAAGCTCCAAATTTGTCACAACCTTCAATACTCCTTTGAGAGCGATAGAGAGGCTGTGAATAAGAAGGGGGGAGAGGGAGAGAGAGAGAGGAAAAGGCATGCTGTCATGAAAAGAGCTGCTTCCTGGCTGGCTAGATGCAATCATGGCCACTATCTGATAGTGCCGGAGGAAATTGGATGAGCCGAGAACCGTTGGTCGCCAGTGATGGGAAAGATGAGTCCTTTGTCACTGTGTCAGTCAATTCCCTACTCTCACCTGAGAGACCAATCAATAGAGAGAGAGAGGTTCTTTCTTGTCTCTTGGCCCCTGTACACTGGAGGCTGCTGTTAGTTATATGCTGTAAAACACTGTCTTCTTTGTAAGAATGTGGCATGGTGTGTTTTATAGTATGCATAAAAGTGTCATGGATGTGGCTCAATTTGATGTATATCCATAGATGCAGGAAGCATGTTTTTATTAAATTTTGATATATTGGAAATGAAGTAATACTTGCATGTGTAATTATACTCATACATACACATTGTCAGGCAGTCTTGTGTGCTTTCCAGATTGTCAATTTGACAGTCTTGTACACATGCAATAGTACATCTGAACATGTCATTGATGTCTTGGATTTTTCAGGGTTGTAAAAAAAAAAAAAAAAAAAAAGTATTCGCCTGCACTGCAAAGATGTGTCAGATCAGTTCACAAGCAGTGCGTCTACTTTCATTAGCCAAGATGTGCAAATACCACGCATAAGACCCACAGAGAGTCATAACTATCTATTTCTGTCACGCATGTAGTCATACATCAGGCTGAGAAGACATCTCACATAATGTGGGCGTATAAACGGTGACGCTCACTGAATGATTCATAACAGTGATACCAGGCATCATGAGCTTTAACACATTCTCACCCCTCAGCATGGTCATGCTAGGTGTGTGTAAGATGATGCTCTAACTATTCTTCTCTCCCCCCCCCCCCCNCCCCTCCAGTTTCCTGATACCTGTGAGGAGTCAACTTCCCCATTCGTCTTCATCTGTACCAATCCCCAGGAGCTGGTGGTGAAATTCCCAATGAAAGGGAAGCACAAGATCTGTAAGTCCTACTTCTTTCATGTTAAGGGTAATGAAGTGGATGAAATTATCCTCAGCCATCTAAGGTTTTTTTTTTTTTTTCCCC
>VXCM01000278.1:0-59174 GCA_014773175.1 Lucifuga dentata
AGGCAGATGATTCGCTGTGGTGACCCCTGAAGGGAAAGCCGAAAGGAAAAGAAGAAGAAGATATTTTTTGCTGAACGTAAAATTGTGCACTTAACCCAGATTTAAGTTTTTTTTCAGTTGTTTAGTTTTGTAAGTATTTTACTTTTAATAATTTTCTTTGTAAATAGATTTTTTAATGTATTTATATTTGTATTTTTTGTATTTTTAACTTAGTAAACTATTTCCATTTGTAATTTTACTTAAAATTTCTATTTATTTATATTTTAATTCATATTTTACTGTCTTAGACTTACATTTATTTATTTGTACCCCTCCCCAGGGGAAAAAAAAATCTAGAGGTAAATGGTTTGCCTCCACCAAATGGTAGTGATGGAGAAACTACAACACCACCTTTATTCAGGTTTCTTCCACTTGGTTATTGAGATTTATTTGTTTATTAATTATTTATAGAAATAATATACTATTTCCAGCAGTACCTATGACTTCAATACAACACAATAAGTTCACTTGAGCTGGTGGTTCATTATTGCTAATTTGTATAAAAACAATACTTTTGGGGCATGATCATCTCTGTCACACGTTTTCTGCTGCACTTTTTCCTCTGAGTAAAGAGAAAACTGAGGCCAGACGTGTAATCCAAAGTTCTAAACTAAGTGATCGACCTGTGTTTTGTTGCAACAGTCTGTTTGTCACATTCTTGTGGCATTAAGCACATTTACATGACTCTTCAGGGCAGTGAGGACACTGGGAGAAGAGTTGCCATGGTAACGGACCCCTACATGGCTGTCAGAATACTTTAATTATTCAGGACCGCCATCACTGTGCATCAGCAGGGAATCCACAGGAACCACTGAACCAACTGAATAGTGGGATTAAAACTTGTGGCGAGTGAATCCACACAAACCTGCCTGATGCCTGTTAAACTATAAAAAATGAGTACAGCAGTAATCTACTATAATTGCAGGCATTAATCACTGAAGTAAATGTGAAAGTAATTATTTCTAATAGTGGTTATGTTCATTTCTGCTACAGCCTCAGTTAAATATTGATTTGCTTTGCTGCTGTGGAAAACGGAGAAGTGTTTAGATGAAGGCAAAGGGAAACGCTCCTCACGAATGCCTTTACTAAACAGAAGCTCATATTTTGTCTCCTGTTTCTCTTTTTTCATACGGTTTTGGCTGTCTTCCCTGTCATTCAAACTTTCAATTTATAACTTAGGAGAAACCAATTTTTAAAACAGACTCTTCCTCACAATGTAAAATGATATTTGGCTCATCGGACCCTTTGTTTTTGCTCTGCTGATTGGCCCTCATTTGACTTATACTGAAAAAAAAAGAAAAAAAAAAACTGTTTTAAACCGAAAATGACAAACAGTGAGATCCGATATTTGAGAAATCTGAATGAAAGGCAAAGTCGTACTGACAAAAAGTAAAATTAAAAAGCCTTTTTCGAAGTTATTTTGGTAACTATATTTAAACAGGACACATTCTGCTTTTTGTTATTTTTCCTCATCTTATAGTGTAGTGAGGAGTTTGTGTAAAACATTGTCAAAGTTAAAAGCTTTATCTTTGATTGGTTCTTTACTTCTGTTATGTGTTTACATCAACATGGAGCATTTGCACCCACCTGATTAGACACACCAAAAAGTAGGAGGTTAAAGCCTGGTGCAGCTGGCCAATCAGAAGGCCTTAAAGAGACAGTATCTAAAATGGCCTGTTTTCAGTCAGTGTGCACAGCAGTGCTGCTGAAAGTGAAAGCAGAAAACTATCAATTGAAATTAAGAACAGGGCAATCTGTGTATGTCACCTTAAAACAAAATCCATCAATTTATTCAGCATCTAAAGACAAAAGAATGAAATTTAATACCAATAATTTCAATGACATTTTTTTTTTTTTTTNTTTTTTTTTTTTTTGTCCCTAAAAATGATATAAATAGTATTACAAAGTATTTAATAAGTCTGTAAAACTGTGGTGGCACATTCTAAACTTTCAACATTTGTAACTATAATTGGAACACTTATGTTCTAACCCTCATTGGAAAATGATATGAAGTATATCACTAAAGGCTACCACCCACAGCCCAGTGCACGCACACACGCACACACACCCACCCTCACAGTCTCATATTTTTAACCTTGGCATTTCTCTAATTGTATTTGCACAGCTCAAAAGCATGTGTTTTCCATAATTAAAGTGTAAAGAACACTCAGTCCATCTATGTACAAACAGAATATTCAACAGCTTTTATTGAGAGAGAGAGAGAGAGAGAGAGAGAGAGAGAGAGGTATCATCCCATAGAAAAGCTTTTGAAATACACTGACAATGATTATTCCTAAACACGATCAGGCTGAATATTCTCATTATGTCAGTGTTTGAATGTCTCCAGGCCAGTCAGAAGCTGAGCTGAGCAGATCTCAGAGCTGCTTTCTTCCTCATGGCAGTTGTGAGGTGACAGAAGGAGCTGCTGCCTGTGTGTGTGTGTGTGTGTGTGTGTGTGTGTGTGGCGCTTTACTGGCAAATTGTGTCACGTCAATCTGTCATTCCTATAATGGTGTGAAGTGTGTGGGAATGCTCTGTGTCATCTGACTCATTGCAGGACAAGCACAAGCACAATAATATCCATATGCTGAGCCGTGGTCTCTTGGGATTGCACCATATTTTTTAGGCAGTGACAGTTTTTATATCTGCTTCTTGTCAAGCATCTTCACGGATGAACCTCACTAGGATATAAACATCAGAATTCAGTCCGCCTAGTATTTGTCTGATTTAATGAGGAGCATGACTGAATTGAAAACTCTTATTTGTCCATTTATCTGCACTGAGAATATATTCCTGTCTGGTTTTAGTCTTGAATGCAAACTTTCTCCTCATTCAAGATGAACTTTCCTACTGAAAGGTTTTTTTTTTTTTTTAAGTCCTTTACCATTTATCATTGTTCCTCATCCATAATTACCAGAATATCTTGACATAAATAACTATAATCTCCAGAGGCTAATTAAAACTACAGTATTCTACAAATACTGACAATAATATTAAGGCCACAGTTTTGTATAAATCACTAGATATAGTTTCACTGTACTTATTACATAAATTGAGATTTGTTGAAATATTTAATTTCTGAATTCCCCATAAATCCTAGGCTGCCCCCTTGTGTTGGAGCTGTATAACTGAATCAGAAGGCAAAAGTTTTGTGTTTGAAATCATTTGCTTCCATAAGAGCTTCTCCTCCAGAAACTAATGTGAACTAATCTAGAATCTGCTTGTACTACAGTATTACACACATCCTCTGCAGCAACCAAGAGCAAATGACGAAATGTGATTTTATCACAAAGGATAAATGTTTATTGACTTGGCAATTTCAAAGCAAATGTTTTCATGTCGAAAGTACGGATTATATTCTTGAAAATGATCCGTCAAATGACAAAATAACACATAGCAAATACACACTATTGACAACCTGTTTGTCCTTTACATGTACATTTTGATGTATGATATCAAACACCATATTTTACAAAAAAAATTAAGAGCCTCTTCAAGGCGTCAAATGGACGAAAGGCGAAGTATGGAAACAGTTTTTAATGTTCTTTTGCTCTTTTAAAAGGCAAGAAGGTAAATGTCCTCCAGAGGATTTCTCAGTTACATTTTCACACCACACACACACACACACACACACACACACACGCACACACGCACAGTCACAGATAGATACTTAACATAGCTCAGTGGGGGAGCCCTGCTCACATCCAGTCATCTTCTATACGTTTATATAAGTCTCAGTATAAAACCTCATTTTTGCATTACAGCTTGAACATGACCTGTTTACATTTTGCTCACTATTGTACACTCAGGGCACCACCTCCAAACACGCACCCTGCACTATATTTCAACAGTTGGATTTGGCAATAACGCACGTGAAAAGATCATGAATGAGGCAGATGAAAAGCAAAATCACATTCAAAATAATAAAAAAAATATGCATACCTGTGCTGCTCATGTGGCTAGCACTTGGGACACCATCACTGTGAAGAGACAAATATAAATATGTGACAAAGCCAGTAAATCCATGTAGGAATCCACAAAAAGGTGCTTAAGTCTTTTGTTTTACAGCTGCACGAGGACCAGAAGAGGTTTCTAGTTTAAGATTCAGCTGTCACACATCCAATGAAAAGGTGTGTGTGTGTGTAATAGTATCTCCAGATGTGATTGTGTGATCACACGAGTGTTAAAAAGTTTGGACTCTCCCAGAAATTTTTTGTTTAGTTTTGTTTTTGATAGAAATAGATACTTTCTTGCACCAAGCTGGTTTGAAAGTGATTTTAATATATAATCAAGGCATTAATATTATTGAAAATGGCTATTATTGCTGGAAATGACAGACTTATTAATTATTCACATAAAACTGCAAAATCCTATTTTCAGCAGCCATTACTCTCATGTCCTAAGGATAAACTCTTTTAGCTCATCCTTAATTAAATCACATTTAAATGCTAATTGGTTATTAGAGACCCTTTGTAATTGTGTAACACACCTGAAAGCCATTATTCTGTTCCAATAAGCACGTAAATTGTCCATACTTGAGTTCAAAAATAGCCCAAGCAAAACTTCTCAAAAAAAAAAAAAAAAAAAAAAAAGTTAGTCTGCTGTTGTTTTGTGAAATGGAGGATATTCCATGTGTCAGACTGCCAACAAACTGAAGATTTCATAAAAGCTGTCCACCAATGTTGTGAGAGAAAAGGGAAACTGGATCTAAAAAAGGACATTAAAAGGAGCAAAAGGCTCATGCAGAAATGCTCAGGATAAAATCATCAGTCTGGAGTTTAGAAACAGATTCTCCTCATCCTCATTTAGCTTCTTCCATCAATAGTACACACCAAATACCAGCGTCATTAGCAACAGTAAAAAGATGACTCCAGAATGTTATTCTCCACATTATCAATGTCTTGACTATATATTTAAATCAATTTAATGCCACCTTGGTGAATAAAAGTATTAATTTCTTAAAATTTCTGGGTGATGTCAAATTTTTTAACACTTGTGTATGTACTCTCTTTCATCTTGAAAATTTAAGCCTCTGCAAACTATTGTATGTCTTTATACCTATTCATATGAATATGGCTGGTTATTACCTAGCACACAAACTAACCAATGTTTGTATAAATATTACTGTTGAATCCTCATACAATGACATCTATTTTCATTTGTTTTGCTGATTTTCCTTTAAACCGATATAATCTAACTTAATTAATTTTACTTCCAATTGAACATGGTTTCATTTCAGGAACACCACCATTTATTTTCTTCATTTCCTGCAGGCTTGGGTGTCTCTAATGCGCTGTGTTCCAGTTTCAGTTCCAATCCAATTCACTCAGTTTTCATTTACTGCATAATAAATAAGCAGCTCAGCAGGCTGATGTAAAAGGCTGCTTTGTTTTTTGGTGTTTTTGTGATGCTCTGTTTGATCACTGTGGCTGTAAGGCAAACTGTGTCTTTAAAAGCAAAGTGCAAGTGACTCGATGGCCCCAAGGCATTTTTACACATAGCCACACAAATAAACTAAAATCATAAAAATACTCAGCCCACTCACAATAAAATTGACATCAGTAAACATCTTTGCCGTTGTAATAAATTAAAAGTTCAGCAGTTCACATTCATCAGCTGGTTGTGTGTGTCTGTGTGCAAGAGTGTTTTGGGTAGTTTAAGTTGTGTAGTTCACATTGGTCACTGTGGCATTGTTGCTTTTCTGAGCAGCTCCAGGTCTTTGCGTGGCTGACTCAGAGGCGGACAGCCGTATGCCTTCAAACCCAGAGGCAGGTAACGCTCCTGCAGCCCCAGGCTCTTGTCCCATGGTGCAGGTTTGAGCATCACCCAAGGAGGGGGTGACAAATTGCTATGGAACCCCCAGAAAGCCAGACTGTCTGAAGTTAGAGGGAGAAATAAAGATGTTGACTTGGAGTATTTGAACCTTTTTGGAAGGAAATATGTACTTACAAATAACCTGAATGCATTTATTTGAATATGGTTTATATTGAAGATAAACATTGTTATAGAACAAGACAAGCTGTAACTGGAAAGACTGACCTTCCTCAACCAAGAACAAACACCTTAAAGAAGACTGTCCTCTTTAAGGCAATTACTCTTTGCAATAACTTACCATCTCACATTAAAAGTGTTAAAAATAAATTCATTTTAAAAGGCAATTAAAAGCTTATTTAGGGTAAAATTGTTTTCTTTTCCACTGTCCAGTGTGTGGTCNTTAAAAGGCAATTAAAAGCTTATTTAGGGTAAAATTGTTTTCTTTTCCACTGTCCAGTGTGTGGTCATAGTGTGTGTGTGCTATACCTAGTTAATCAGTTCTTGGTTGGCAGAGGGTGAATTGCTGGGGTCAGAGATCAGATGTGGCTGTTGTTTATATCGTTTTGATATGTTTGGACGTTTTATCATGTAGTTGTGAGTAATTGGACGCTTTGTAATTTTTACTTAATTTTATTTTTCGTTTTAACATAAATGTGTGACTTTATGTTTGATGGAATGGGCCCCAGGAAGAATAGTTGTTGCTGAGGCATCAGCTAATGGGAATCCAATTTAAATAAACAAATAAGAATGTAAGAGAAAGACAGAGACTGCGAGAGACAAAGAAACATAAATAATTTACTAACCTTTATTATGCAGGTCAGGCGCTTTAGTCAAACCAAAGCAAGTCAGATATGGCCCTAAACGAGCCAGGCCTTCAGGCTGACTTCTTGTTGCAATGAGCACTATTGACCTATTAAAGAAAAAGAAGTGTGAAGAAGGTGTGTTGGTGTGAGTGGTATTGTCTAATTTTCCCTGGCTGACCTCTTTGGTATTCCAGTTTTAAGGTACTGCTCCATCTTGATGTCCATCTCCGCAAAAAAATCATTTTTAGTCACTTTTCCAGAGCAGGCATCCACAGAGACCAGGAAATACCCAGGCTGAGAGAAGGACAGCGTCACATCATTCACCTGGCAGGTGAATAGATAATCCATAAGTTCGTCATTAGAGAGGAAAGGACAGTGTCCATCAACAACATGTTGTTAGAATTTGTTTGTACTTGAGCCCTGATGCACTCACAAGGATAAGGGAACTGTCGTCTCCACTCTGCTCTTCGGCTTTACTGAGAGACTTGATTCGTGTCAGGAGGTAGGATGTCCACGGTTCACTGGAAAACACCAGCTAAGACACAACACATTGAACAACAAAAAACCTTGGTGACGCTTTACAAGCAGCCACTGTGGACAATAATCAGTAGCTTTGCTTGTGCTGTGTTATAACCTTAAATGTAATGCTGAGCACCTTCATGTTCCTCACAAACCTGCTTAGCACTGCAGGACTGAGTGCTGAGAGCCGGCATGGGCACCACCGCTGAGGGAGTCTTGCTGTAAGTGGGATAGGCTTTGGCTATGCAGTTACAGATTTGTTTGGAAGATGTGGTGGCCATGATCTTCACTCTCTCACAGCCTTTCACTGAACAATAGCTGTGGCCTTCACGACTGTGCCGGGCCCGGAGGTACAGCCATAACAAGCTGAGTGTGAAGGGGGGAAAAGGAGGAAAAGGAAAAGGAGAGAGAAAAGGGAGAGATTAATCGCAGGAAAGGGCTAAAGTTCCGCAATGAAGCCATGTTACGCTGTTTTCTCTCACCCAACTTTTGCATCAAAGAAGTACTTCCGCTCCATCGGTCTCTTCTCCAGCTCAGCAATAGATGACACGGTGCCATAGTCTGTCATGTCACTAAAGGTGTTAGTTTGCCTGTTGTTGATGTCAGCCATGACCTGAAATGTGGTATCTAATGGATAACAGAGTCCAACCAGCACCCAGTCACCTCTAAGAGAGAGAGAGAGAGAGAGAGAGAGAGAGAGAGAAAACCTATGAAGTACATATTTTCATTAGTTTCATTTCCTGTGAAATTACCTCACTGCACAAAACGCAGTACGTGCTGACTTTTCAGAAGTCACATGTAGTTTTATCACACAGTGGTTTGTGGTTATTTTGCTACATTTTACAATAATCACAATACACAGAAACAGCGCTAAAGCACTATTTAATGCAAGGAAGGTATGAGGTGATCACAATATATTTTGATAAATTCTGCTAAAGAAAATGTTTTGTATTCCCATGACTTCCTCTTAGAAGTGACATAATATTCCAATTTTCCTTTCAAAATTCCAACGTATTTCAGACATGCTGCACTAACACAAATCACATGTCACATGCTGGCGGTCCTGGTTGCTTACTTGTTGAAGTTGATGAGGGAGAGGACAATCTCTCTGGGTGCTGGTCCATTCCAGTGGAGTGTGTAGCTCTTGCTCATCATCAGGACAGGTTGATATTGCTGTGACAGCGCCCCCTGGCTGTTAATCCCCCTCAGCACCTGGGGAGCATCGGGATATTCATCTCTGCAGATGGACAGACTAAGGCTGGAAGCTCCCTGTGTCTGAATGTACACCTGAAGCAGAGAAGGATGTGGTAAGAATGACAGGGTTATGTGGAGGAGGAGTATGTGTGAAAAAAAGAGATGGATGAGAAAGAGGAGGGTAATAATGTAACTGACTGACAAACAAGGAGGGATTTTTACATGAGAAAGAGGACAAGAATGTGAAGAAAAATCAAGGAGGGGACACCTTTAAATGCACTTCCCTCCACTGTACCTGAGAGTAATGGCCGCTGCAGATCACTCCATTCCACCGGTTCATGTTGACACAGTCAGGATGTTGGATCAGGTAGTTGTCTGCTCTACCGACGTAGGTGTCTCTATAGCCCGTTACTGACCCATCTACATCATGGAAGATTGAGTTTTTATCACCATCCAGGTTATTTTCCTCAAACCACTGCCCTGGTTGACCAAAGAACATGCGCAGACCCACCTAGGGATGATATTTGTAAAGAGAGGAATAAATGTAACTATAAAAGGTTACTGTTCTTTGTTTAGCCATGAAGTGCCAGCCTGGTACATGTTTTGTTTTTTTTTAAAGGAAAGCTTCCAACACTGCAACTGTTTACTCACGAATTTTCTATTTTTGGCAAGACTTTGCCAATTGCTCTGCAAGAGTTCCAGTAATGATAATCCGTTTCTGTCTGGGAATGATTTATCAGAATTAGCCTGCTGTTTCATTTCTGACAGAGACAAAAGATTTTAAAGGCAGGACTCTGTAATGACTGGGTTTTTACAGAGGACTCAATTTAACAGTGCTAACACTTCACTGAGGCCTGTGTGGTTTCACATTTCTTATCGGGCTATTTTCCAGGTATGTCTTGGATTTACACAAGTAGAAATCTAACTGCATCTATTGTATGAATTCCAGTGACAATAACCTTTTCGGTGAGGGGCTGGGAGGGATACTGTACAGCTTGCCATTGGAGATGCTAATGTTTGGGAGGTGCGTAACAATGATATACATTATGAGCATTTGTTTATGCTTGAGATCTTGTGATCCCACCATGTCTCAATCCACCAGGTAAGGAGGTTTTGAGAAATCAAGTTTGAATCCAGTGGCAATGCATGGGGTCACATTACAGTTCTGGTTATGTGGTTATCCCAGCTCAGTTTGCCTAAATGTAAATGGAGGATTGATAAGTGTCACACTAAGTAAAGTCAGGAAATAGTGCTATTACATCTACCATCACTAGAGGGCACCAATGAGTTACAATTGTTTTTGCACAGGTCTGACTCTGCATGGGGTCTCCTTCCCTCCTGCACTCCTTCTGCCCCAAAAAGAGTTTCCAAAGAGTGCAAACTGATCCAGTTGTAATCAGGTCAATATGAGTGGGTGGGTGAGGTGATTAAAAACAGGTAGGATGAAATGCTGAAAAGGAAAATGAAGCGAGTGCATCCGCAAAAAGAATAGACAAGGAGAGGCAGAGAGAATTTTCATAATTACTCTAAACAGCTGTGAATCTGCAGTGAATAAAGAAAACACAACAAGAAAAGTAGCAACAGAGGGAGAAAGAGGAGAAAAGAGAGAAAAAAAAGCTGAGCAAAATGCGAGGCAGAAAACAAGACCATATGAGGCACATGGGGTTATTTATCATGAAATATCACATGAATTCAGGTCATATGGTCAAGACAAGCTGGAGGTGAAGATCAAAACCATTACAAAATTTATAGTTTTAGTGTTGGTCATCAGCTGTTATAACTGTTTTATGGACACACTGTAATCGAAGTAAGATTACTACAATGATGCAATGACATAACATCCAAACCCCTAGGGATGGACTGCCACAGATGCTGGTCATTAACATATCCCTCTCAAAACAGCAATGCCGCAGCATATGGAACTGTATGGAGTGTTTGTAGGTGTGTACTAACAGGGGAGTGAAAGCAGAGCTGGGACAGGTTGTTACGTGGGGTGAGCTGCCAGTTGTTCTTCAGGCTGAATCCCACTGCACTGACAAAACGATCCGCTGTAGGTACAAACGCACGGAAGGTACTTTGTGTCAACCGAATCGGACCATCATAGATCTGAAAACCTCGGATTGGAAACGACCTGGAGTGGAGACATAGAATGAACAGTCTGTCAAATTATTCAGATTTTCATCCTGTGAGTAATCAAAAGGCAGAACGAATTAGAATATATGGCTGAAGTGGAGTACTAGGAATTTCAGACAAAATAAGGCGAAAGCAAGTTTTGACCCACTTCAACCAAATCTTTACCTTAAGATATACATTTTGAAGAGGTTTATAATTTTTATAAGGCTCAAACTACACCATCTTGGTCTCAAAAAGGATTCTGTAATCTAATAAAATATTGCAATTATGCAGTGATTAAGGGTCATGCTCATAAAAAAATTACACTTCTCTTTTGGGAGAGAGACTGGAGTAGAGATCAAATACTCTCTTAAAAACCCACAATGACGACAGACAGTCTGGTTGAGCCAGAAGTCAGTGTGGTCAGGAAGCCTGTGAAATGGTTGTAAAGCTGTGGCGACATTGGTCACAAACTTGCACAGGCCAAAGCTCTTGAAAATAAAGCACCAATTTCTATGTCTGTTTACACTGATCTCCTCCTCTTGTATAATAGTCTTAGTAAAGACAGAGAGAGAGAGAGAGAGAGAGAGAGAGAGAGAGAGAGAGAGAGAGAGAGAATAAAAGACAGAAAGAGGACTGTAAGGAGACCCTGAGAGGACATAAAGCTGATAACTTTACACTTAGTAATGTCCTCTCAGTCCGCCATGGCGTCACAGTACTGATACTACAGTAGATGGCATCACAGTACTAGCATACAGTAAATTTTTCAGGCTATTTAGTGTATTATCCTGCTTTTGGCCTTGTCTAACTCACCTAGTTTACTTACTAGTAAGAGTACTTTGCAATAAAATCTTCACTTTGACATTTACTAGACGTTCCCTACAAAAGATTTACTACAACACAAAAAGTTGCAAACAAAGCAGGGAAAAGCCTAAAATCCCACTTGTGCTTAAGTAATCAAAAACCAATGATGAGTAATGTCTCTCGTCTTGATGTCTCGTCTCGATCCACGTGTTTACACCACATTTATTCATGAACTACCTAAAATATCTCTGGAGGGAAGGCCATCAAAACAGAACCCTACCTACTAAAAACCAGCTGTAGCAATTTAGTTTGTCATCCGTCTGACTCACAACGTCTTTCCTCAGTATTTAGAATTATATTCTAGTAATTACAGACTTAGTTTGTGTCTGCTTGTGTCTTTGTTCACCACTATTCCCTGCAGCTACTGAGTAGCCTCACCATGTTCCCATCAATCCCTCACACAGTTTTCCTCACTTCCTCACTCATCTCGCTCCATCTGTTTCTTCGCTCTCACCTGTTTCTAGGTAGTGACCTCATCTTCCCATCAAATCCAGAACCCCAGAATTTATTCTGAGCTCCATTGGTGCCTCTGTTTTGGCTTTCACCCACAAACAGAGATTGGGTCACCTCCTGACTGGAGCCTTCATCCTTTGGGTAGCTGCCATCACTAGAAGAAGAGGAAGGAGATAGGATGGATATAGGAGTGTTAGATTAGGATTTTGCAACACAATTTTCCAGGATCACTCAATTTCTCCTTTTTGCCTTGTTTTTCCTCTTTTTTTGGTGTAGGTGAAGCTTATGAATTAGCTCAGTGGATACTGGGTGTGTTTAAAGTGCTCTTGCATATTTGTTTTAAGGGGACTTCATGGACTTCTTGTACAGCTGTTTGTGTTGAGCTTTGACTGTTCCCTGACTGCCTACCTGCCCTTTTAAAGAACTGTTTATACTGTTCAGACCAGACTGTTTCCATCCTGGACCGATTTTACCACAATCAAACTTGAACAAGAATGTCTCATACACATGCTGCAAGGGCTGACTCTTTCTGGGGCCATCAGAAACCACCTCTTTCTTTCAGCCTCGGATTATGTTATGAGAAGGGCCAATTATGCTGTGATTCTTGAGTAATCAAAAGATAAACATCATACATGTAAAAGGCTGAGAGAGGAAGTGAAACAAAACAAAATTTGTAACTACAGAAAAGCTTTACAAAGGCATTTATTCCTAACCCTATAAAATACAGTTATGTTTCTACATGTTTTAGTAACTTTGTTTAGGAAGGCAAGAGAAGGAAAAACATGCTATTGTATTAAGCAAGTGAGAGATGTTTGTGGGTAAACATAAATTTAAAGCATCTTCTACATGCACAGTGTCTACCAGTTATGTGGTTCTTGGCAAATTGATCTGGCTCGGAAAGAAAAAATGTGATTATGGCTGAATAAAATCATGGGAGTGCTATAAACACTGTGATTAAGATAAGTACACACCTGGCAAAGGACAGTCCCACTCCATTGTCTGCAAAACTTTTCCAAAAGAACAAAAATGTATTAGTCTTACAAAATGTCTGCTAATGAAAGACCATGATCCAAACGAAGCATTAAGAGAAGTTGTGGGGATTTTACTGTTACTCGACCACTGAACAAATGAATAAAAATGAAAAATTGTTTTTTAATCAAATACTATAAACTTAAGAAATAAAGCTGAAGTTGAAAATAGTCTGAATTTGCTTTGATGAGACCATAAAATGGCTGCTGGTCTCATTCTGATGACATCATAGTCTATGAGCCACCTAACCCAGAGTTCTTGATGATGATGTCACCACCCCGTATCCACGCTCCCAAGTCATTGTTCTTGAAGGAGATCAGTGTGTCGATGACTGCTGCCACCCGAGGACGACTAGGATCAGCATTCTGGTGTGGTCGAAATCTGAAACACACACACACACACACACACACACACACACACACACACACACACACACACAGAGAAACACACACTCATTTTTCCATTTCTGATGATATTCCAATGATTAAATTCATTCATAAATATTAGATTTGTTGTTGCTACCTTCCAGACTGCCATTGGTTTCAGTTTATTTCAGTGTGCTTTTTAAATCAACTTGTAGAGACTTGAGATTGGTAATGCATGACAGCAAACAAAATGTGTATTTACTTTTTTGTTGAAGTTATTTAATTTGACCGATTTAACATGAAGCTACACAGAAGAAAATGTGTAGCAAATATAGTCCAGCAAAAAAGACTTTATCACAAAAGTAAAATGACCGGCCTTCTACAATCATGCTCATGTTAGCAGGCGAAGCATTGAATTTTAAGGTGGAACATTTGATTTTGAAAGGTATGGAGATTTGTCAAAATAACATAAATGCTAAAAATGTTTTATGTTTTGGAAAATGATTGGCAGTAACATAATGTGTATGCGAGTAGAATTTATTGGGCTCAAACATGCAAACTCACTGGTATAATCCTTTAACTTTTAACCTCTTACCACAAAGTGATGTGACCAATCAATTTAGTCAATTTTAAATATGAAGGTATATGAATACATCAGAGCTGCTCATCATCTGTGCACTGCACACAAGACTAAAAGCCAAGCCCTGCTGGAGACCTCTAGAGGCCGCAATGCATATTACAACTCACACCACAAAAACTGTCAGAAGAAAACAACATACAGAAGTTTTTTCTTTTGTTGGTGGTGTTAGAAGAAAGCTTATAGAGTTTTAAAAAATGGAGAGGCTTCATCCACTGGGGAATCTGCTCAGTAAACTTAAAGACACTATGAACATTAAATTTTAGTGGTTCATGTGTTGAAATAGTGGAGGTTTTGGCATGATGCCAGATGACTACAAATATAGACATTGCAATTCACACAAACAGCTCTGACACATGCGATCCCCCCCCCCANCACACACACACACACACACACACACACACACACACACACACACACACACACACACAGAATGTGGCCCGTGGTCTCAGTGGACAAGTTAGATTTTTTCCATCTAGTTGAGGGCTGTATTTTGGTAGTGCACTGCAGAGTGGAAACTCTCTCTGTGAAACCTTGTTTTCTCTGTCAACGCTAACCTGACAGACCCTCTAAAATGCAGGAACACAGTAGCCATAGTCATCTAAACCTACATTCAATGGCCATATCCTACCACATGTATAGGAAGGTGCTATAAATGTCTTAATTCTTTCACATTCATAGGCAGTGGTATAATCCAAATACATTAGTAAGCCACAAATACCTTAATATTTACATAATGTAACTATATACCATGATACATATGATCATCCACCATAGACAAGTCAACAACCATAAGTAGGTTTATGATAGAATATATACAGTACATCTATTTTTGTAATTGAGCTACAAGCCCTTAGTGAAATGTTAATAAACGCATACTTCACAAACACACATACACACACCTGGCGCTGTTATCCAGACACAAGTATTCACGGGGGTCAGCAGCAGTAGCAGTGGTGGTCTTCACGCCTTTATCAATGATCAGTCCTCCCTGGGAAGATGAAAGTATGACTGCAGTAACAGCAGAAAGTTTTTCTTAAATCTGTGGGTAAAGATTCAAGACATCTGTTTCTGGTCAACACAGATGCAACAAGAACATTCGTTTATTTTACTCAGGGTAATAATAAATGAAAATGTTAAATTTTTAATCTCAGAGCTTACTGACTTTAAGGATTAATGCTATATAGACTGCTGCAGTACAAAAAGTTGGAAAAGAAATGACTAAATCCTGTGAATAACATATAATGTATATGTGCACATGTAATACTGTATATACAATACATATGTACATATAAGCATTAACTTTCTGCTGTTAAATTGAGATCTATAAACAAATAAAAGTGAAAATGTAGTGTGTGTACACGTGTATGTGTATGGAAACCTGTGCTGTGAGTTGGTCCTGTGGTATAAGCGAAGTATAGTCTAAAACCTCAGGGCTCCTTCCTCTATAAGAGAGGTTTCTGTGGTCAGACTGGACAAAGAACTTACAGTTCACCTGCCCGACTTCTGTCATTACACAACAGAGCGCTATTGTAGAGCTCACCTGTGTGCGTGCATGTGTGTGTATGTGTGTATGCATGTAAGAGCATGCCCCTGTCTCTCCCTGGCAAAATCAACTTACTAAGAAGGGAGTTTTGCACAATGTTTTTACAAGTTATAAATATTTGTCTTGTCTGTATGAAACACAGAAGCAGAAAGAGAAAACGGAGAGGCCTGGAACTGCCAGGTATTATGGATATGCAGGAGAATGCACGTGTACTGACTTGAACTGACAATATGTTTACAATAAAAAAAAAGACCTTTTTTGGGCTGCTATACTGGTATGTAAAATGAGTAAGAGGTCCTCTGATATTTCTTCAGTCAGTCAAAACTTGGACGGCACATGATATTGGCAGTGATGATACCTTATAGTTGGAGTGTACACGGTTGTTGTAAAAAAGCCCCAGAGGAGTGAGCTCTGCCTTGGTCTCTGGTACCAACCCATGAGAGTCTCCGGTGGAAGAGCTGTGAAACACAAACCATATGCCAGCCTCCTGGAACAGGAAGGGAGAGTTGAGAAATAACATGATAAAATGAAAAGGAAAATGTTTGTGGTCGAGACAGTAAGTCATAAATAGGAACTTTATCCTATCCATATCCATAGGTGGCAGGCTCAAGTAAAATTAAAACACAATAAGTAGAAATGGGCAGGATATTGTATGACTCTCTTGGGTCAAACCAGGTGTAGAAGTTCATTAGAGTTCAAAATCACAACAAAGTTTTCATGAAGTACAGAGAGACAACATAAATACCATGTAAATACCCCATACCAATAAGTCGTACATCATATAATCTTAAACCCTCAGAGGGATGAGGATTCTTAGTCATATACTTTCTTATATCAGATATCTCACGATTTTATCATATCTGTTTTTCAGACACTACAGCCTTTTAAGTCCCTCTTTATTGACAGATCACTTTGTTATAGGAAAACTTCATTTACATTATGGAAAAATTCAGGAAGTCCAAAGCCAGTGCAGCTTCACATAATATACTACACATCATATATCACATTCATTTCTTTATTAATCAGCATCATCTTTATGACTTTGAAGCTATTTTCTAATATAAATGCTGTTATTACCTGAGATCCAGCAGCTGCATTGTTGATGAGGTTATTGTTGGGGTTGGCGATCCAGAATGTTGAAACCGCCCTGGAAATCACCCATAAAGACAGACAAAGACACAGACACACACAAAAGCAGAAAAAAGATATTAAAAGGGCTGTACCTTGGCATAAGAGAGACTATGACTAATGAGCAGGAGAGAAAGATCAAAGAATCCTGTGATCTTTCAAAAATCCTGCAATAATCCATCGCTCCAACATAAACCCTGGATGGGGACAGCTCTGCCAACACACACACACAAAAACTCATGAGAACAGACCCCGCTCTGTCCCTCACAGATGTGCTATGACACAAAAACATCCCATGGAGAGAAGCGATTGTTATTGCATGGATAAGTCCATCCTGCCAATATCTTTCTCACAGAATGTTATTAGCTACAGTATCTCTCACAGTGGACATGAAGGACATGAACCCTCTGTCTTCTCTCAAAGTATAGCTGCAGTATCTCACCACGGTTCCCACACAGACTTGCTTAGACACAGACATTTAAAAGTTCAACTGGCCCCATTGTTTTTAAGGAGGCAATAGTGTAGCACAAAGTCTATGATTTTCCCCTCATGACAAGCTACTTTAGTCTGTAAAGATGATGGTTTATTGTCAATTCATGACATTGCCATCTCCCTACTATTAACTGTCATTACAGTTATCCTTAATCTTTTGTGTAAGAAGCCACAATTCCCCAAAATCACTGAACTACAACTGCTGCTGGTCACTGTAAATGGATCAATGAGGTGTAAAAGTACTTAGAAATCTGTCTTTTACTCTTCAGTGCCTTACATGAGAGCCTTACATGAGCCTTGCATGAGAGAGAGCATGATGTTCATGCAGAAAGTCTGTCTGCACTGTTTGCAGTAGCCTTATCACTATATATAGCTATAGTATATACACTGTAGCTATATCACATCCAAAGTATAGCTTACGACATGGGAAAACCCACACTGTAGAATTTTAGTGCAATGTATGGATGGTTCTGTGATTACCATTTTGAATGTATAACTGTTTACATGTCTACTTATAGAGGAGTTATGTCTCTATGTTAAATATTTGACTCTGGTGAGTATATAAACTGCAGCCACCATTATGTGACAGATTCATGTTGCCCTCCATTTTGCTCTGTAGGCATTATTCTAAACTCTTACTTGCACTCTGTGTTGGGTGATGGTGTGTAGTCCTTGTAGACTTTGTCCTTAATGCTGGTGCAGAAAATCTCATTGCGGTCAGTGGGGAGCAGAGTCCCAGGTCGAGTCAAAAGTCCCAGGTTATGGTAGAAAGTGTTACGTTGCTCAATTCCATCCTCAAGGAAGAAACAGTGACCCAAGGTGTCATAGCCTACAGTGTGTTTCACCTGTGTCAGAGAGAGAAAACGACAAAAGACACAAAAAGTTCATTACTAGAAGGCCAGATGAGCTTTGTGGCCAGAGTTCAGACGGAAGGCTGAAAGAAAATGCAAAGCACCTCAAAGTAATTTGCAGAAAATTCAAGGAAACAAATGGGCTGAGACAATATTTATGTATGGTTGTACATTCCAGCTGCCATGTATGTCTCCTTAAGTACTTAAAACAGAAAAACGGATTTGTCTACAGAGAAAATTAAATTATCCAAGCAAGGAGAGCTTTCAAGAGATGGTGTCAAGAGAGAGCACAAAGACATACAAAACAAGATGATATTCCAAATGTCAATGTGACAAAAATGATGGAGAAAAATCAGCTGAGTCAAACAATACTATGCACAAGTTACTAAATTCCATTTCCTCCATCCAACTAAGAAGAATGATTTAAATCCTATGGCTTCAAGGACAAATTCTAACCATCACCATTTGACGTCAGGAGGAACATAACACATATGTAAGCAATCTTAAACAGAACACAAACATAGAAACACATAGGACACACACACGCACGCACGCACACACACACACACACACACACACACACACACACACACACACACAAAGTCATTGTGATTTAGCTGTTGACCACATGTAGCTGTGTGAATGTGTCATTTGATTTCACTTATCCAACAATAAAACATCTGCATTTGGCCAAGATAAGGGATATGTTGTAGCTCAAAAGGATAATGAGGCAGAGAATGTTAAGATGAAGAAAAGAGAGAAAATAAGATGGGACAAGGGAAAGATTAAGGAAAAGAAGGAGAAGGGAGAGAAAGAACAGAAAGGAGGAAACAGGCCATTACAGTAATCTAGTGATGGAGGTGGTAATTGATGAGTACTGAACAGCCTCCCTCACATGGTACTCATTAGGAAGAGCTGTCGCTCACTCCAAACATACAGATGTGTAGTACTCAACACAAAAACACACTTTACTAACCAGCAAACCATTGGTGCTGTGGATGCTGAGGCAGCGAGAGAAGGAGTGGTGTATGGAGAGTCCATCCACATAGGTGGGTTCCTGGTAGCCTCCCTTCTGGTCCACGTCCCCACACATGTGGAAATGGAGGGGATAGCGGCCTCTCTCTCCTTGCTGGCCCATGTTCCTCAGCTCCACATGGGAAAGATGCACTGACGAGAAGTTGCCAAAAATCTGATTGGAGGGGGAGTAGAGGAACAGAAAGAAAAAAAGGCAGATTATGAGGCCAGAGAGCCAGAGAATTTAAAATCGATTGAGTAAGACAAGTGAGCTGTTTTACACCACAAAAGCAATTTACACTGGCCTCGTGGAGGGGTAACACAAGATTCATATTAGTCCATGAAACTACAAGTAGTAGTGGTAGTAGTAGTAGCAACTAATCAGCCACTCTTGTCCCATTAAAGGTTTACATGTACGGTTTAAGTCTGTTTGTCCATAGTCCAATTGGGGTATGAACTATAACCCTGTTGACACAGAGCTCCAGTGAGCATAAGAGTGTGGGTCAAAACCACAGATTTTCCTCTTAATGAACTGGAGACGAGTTATAGAGGCACAGATTAAAACCTAAACACACAGAGAAACATGCGCAAAATCCTAATGGCCTGAGGAACAAATACATTTAAGCATGAACGATGACAAATAAAGCAACAGAAAAATATACAGTACAGAGCTCACTAGGAGGTCTTTGTGGGTATGGCATAATCCACACTGTCTGGTTCCCGTTAAGGTCTTGGCCAATCCCTCAAGCTAACTGTAACTCACCCACTACACACACACGCACACGCACACGCACACGCACACGCACACACACACGCACATACATACACAGTGCGTACTGAAGTATGACTCTCTCTCACACACACACAAACCTCTCTGATATACACATACACACACTTGGACGCCACACTTGTAATTGATGAGCAACAAGAGGGTTCATTTTGCTCAGCATAAGGGGGTCCGTTACACAAAGCCCTAGGAATGTTATTGTGCATTTGCCACCAATGTGAATAAAAATGTACCATTATTAGCCAAATGACAGTAAATAATGATCAACTGCCTATGTAAACACATGTAGGTCAGGGAGTATATGGCGTTCCTGTTGTCCTGTCTTCATTCTTTGTTCATATAGTTTGTGTCTTTTGAGAATAAATGTCAGATACATCCTACTGCCTCCACAACCTTGGCATGTGGAGGCAGGGAGAGGGAGAGGGAGANGAGAGAGAGAGAGAGAGAGAGAGAGAGAGAGAGAGAATGGAATTTAGGGAGAACTAGGTCAAAAATTAGACGAAAGGAGCACTTCAAGACAAACTAAACTGGGACTCAACTGGGGGCACAAATAACCCGTCTCCTTTATGGAATATTAAACAGAATGTATGCATGCTTTCACTCTGCAAAATGGAAACTATAACACAGATTACTGCAGACAAAGTATTAATAGGAACCTAAAGTCATGCTGAAACATTCAGACACATACATCAGCACATACAGACATACAGCACACTCTAAACATAATGTCCATGCTACACCTGGGCATATACTCTTACACTCAAAGACACACAAACACACCTTAATGTGGCCTCCGTATGTATCGTGGCTGTAGAACTGGCATTTGTTGTTTCCGTAGCAGGAGTTTTCCATTTCTCCATAGATGAGAATGTTCCTGGAGAGCAGAGCCACTTCGGCACGCATGTCGATCCCATCTACAATCTCCCCAACGTGGCTATACTGAGGACTTCCTGCACAGCACAGACAGGCAAATACATGGTCATCTGTTAGAAACTCTGCTAAACTGGGCACGAGCTGGAAAAGGTACAAGTCAGCATTCAGCACAAATGCAAATATCAATCTCTGCATCTCATCCAATGAAACCTGAAAGAAAAAAAAAAAACTCTGAACACAACTCAGCTTTACAGGATAACACAGTGCAGACCATATGAAATNAAAAAAAAAAAACTCTGAACACAACTCAGCTTTACAGGATAACACAGTGCAGACCATATGAAATACAACAGGAAAATGGCCACAATTTGGCATCGGTTTATTCTGGAAAATTCCTCTAGTCTCACTCACACACACACACACACACACACACACACACACACACACACACACACACACAATAAAATAACAGCATATAAGGGGATTAAAATGCTGAAACATACAGGTAGTGGCACTTCAACTAAACTAAGAGATGATTTCTGAAAATGGCATTCCTCCAAATGCCAACCACAGGAAGTGTGCTTGGCAGCACACACACACACACAGACACCACAACAAATTAAACAAAATAATAGAGCCCTAAAAACAAAAGTAATCAAGCACATATGAAACAGCATAATCAGCCCTTTGACAATGTAGAAAATACCCTGGACCACTTGGTGCTGCTGCCTGTGATACTGCACAGCATTTCTTCATCTGCTCAGCCCTTCGTAACAGCAAACTCACAACTAGGCACCCACACCCACATGCACACGCGCGTGCGCGCACACACACACACACGCACACACACACACGCACACACGCACACACCCTTCTTTTGAGGAAGGGAGTTGTCAGTTGGCAACAGAGAAATGACATCAGGAAACGAGGCTGATAAGAGAAATTTGCAGTTTTAAAAATACCAAATTAATAGTGACATAAGGGGAACAAAAAAGCTGAAGGATCTGAACAGTGGCAAAGTTTGTAAATTCATACAAACACTGAGGTCAAATTAGGTTACAAGCAAAAACATAAGCTGACAATCCCTTCCCTAATGTTTACATCACTGTAACAGTTGGGAGAGGAAATGTGATCTCTGTGTACCTCAGGGTTAGTAGCTACATATGGTAGCAATCACATCTATTGACTCTGGGCTCTTCTTTGACTTCTGCCGCTACTGGCATGACATCAGTCATTCGTCTTCTAATAAGACTTTTAGTATTTTGAAGTTTTATTTTTGAAAACTAGTAGAGTTGCACAATATGTCAACTATCAGCTACCAGTATCTCTGTACTTAATTTCCTTCCTTGCTCATTCTCGCCAACCTTACTCTGTGGAGTCAAATTACAAGCCACGCATGCACGCACATACACACACGGTGGTGGTGGTGGTGGTGGTGGTGATGGGGGGGATTTGTTAAGGGACAACAGTNCATACACACACGGTGGTGGTGGTGGTGGTGGTGGTGATGGGGGGGATTTGTTAAGGGACAACAGTGGACACACACACACAAAACCAGTTGTAGTCTGCAGCCCAGGATTTCAAACCCATTCTCACCTTCACACCGCTGACTCTCTCCATCGCTCACCTTGTATCCTGACCTGCCTGCTGCTGCAGTGAGGGCAGCTCAGCAGTGTAAACTCCTCAGCCTGGTGCATGGAGTAATCTGTGCTGGCAACAACGATCTGATCCCCGGGATGCCAGGTCTGCTGCACTTCATCCTGTAGGTTCAGCACCACCTGGTCCACAGCATCCACCTGGAAGCCTGAAATGGAGAAACCTGAGGAACACAACATAAGGCTTCATTTAAAACAAACAGGGGGGAAAAGAGGGCAAAAGATGAAGAAAACTGAGTAGTAATTTGTTTGCATTTCACGTACTGTGACATGAAGCATGACATGAATAGTCATTTATTTCCACTAAAGTCTAAACTATGACCTTTGACATAAAATCATTATAAAAACATCTGTTCATCTGCAGAATATAATAATTTGTACTTTTCAGCAATGACCAAAAACCTCACTCCTATTCTATCTACAAAAATACATTTAAATATGTAGAGAAAGCATAGAAATGTTTGCTGCACCTCAACTTCTCTTTTCTTAACCTCATCAACTTTGTAACTTTACATTTTAAAATTCCACAATGAAATACAATCAGTGTTTTATAAAGTGTGTGTGTGTGTGTGTGTGTGTGTGTGTGTGTGTGTGTGTGTGTGTGTGTGTGGCCATGCTTGGCAGCCATCAATAACTGCTCATAGAGTGAGTTAGTTAACCTCATTCAAAGCACACACACACACACACACTGACACTCTGCTTGTCACCTGGCATTTGTCATAACGATGGTGACAAGGACAGGAAAGTGTTTGATGATCACATGACTGACCCGGTAAAACAGTTTGCATGTGGTAAACCTCATTTCTCACTCTGTCACCTTCCTCTAAAGCCTGTGGCTCACTCAGATCTATGGATCCTCCACTTCACTTTAAGACCAGCAAGACTAACAAACACTATGCATGAAGGCAGAAGGCTCAAATGAAGCACTACATTACAATATATAATTTTATTTATTTATTTGTATGTTTCTTTAACTAGGGTTAGGGATACACGAGCACAGAATTTTCACAGAATAAACTAAGGCCACATATCATAGCTTTTATAGCCAAGGCCAATTTGCAAAGCTTGTCCCTTGACAGGCTTTTGCAGAAATGCTTAGCCAAAGTATAAGACAAAAGTAAAATACATATGAGGAAATATTAATACTTATACAAGTCACCAAAGTAAAGCAATAAAACCAAAGAATATAAAATCACAGTTTATCAAATAATGAAATCTTTGGAACAAAGACAAAACAACAGACACCTGATCCCATGATTGCAATTTTTATCACTCTTCAGACACTGTTTCAACTTTGATTTAAAATTGTCCCAGTTATTGTCCCAGTTAAGCTCTGTAGGTAGTTTCTGACTGTCTGTCCAAAGGAGATTTTGCAAAATGGTACTTTATAATTTCCACTGGCTGCACCCCGAGTACAAGAACCTGAAACCCATGCCACTCAGCACTTGTGGAGCCTTCTTATGTAAACATTTAAAAATTAGCTTTGCATTGACAAATTTAATGAGATTATCAATACTTAACATGTTTAATTTCTTCAAAATATGAACATGGTGAAATCTAATCAACTTCCTATGCAGAATTTTTTGGTGTGATTATATCTCGTCTTTAAAGGCTGGATCACAGCAGGAGCTGCTTGACCATGAAGTTGAACAGCATCTTAAATGTGAGAAGATCATAGACTGCATGAAGATATGAGCAGCATGAATGGTAATAAGTTTCTGTTGATTCTAAATGAGTGTAGGTTTACCTTTGCGATCTTTTCTGACTTTTAACTACTGTTAACTATTCCTTACCAGTCTTCCATTCACTGTAGGCAGTGACGGAGAAGTCCACTCCATCTACGGTGGTGAAGTTCCGTCTAGCCAGAGCTCTTCCTCCTGTGTCATGGTTTTCATATTCCCTCACGTTTTCTGAACATGCTGCGTAGCCACCGTCTACCACTGAGACCAGAGCCCACGCCTGTCTGAAGGCAGAGGAAAAGTGAAGTTTAGTCAGATTTTATATGGATTAGTTTACCAGAATGTTAACATCCAACACAACAGTGTAAGGACACTTTAATCCCTTTTCCGTGACAAAATACCTGGTTCAGAGCTGTGTGTGTGTGTGTGTGTGTGTGTGTGTGTGTGTGTACAGAGAAGCTGAGACATATTCACCCATACCCTTATTTCCACACGATAACACAGAAATGAGAGGTCATTACTGTGTCAAATAGTGCAGCAGTCATAATCTTGTGGTTCTATTACAGTCATTTATTACAGTAGCACCAAAACATGTTTCATGGCAGTCCAGCAGTGTATAATGTTAATAAATGAGAACATAACTTTGCACTAATATTGATACACAACAGCAGAAAGATAAGCAAAAATAAAAGATACATGCCAGACTGTATTATTATTCTCACTTCACTGGCTTCCTGCTTATGCGAGATGTGAGTTTAAGATGCTTTTATTAACTTACAAGATTTTAAAAGGAGCTGCACTCCGATAACTAACTGAACTGCTGCAGCAGCCATCTCAAGCTCTACAATCTCAAAATGCCGGCATTAGTATCAGTTACGAGGGTAAACAAGAAGTCAGCAGGATCTACGACCTTATCTCATCGTGCTCCTGTTTCGTGGAATAGCTTGCCAGTTGACATAAGACAGTCAAACTCGCTTGACTCTTTTAAGTCTAAATTAAAAACTTATATTTTTACATTGTTTTAACTAGTTGAGTAAGTCCTTTATAAAGTATGATTATACTGTTTTAACCTGCTTCATTGTGGTTTTATTATTGTTATCATTGTGCCTGATATGAGCTGCTCCTGCTATGTGTTGGTTTTGGATCGTGAAGCCCACTGAGACATCGTGATATTGGGATGTACAAATAAACTTGAACTGAACTAAGTGCATCCAGTCTAATCATGCTGTTGAAGCCAATAAAGCCAATAGCTTTCCATTACCATATAAGACCCATAAATTGTGGTAAGAAAAATTTAACCATAATGTAATTTGACTGAGTGACAATATCAACAGGACATTCATGTCATTCTTGTGTAATATATTACAGATGGGAAAGCTATGCAGATACAGGGTGTAACATAAGCTGGGTAATAAAGTTCCTCTGTGTATAAGTTTTTTGTGTGTTTATGTGTTTGTACCACTCAGTGGAATCATCCAGGGTGAAGTCCACTGCAGTGTAAGAGTGTGGGGGAGAGAGGGGAGAGATAACGTAAGTTTATCACACACAACCTCTCCCATCAAGAATGTAGATACTAAAGATAATAAAACATATTTACACACAAAAGAGGGGTTGTAAAGCTGAGTTTCTGAGTTTAACCTATTGATGAGTTTAAAGGCCTGACATAGAAGAAATGACTGACCAAATGCTGAATTGCAATTTAAGGCACAACAATGGAAAAGACAGAGATAACTGAAGAAGACTAATAGCAGTCAATAGATTATTAAAGTGAGACCAGAGCATTTAATGAGGGGTGTTCTTATGGCTCAACAAGATTATGGGTGAACCGCATCTCATAATTCATTCAAATCCAGCTTTTTCTATGTGCTCCTTTCTCTCCATTGTATACAATCTTACAAATTAAATGTCAAGTAAATTATGTTTAAATGAGATTGTAGTAATAAATAAGGAGAGGCTGAAATCATATTTCTGCACTGCAGAGGAACTAGAGGGTGTGAATGGCAAAAGGGACTGGGCGTGAGCTTGAGTGTATGACTTGAATATGGGCAGTGAACTGAGACTTGCTGTCGCGGACATTTCAAACATTGTATGTATGACGTCTTGTTGTCTGATTGACTAAACACGCCTAAAGCCTCTCTGCTAATTCTCAATAAAATTTTGTCACCACTTTTCTTTTCTAAATTATTGTGTGACCTTTAAAAGCCAAATCAATGCCAAATGTCCCTGACTGACCTCCTCTCACAATGTAACCTTTCAGACACGATCACCTTGTGTTACAATACAGTTCTGGATTAGGATTTTTGAATGCTACTCGTCTTTCACTGTAATGTGGTCTAATAAAATACCATTTTTATGACTTTATTTTCTTTATTTCATATATGAGAATGGTGATGTTTCGTTAGTCAGAAATATATGAGTCTTAGGTGAGCACTTCATATATTTAAATCTTTGGAATCACATCTGGCCAGCCACTTTTACTCTGAGATAGCCCAGAAGAAAGTAATTTCAGCAGATGTATGACTTTTCCATTAAGGCAGAGCTGGACCTGGTCCACATAAACAGCACCAGAGGCAATTTCCCAGATTCATTTTCACAGTAGCCACTGAAGCCCAGTTTCATCAAGTACTTTGGATCTACAGGAAACAGTTGAATTCCATATAAACTGGGTAAAAATGTCCAGTCAACCTCTTTGAGCGATATCTATGAAAACTGGGAGTGGTAAACACAAGGCATCAATGTCTGTCATGGAGGGTAACTCAAAAAAAAAAATCACAGTAAATACACAGAATCATGCTAAATAAGTGCAGTGATAACTGAAGCTCATTGATAAAGTTTCCCTTACATTAATTAGCACACCAGTGTGTTGTTACTGGCACATTGCTGTGAGTGGTGTCTCAGGTAAAAGCCAGTGAAGATTGGGATGTTAATCATCTGCTGCATATTTAAAACTCAAGGTTTATACCACTTCCTCTGGTGTCAAAGTGGAATGAACATGTCAAATTAACAAAGGAAACCTAAATATTCCATGTTAGCACTTTTAATTTCAGCTGGGATGTGCAACTGCAACTTTTAAGAGAGGAGAGTGCTGCAACTGCATCGACACACTGCCTGGAGCCCCGATGGACGGAGGAGTATGGGATGCAGGTGTGTGTGTGGACAGACAGATTGTGACAGGCAGAGCTCAGAGGGTGATGCAAGGAAGAGTTTGATGTGAGGAAGAGGTGTAGCACCACAACAATGTGTGAGAGATCAGATCATAATTTTCAAGTTCAAAAAACTGGTTAACTAAGTGAGTTTATCTATCAAATTTATTGATTACTAACGAGACAAATACAGTTTAAAAGATCAGCCAATTTCCATACCACTGAAATTTACCAACAAGACTGAAACAGGTGTTCATTTCTGCGTGACAGTGTGTTTTAAAAACCATTTACTTGACATACAAATGAGGAAATACCGTATTATCGCATTTTTCAAGGCAAATGCTAAAAGATGTTGGTAACAGGCATTTATGAATGAGGTAACATGAATGCCTGATGATATTTGCCCTTACTGAACACGTTTAATCTGGCATTATGTTTCATGAATTACCCCCACTAGTTCAGTGCCCATTGAAAACATGCCTGTTTGGACCGAGCCGGACTTTATGGTGTGCGCCGCAGCCTGCCATAAGTGCCTGTGGAGCAGAGCATATACTGCCGTGGCTAACGCGTATCCTGCCACTGCGCCCAGAGCTTATCCTGCCGCGCGGACTACTTTTTACCAGCACAGCTCAATTCGAGAACCACTCATCCAAATAACTTCACACATGACACTGCACTTCCTTGGGTCCTGAGCATTATACCTGCCAAATTTCAACTTCATACAGTGCCGGGTTCTAGAGATGTTNCTTGGGTCCTGAGCATTATACCTGCCAAATTTCAACTTCATACAGTGCCGGGTTCTAGAGATGTTGGTGCCACAGACAGACGGATGACCGGACGGACAGATTTCTTGCTTTATAGCTAGATGATATTTCACCCATGAAAATTATACTATCACAAGTAATGCTGCTCACGATGTATCACAATATCAGTGTTTGACACACACACACACACATCAACAGTTTTCTAAACTGGCAAAAAAAGGCTTAATTAATGCTATTAATGCCCGCACTAAAAGAACAGATAATAATAAAAAAAACTAACAAACCATAACCAGCACCAGAACTACTTGAGAAAGTTCAGCTACAAAAACTTCCTGAACACAAAGTGAAATTTGTAAAGTATCATTTCCAAAATGTGTTTATACTGTACTTGTTCATAATTATCTCCTCCTGCTGGCATAATCACAGCCCAAGCATGTTTTCTTGCAGATGAAAGGGCCAGTGTGCCATCCCATGATGCACCCCACTGACATACAAACAGGATCCATCTGGGGATCCACTCTGTTCTGTCATTACAGTGCCAGTGTGTGGCTTTCTGATGGTTTTCTTGCTGGGGGGAAATACAGGAGGCCCTCATTCTGTCTTGAGGCTGCTGATATGCAGCTCGTGTGGGTGTGCAATCAGCCATAAATAAGCACAAAAGATAGAGGCACATGAAAGCAATACGAAAGCTCACAAACACAACTGTTTATTTTTCCTTTTTCCTTTTCATATATTGGCAATTTTACACCCATCAGCCCCTTTAGCAGTCTTGTTGTTTGATCAGAAATGGCAAGAATAGAGACCAGAGACCACTCACACACAAATGTGTGTGTGCTTTCCTTGGGAGACAGAGCATTTAAGACAGGCACAAAACAGGAGCCTGCACTAATGAGGTGAATCTACAGAATGTGAAGATTAATGGGTCTGTGTCTACGTGCGTGTGTGTGTGTGTGTGTGTGTGTGTTGCTGTTTGTTTGTTGCTGGTTGTTTTAACTTAAGCATTAGAGGTAACCAGGAGCAGTTTTCCAGGTAGGTTCCCAGGTGTTTTTCAGTTTAAGCAACTATCTACAGTCATTATATCAAATTTGGACAATCATTTCCAACACAAACATTTCAGCAGAAAATCCCTCAGCCAATCACAGTGTGACTTTTCCAAGAAATGAACTGCACACTCTCATAAATCTATATTAACTGCATCCACCTTAGACAGAAAACACTAAGATAAACATTCACACTCAAATTAATGATTAAAGACTAAAAAGAGCGTGAATACAATTAACTTATGGTAACATACACAAGCACTTTTGTAAACATACACAGTTATTCTCATCCATTTAAACTGTGCTGTGGGTTTGAGTGGATTTATTTGAAGACCTCTGTGCCGCCTTGGCACCCGCCCCCAAAGGTGAAATGTGACACTGGAGAATCTGGTGAAGCACTTGGCTTTTCAGCCAACTAAGGACCAGAGCTACAAACTACTGAAAATTAAATGCTGTTCTTAGACTTTATGGTATTTTATATTGGAATACTTTATATTGGAGGAAATGCATGTGTGTGCATGTGTTTATTTGAGGGACAGTAACAGACAGAATATCTAATGTCATGTACAACTACAGTCCAATTTCTCCAACTTTCATGGTTATACCCAGGTGGATAGGACCACACCTTGAGTCCACCTTCAATTTTGTTTTGTTTTTTTTGTCTAAATAAGCATGAAGGACATCATTTGCACAAATCCTGGAAACTGTCATGCCATAACCTCATCAACCTCCATGTGCTTCCTTTCCTGACAGAACACGGCAAAGTGGAAACAAGGGAAACAGGAAGAGAAATGCCTAGAAACAATTCAAGGGAACATCCTGAACAAAAAAGAATAAAAACACATCATGAAGGAGAACATTTTTTTCCAGGGCAGACGGATCTGGAACAAGATGTGAGTAAAGGCACTGAGGGACAGGGTGTATAGGCCTGTCAGTCTTAGTATTGAGATTTCAAAGACAAGGGGACGAACTTGAACGGCTAAACAAAAAGCCTATAAACTGCCTTTATCACCAACAGGAGAGCAAGAATAAAAACACCCGTAAAGACCTGCAGACTACAAAAACCATACAGAATGAATACAAAGTCTCCAACAGCTGCTACATTCAGCAACACATCTGAGCCACAAATCCAAACATAACCCAAACATATTTTTCTACAGATTGACACACATAAACAGCAAAACCATTGGCAAGAACCAAACATCTGTTTTTGTCATACTCAGCAGTTGCTATTTACATTAACTTTATATGTGCTTAAATGTTTTAATTTCTATGAGAGATTGAGCGTTTTATTCCCGTAAACCACAAACTGATCCCATAACACTGAAAGGTTTTAATTGTTTCTATGGTTGTAAGATATTTCTAGTATTAATGATTTGGCAGTATTTACCTGTACTTGAGATCATAGACATATCTGCTGCCAAGCTTCTCTTCAATGACCTTCTTCGTTTCATCCAAAAGACTTTTGACAGCTGAGTCTCCTACAGCCAGCGTGACGATGCAGCCCGCTGGCAGGGACCGAAGCAGTCGGGTGAGATTTTGACTGTCTTCACGTGACTGATGTGTGTCGTAACGTTCACTAAACAGCACAGCGGCTGTGTCCTGGTCCACAACACGCAGATTGATGCCTCGACTGAAGTTCCGTTCGAAGGCGTAACCACTTCCGGCAAGGCCCGAGACCGGGAGGCTTCGAGTCAGCAGAGACCAGGAAACTCTCTCAGTACCGTGGAGCTCCAGCGTTCCACCACCCATGACACCAATGAACTTACGGCCCAGGCCAGGGACCTCAGAGACCGCCTTCTCATCAGAGCGGCCCACAAGGGCGATGGTGGCATGAGATCGGTAGCGACATTTGGGTCCACCAATATGAAGGGCTCCACCATCCTCTATAAGAATATGCCGTGTTCTCAAGGTTATGTTTTTAGAGCCGTCAGCATTGTCTGCAAAAACTATCTTGCCTGTGAAAGTCAGAGGAAGACAAACACAAGTTCATGTATATCACATCCACCAGTCTACAAACTGAATTTAATCACCTGAACAAGAATGATGTGACTTATTTTCAGAAGAAATACCGAACAAATGTGAACCTACCAATGTATAAAAGTACATATGCTACTTAAAGCATCACACATCTTGTTGGACTTACCCCCTGACTGGATAGTTAAGGAATACAGAGTAGCTGAACTTTCCAATCGAAACAAATTTCCCTGTCGGACAACAATAGCCTTCTCTGGTTGGTGCCCTGGGTTCCACCTACTCAGGAATGGATCGTGGTCTGGACAATTCCCTACAAACATAAAATATCAGACATCAAATTAAAAAAAATATGTCAATCAGAAAGAGATACTGTAATTACAGTATAAGATTAATTAAAGCAGTGTGAGTAGCCATGGCTTAGAGAGAGAGAGAGAGAGAATCCTTTCATAACATAACAGCCAGTGTAAGTATGTCGATCAAGTAAAGTGTCAGCAATATTATATTATGCATATGATTCCTAAATATAATTCATGAACAAGCCAGATGGTCTTAGAAACAAAACAAAAAAAAAAAGATTTTTTTGTTTTACATTTAGTTATTTTTTGCACAGCTTGTATTTTCAGTAAGTTTAAAAACTGTGACAAGATATATGTGAAGAAATGTTGTGTCAGCCTTACCCTGCCAGTGTTGTAAGGCAAGTGTAAATAAATACAAAGAAGCAGCTCAAATAAATAGGAATAACTATATAAAGAACAAATAAGAAATATACAATAATAACTTATAATAAAATTGAGAGGCATAACAGAATACTTTGTAGATTTTAAATATCCACTTCTGAACTGCTATAGTAAAATAAGGTCAGCGTGCAAAAGGAGATTAATGGTCAGGGCTGCCAAATGCAACTGATTTCAGTTTTCATTAACGAAATTAACACTATCTGTTATAACACAGACTGGGCACTGTGACTTTAACATCAGCTTTATAAACGACATTTGACATGAGAAGAAATCAGCAATTCTTAATACTTACCATCTAATACGTCACCCTTAGAGAGGCAAAGGATGAGGATGAGGGAGAGGAAGAAAACCAAGATTGACACCCCAAAACAGATTAATGCGTTCCTTCTCTTGCGGTGGTTTTGCATGCGCTCCCTATGCTGGTTCTCCTCTGACAGGCTGAAAGTGGCTCGTTGCTGTGCAGGCAGGCCATGAGGTTTTATTGGTGGAGGTGGTGGGGGAGCTTTGGCAGGTGGAGGTGAGCGAATTGGAGCCACCCTCCCGGGGACATAGCTTGGAGACGTCCGGTGGGTGCCATGGGGTGGAGGCACAAAGTCTGGGAAGCGACTTGGGCCATATTTCACCGGCATGGTATATCTGTCTGCTACCTGAAAGGAGAAGATGAAGAAGGCAAGAACATTGTGAGAATGTAGGTTAAAACAGCGTTTTCCAAAGCGCAACTGAAATAGGAGAATGGGATCCTTAGACAAGTGAGAAATATCTTAATGTTGCCAAAAGCGAGAAATGTAGAACTGTAACTCCCACTATTTCAGTTAAAACTTTATTTCCTCACCATATTCCATTTTGTAATAAATCCTATCTAAAAAAAAAAAAAAANTAAAAAAAAAAAAAAAATGTTTCTAAGATGGGAGTCTATGGAAGATATTCTTTTCAAGTCGAGGCAATTTATCTACTCAGTGGTTCTTGCCAGCAAAAACAAATTGAACCACATAGTTTATACCCTTTGTGTTATCTTGTATGGTACATTAAACACAACGGTACATTAAAACAGAACTTGAAAAAAAACAACAAAGTGAAGATTTAAGTTGGGTAAATGAAATAGATTTCAAACAGTAGAGGTCTAAGAGGAGAAAGAACACACTCAAAGTCACTTAACTGAGAGTAAAAACAGTGTGTGTGTGTGTGTGTGTGTGTGTGTGNAAAGGGAGAATAAAAAGAAATGATTCATGGGAAATGGGTAAGAATCCACAAAGCATCTCACTCATCTCCCCTCAGGTAATGAACCTGGAATCTGTCCTGAAATAGAACATTAAACAATTTATCCAAACCATTAATTGTGTCCCATGGCTGCTATGGTTTAGACAGAGTGACCTTAGTTGCTCTTGTCCACAGCAACAAAGAAGGTGAAGAATTGATCGCAATATTCCTGAAACTACGTTAACACAGCCAAAACAGATGGCACCAATTACAGTAGTGAAGAAGGAGAGAGCTGCAACACTATTCTGACCCCCCCTTATTTCACACAAATGAAGAAAGTCGTGCAATGTAAACTGAAACCACGGACGCACAAACACAAATGAACATGCACACAGAGGTCATGTGGACACACCTGCACACACACAGGACAAGAGGAAATGACACTGCAGAAAAAGGACTTCCATTGCACTTTTCTTAAACACAAACACCCTGTGCATTGTAATGACATCACTACTTGCCACTACAGAGCTTCATAACTAAAAAGCCAGCATGTTCAAGGTCTTTGCCCAGTCTTAAAAGGTTGTAAAAGGTGCAATAACTGTCTCAAACAGGCTCAGTCAAATTTTAGAATTACACCTGTAACCCCAGCCATGTGTATTAATGCAGAATGCACACACACATGCACACATACATGCTCTCATGCAAACACACAGACACATACAACCAGCTATTGTCTTGCCTCACCAATTAGTCACATCTCTCCATTTTTGCCCAGAGCACAATCAACCTCTTCAACTTATAAAAAAAAAAAAGCAACGAATCAAGAACTGCACAACAAGGGCTCAGTCATGTATCTAGGCCACAATATAATAGGAGTCTAACAGAAGCAGTTCAACCTCAAGTTTTGTAAGTGTTTCTCTGAATTGTCTGTTTGTTATTAGATTTCCTCTTGTGATACTCCATCTAAATAATTTGAGGGTTCTACAATCACCTAAACTGGGATATCATCTACAAGTGCATGGTTCTTGCAATTTCTTTAGGATTACCAAGTTCTCATAGCATGTGTCCTGCATTAAAGAGGCTCAAGGGGAGCAGACCCCTCAGCCATCAGTCTTTAGTCCAAGTTTCTATCATAGGCTTGAGAGTACGAGTGTTTTTATTCACATTTCTGGACGTAAGGGCCATGACTTCCCCCCGCCCATCCCCGCATTACTACTGACCAGTCAAAGGACATGGAGCTGTGGACTTACTCACCTCAAACTATTCAACGTCTGCAAATAAGACTGCACCTCGTGGACATGTATCTCCTTCGACTCGGTGACTCAATATTCCCTCATTCACTGTCCTGCCGTCAGAGCTACTGAATATCAAACAGATGTAGAGAAACACTGAAGTCAGTAATGCATGGGTCATCACACATTCCTCAGTTTAAGAATCATCCTTTACTTTTGAAGTGGACAGTGAAATAAACTGGAAGTCACATGATGTTATATTGCCTGAAACCCACAGTATAATCAGAATTTGCCTGGGGAGACTGCTCTTCTTGCATTAGTTTTACATAAACAAGAAGTTTACTGAAACAAGGTGTGCTAGAGATATCAACAATTCAAATACATATGATGATTAGGACAGCAATTAATGATTATTTTAATTTTTGATTCATCTATTGACATTTAGTGTGTGAAATGACAAAAATTGTGACAAATGTGTCCATCACAAGTTCCCAGAGTCTAACGTGATGTCTTCAAATTAGTTTTACAGTTAAAAACGATAACATTCAAATAAGTATACAACATAGTAGAAAGCAGTTAATCTTTACTTTTGAGAAGCTACCACCATCAAATAGTTGACTATTTACCTGATAAATGACCATTAAAAGACTAAAATGAGATTTTTTTGTTAATCAACTAACCAATTTAACGATTAATTGTTTCCAACACTTATAATGATTTATGAGCTGACAAACACTGTAAGGTTGTCAGTGGTGTCACAGCACAAGAGAACTTTTAACACAGCTATCATTTGAATACGGAAACACGTTTACTATATGAGATAAACATGACATTGTGTATCATTAAGTTATATTTTTCACTATTATTTTTGTTGCATGTGACAGCTCATGAGGTAAAAAAAAGTGAGCACATGTAGCTAGCAACAAAACGCAAACACAACTTTTAAACACTGGCTTAGAGGCGCTAAAAAGCACTTAATTTCATTTTCTAGCTTAATGACTCACGAAACACACAGAACGTATAGTTCTCCAGTGAATCCTCTCTCACCCCCCACGGCTGACAGACAGGCGGCGGAGCTCGGAGACCAACAGCCGGACAGTGAGCTCGTACTCCTGATGAGACCGTGCAGTTCCTCTGTGGCTCTGTCCATTCGCTCTGTGCCGAGCCGAGAAAACGCCGACCAACAACAAAGCCCAACACTTTCCCACCTTCTCACTTTACTTTCCGTACTTTCCGTTTATATACTTTTCTTGACATGGTGGTTTTTTTTTTCAACGTAGGTGCTGTCGTTCATCGGTCAGCCCCCCAGTCCCACCGAGACAGAGAGCAGGCGCGGCTTCAGGACGAGGAAATAATGCTGCGTTTAAAGTCTGTAGGAAATAGCAGTTAACCAGAAACGTGACGTGATCTGGGTGTGAATTAAAACAGGATGAGGGTCAGCGATTCCTGTGTTTACATTTTATTTTATTGGTGTATTTATCATGGGTAGTGCTCATTAAGAATCATCACAGCAAATGAATCAGTATTAGCCAAGCTGCTAGCAGTCATCTCTAGTTCCTGGGTTCATTGTTATTAGATAATGGTAATGATAATGCTGTGCTCATAAGTATTGTTGATTTGATTATGATTGTGATCTTGCTTATATTTATGATTGGCAGCAGTAGCAGTAATTGTAGTTGTGGGGTGGATGGTAGTCTACAGGTTACATATCTTGTTGTTTGGCATTGTATGCAAATAGTTAGTTGTGTAAAATTCATTTAATGAATTTGTGCATTCATATGATTACAATTATATTGATCTGGTGTGTCCATGTGCCAAAAGAAATTACTGAGTCAAATCAGTGTCATTTCAGATGTAATCAATACAAAATCATAAAATCACAAATAATTGAACACCATTCTCTCCTCTGCCAGATTGAAAAACTGAAATTCCAACTCTCATAAATACTACTGTCGCCATTGTCCAAAACTAACTAATACTCCTGCTCCTACTGCTAGCTACTGCTGCCAGTGCCACTATCATAGTTATTATTTCCTCCTGCTACAACTGGAATGTGAAGTCATAGTTTTCAGCTAACATCATTAAACATTCTTTATTTAATCATTAAAAATGTGGTTCATTATTTCACGTGTTTCATTTTGATTCAGTATAGAAGATATTCAATCTGTACGTCTATCTTTAAAGCTTTAAATCTTCCAGTTGGATAACACATAAAGTGAAGTCATCAGTGTTTGCCTTATTAAATTATATCTCAGTATGTGGTAGCAATGGAACAATTCAGTTAACAACATTGAACTGAAGGGATAACGTTACCACATTTACCAGACAAATTGTTTTACTCCTATTGTAGTAGGTTATTAGTTCCCTGTTTTGATATGGCCACTTCACAGAAAAAGACATAAAATGAATATTAAAAATTAAGTCTGTATGTATTTTAGCACCTTATGTGGCATATCATGAACGTTCATCAGACATATTTTATCCTTAACATTCTGCTGTGTTCTCATATGAAGCCTGGTTCATTTTTTATTCCCAACTAAATGCACTCGAAGGATGGACTGGTAGCTGTCCCAGGAACGTCGAAGGTATCACAGCAGTCGTGACTGGTCGTGTTAAAGGGCGGGGCTTAACCTGACCTATACTGCCGCCTGCTGGTGACAAAAGAAAATAATCATCTACAAACCTGTGTCGGAGACAAACGGAAAAAGCAAGGGAACAGGAACAGAATCTGAATCTTTCTAATTTTACCCCAAATAGTTTTACTAAGCTAAATAAACTGCTTGAGGCGTAACAAATCCCTTAAAGGAGCATACCGGTGATTTTACATGTTTGAGCAAAATAGATGGTTTACATTGCACTTTACAGTACATTACAATCATTTTCCAAAACATACTCCTGAAGTAATACATTTTAGATTTGTTTTTCTTACCTTAATAAGGATGCCTAATAAGGATAATAATAATAATAATGCACCTAATAATAATAATGATAATAATAATAATAATAATAATAATAATAATAACCTAATAATGCACCTAGTAAGGATGACCCCTGGTCGACTCCCTAGGGAGGTCTTCCAGGCACGTCCAACTGGGAAGAGGCCCCGNAAGGATGACCCCTGGTCGACTCCCTAGGGAGGTCTTCCAGGCACGTCCAACTGGGAAGAGGCCCCGTGGAAGACCCAGGACACGCTGGACGGATTACATCTCCTGGCTGGCCTGGGAACGCCTCGGAGTCCCCCAAAAGGAGTTAGAGGGCCTGGCCGGGGACAGGGAAGTGTGGGCCGGTCTGCTTAGTCTGCTGCCATGGCGACCCGGACCCGGATGAGCGGAGGATAATGGATGGATGGATGGATGGATTTTCTTACCTTCCAGACTGAAATTGGGTTTTAGTTCAATTAATATAAAAATCAATTTGTAGAGACTTGAGACATGTTTGAAATGGGTAATCTCTCAAGTGAACCGCCATTATAATTTTTTTCTTTTTTTTTTTTTATGTCAAAATTAACTTAATTTAACAGATCCGACACAGAGCTACAAGGAAGAAAATGTATTTCTCTGCCAGGGAATATAGTCCTAGAAGAAAACTGCTATTACTGAGAATTAAAATGATCGTGTGTAGGTGCTGGCAAGGAAACATTTAATTTTAAGGTGAATGTATCACCTAGACATTTCATTTTGAAATATTTGGTAAAATAATAATATGACAACTTAAATACAGTTTTATGTTTTGGAAAATGGTTGGCATAACGTGTTATGTAGTAGCCTGTTTGTTGGGTTCAAATGTGCAAAAACCACCATTATGGTCCGTTAAGCATTGGCTCCATTACAAACAGGGATGTTACTGTGTCTGATAAATAGGACAAAAACCCCTCCTGTCCCTTTTACTACCCTTATTTTTGCTTCTGCATTTACCCTGCAAATATCCCCATCTGCATCCTTTATCATAAGCTTTGCAGCCCATCCACATCTAGTTGCAGATATGTAGTTTCAAGTAGGAAAGCATGAGAACAAAAACTTTACAATCCCACAGAAACTGGCAATTAAACTTTTGGCCATGAGAGTGATATTGCAGAGAATGTTGTTGACATGACAATCTTGTTCCGTCTCTTTTAGGGGGTGACTCTCCATTATTACTAGAATATTATTGCATTGTGACAGTGAAATTAATATGCTTACAAAGCTTTCCTAACATCTTTATACACTCACTGCATTATCAGATGCCCTCACCCCATCAAAACTTGAATCACAATTATTTTGTTTTTGCTTCACAAATATCATTTTTATTTTCTCTATCCATTTTGTTAGTACTATAGTCAGTATTGTTGTTACATATAAGTTCATTCTGTAATGAAATATGCTATACAAAAGAATCTAATCAAGTCAGAAATGATTTTAAAGTGACCAGTACAAAGGTCATCTGAAAAGCCATAACAATGGCCAAGCCTGGTTTCATATTTCTCATATCAAGAGCTAAAGTAGTAATAAAACTAAGAGATGACAAAAGCTTGTGAAAATAAAAATATTTCCAGTACAAATATTATTTACAAAATAAAAATGAAAGAGCATTGCCTTGGTTTTAGGTTCAGAAAGAAAAAAAAAAAGTTGTGTTAAGTCCTGAAGGGAAAAAAAAAAAAAAAAAAAAAAGTATTTTCCATAACAGACCATCCATCACCTGACAAACAATAACCAATCCTAATGGATCTTGGTCAATCTAATAAACTTCAAACTATTTTTGGTTCTTCTTGGCCTATTCAGACCAGAAGGTTTACAGTAGCACCCATTGGCTTATTATAGTCGTTATTTATCTACATAATTTGACCCCTTTTGTGGATGCAGGTATTAAAAATACCTGTAAGAAAATAATTCATTGAGATTTCTTAAGTAACTCTATGTTTGTTATGCAGGCTAATAAGTAAGAGAAAAGAGCCCTATATGGCATGCAGTAGCATTTTGACATTTGCTTCTCATGGCGTCGACAGCGTTTTAATGGTGTCATCAGTGTCTGGTTAATGCTTTACTTTACTCACTCAGCATTAAAGGGCAAATCAAGAGAGAAAAATAGCTCCAGAAATACCATGCAGCCAGTAAAATAACAAATTTAAGACTAAAAATTAAATGTGCAAAAGGCTTTGAGTCCATGATGGAAGCCTTTAATGCTGAGCCACACAAAACAGTTTTTCCTATACTGAGTAAGCAGGGTTATGTCCATTCATGTTCAGTTCAATATATTCTAAACAGAGAATCAATTACAATTACTAACTGTAACCCTGATTCTCAATAAGTTAAAAAAACAACGTTATATCTTAAGTTTAAAAACATTTTAAGCATTTTAAGTTTAAAACATTTTAAAACATCAAATTCTTGAACTAAAAATGAATCAACACAGCCAAGTTATTGATGTTCACTGTTCAGTCCTGAATGGCATTAGTGGTATAAATCCTTTTCAGAGACAGATTGCCTACTGTCACAGTAGTTATATGTTTATCATATAAAAAGATACATCTACAATGATCTGATCCAGGTACACAGGAGATCTGTAATAATAATTATGTATCTTTAGTCCCAAATGTAAAGAATAAACAATGTGACAAAACTGGGCTTCATAAGAGTTATTCTATCAAAGTTATGTGATGTCTGAATACTTGGTGTTATTTTTAAAGTAGGGGTCAGATATTTTGTCCATAGAACTGTCCAGCATTTCAAGTTCATCTACAGTGTGCAGTGATGCTGATCTTACAGCAGCAATACTTCAAAAAGTATACTTCAGATAATGCACAAGACAATACTTCAGAAGCAAGAACTGTGGAGTTCAGTGCAGTGTGAGGCAGCAACACCCACACCTCATTAGTCAACGTCATACAGCCCCTGCCTCTTAACAGGCCATATAGCTGCTAGCTGAGCCCTAACTTGCATCATATTCTTGTGGATTGTAACCTCAAACGGCTGATCGTACCTAAAAAGAGAACTAAACTTAATACAGCTAACAGCTTTGGAGAGGTTTCTGGATGTTATTCATAAGAAGTACACTTATTTGTGTCTACGTCTCGGCACTATATTATACTAAACATTTGGCAACACTGGCACAGCTAGATCAATTTTCTTATACAGTTCTCAGTCACAGGTTATACATGCAAATATCATGTATAATATAAAAACAATAAACAATAACCAAAAAAAAAAAAAAAANAAAAAAAAAAAAAAAATAGTGACTGCAGTGTGTAGGAGCAGACCTGACCTGAAAGTCAGACAGAGGTCAGTTCCACTTTGGTCGAGTAAAGTTTACAACAAGGCTGTTTGTCTGAACCTCAGAAACCTCTCAAGGGGCTGGTCAGGTCTCCTCTTATGACTGTGGATCACGTCCTTCTCAAAGCCTGCAAAAATGTGGCATACACACTCATACACTCTCCGTCTATCTGTTAACGTCTTGTCTCATTCACTTGTTGCGCTGCAACAACGTGCAATTTTCAGCATGATAAAAAAAGAAAATCTGAAAGCAAAACAAAACGATGGGTTTCCAAATGATGGGCATTTCAATGTTCGCAGCTGCAGCATATGGAGTGGATGGTACTGGCACACGCTTGGCCTGGGGGAACTGGGTTTCCAAGTGGTAGAAGTGCTAGAAGATGAGAGTCTGCCACCATAGATTCAGTAGTACACAGGGAAACTCAATGTCTACCTGCATCACTTCAGATTATATTCTTCATTTTCTTAAAAAAAAAAAAAAAAAAAAAAAAAAATGCACAGGTCAATTACCCATCCTCTATCATAATCCACTGCCTTCTTCTCCTCTTCCATCACCCTCATAGAGCTCCTCTACAAGTTGACCAGCTCATGTGCTATGAACTGTTTGAGTCTCTCCAGGTACTGTCCGTAGAGTTCCACGTCATTGTGTCCAGCCCCCTCCACCCACAGTGGCTCCACAGGGCGTTGGCAGCGTTCATACAGTGCAAGGCCGTGGGAGAAGTCAATGACTTCGTCTTCCGTACCATGGATTACCAGTACTGGTGATGTTACCTTTGCAATCTTGTCGATGCTTTGGAGCAGAGAAAAAAAAAAAAAAAAAAANAAAAAAAAAAAAAAAAAAACAGAGAACAGAAAGTTAGGTATGGATATAAAACAGACATGCATAAATAACACTTGCAAACACAAAGAAGAAAAGGAAAAGGGAGATTTGAGTGAAAGAAATAAAGAGAAAATGGACAAATGGAGCAGGCACAGTTCATTTACTGACCACCAGATGGAACTCTTTCAAATATGTATTCACAACTGTTACTCATTAAAGAAAAATACTTTCTGCACTGATTTGACACATTTGAATTTATGATTCTTTGAGATGTTCATGCATCTGTATGTTGTGTATTTGTGTGAGTAATGGGAGGTGTGGTACCTTTCAGTATGTGTGTTACATTTAGCTTGGCTCTCACACATGCCATCTGTCAGTACAGTAGACTCACTTGGGGAAGGCGTCGAAGCAGTAGGTCTTCTTGGTGTCGGGGAAGGCCACTCTCATGCCAGAGGTGAGTGGGGAGTGGAGGACGACTGCAGCGCTCTCATAGCGAGAAGCCAGGTCCACAGAGGGCACAGTGCCAATGCTTTGGCCATACACGATCACATTCTCTGGGCGGATGCCATATCTGGAAGAAGAACACAGACTATCTGAATATCACAATTTCACTAGTCACTGATGCAATTTTTACACTTTTAGCATACATATTATGGCAAATTTTGGTTTCAGCTGGAAGCTTTGTGCACCAGACACTGTTAGGCATCAACTCTGTTTTATTTAGGCCTTTTATTAATTAGAATGCAGTTTGACTGACAGAGTGGATGTATTTTTGAATTAGTGTTGACTTTCTAAAAGTGTGTTTCAAAGGAAAGGGAAAAAATGTGCTGCTTATTTTAATCGTGATGCTCCAGGTAAGCTCTACTCATTTCTTCCTACATATTAAGAAGGATCACAAGGCCAATTAGTCTCCCAACATTCTGTCATTTTCCCACAAGTTGCTCCATAATAAATAAACACATACACACACCTGTGTGCTAAATGAGCCTTACTCATAATTTATTATCAGATGAAGCATCATGGTACAGTGACTCACTGATTATATGGCTCTCTGAAAAAAAAGCATGTGTACACACGCACGCACATACACACAAAGACGTGATACAGCCAAGATCTGGCATTATGTTGTTTTCTAAGGCAGATGAACAGAAGACCACCAGCGGACTGAGAAGGGAGGAGAGGAACAAGAAAACAAAAAAGAGTGAAAGAGATACTGATGTTGGAATGAGAGTAAAAGAGAAGTGGAAGAGAAAAAGGAAGAGAAGACATTCCATAGCTGATTATGGAGAACATGACCCATTCTAGCATGCAGTCAGCTGACGACCTGAAAGCTAGACCGTGAACACTGCATTACTGTCTGTAGCACTGCTGGATGCTGCACAGTAAACAGCCTGACACAAATCTCGACACGACACTATTATTAAAATTAGGAAAGCTAGCATTACAGGCTTGGCATTACAGCCACTGCAGTGCTACAATACACACCGATGTACAAAACATTAACACCAAAGTCTGACACGACTCTACATTGCTGTGATGTATTATTATAATTAGGCGCTCTACACACACGTCTAACACAACCTTCTGCAGTTGTGGTGGAGGCCCGCAATAAAGCACAGCACATTTGTTTGAGGACAAGGAAATGTACATAAACACATGCACGCACACACATGATGCGCAGGCCAATTTGCAAAACGTCACATCGCAGCAACATAGGAACTGTTTATCGTTGGTGTGTCAGCTGGCCTTTACAGAGTATAAATAGGGGTGAAAATACGAGCGTGGCATGGGAAAGTGTAAGTGTAGACTTTAGGTACGACAGTAACAGCACCACCAAGGTCAGCTGAATATTTCATGGACTGAAAGCCTAAAACAATAACACAAAACAATGGACAATCTTGAGATAATTCCTGTTATACAACTGAATTAAACATAACAAGTAGGACAGCACGCCAATGATTTCTTGATCATTTATTCCACGATTTTATAAAAGCAACAAATATCCTTCCTGATGTGTCCTCTGTGTCCTGTAGCTACGAACATTTGGTAGCAAATGCCACCATAAATACATAAACTACCATTTGCTGTGTGAGATATTTTATCATCCGAAAAGGAAATCACTATAAATGCAGAATTCACCCCAACTTTGTGGGAAATCCCTCAATAAATAGCCATCCATTTGACAAAAACAACAGGAAGTGTTGACAGACCATTTTTGTCTTGCTGTCGAAGTATGGCAAAGTATGGCAGGATGTAGGCACTGACTGAGCTTGAGGACAGTGATGTTACAGTAAAATCGACCCACTTTTCCTGTCAACAGCAACTACCTTAAGGGAAAGAGGGACAAAGAACAGAAAGAATGCAGTAATTTGAATGACTGCACCATTCTGTTGAGTTACAGGCAGATGTTTAATATTAACACATCCCAGGGGGATGAAAGTAAATCGCGTGGATCGAGGGAGTTGTTTAGCTGCTTACTTTCCTTACATCTGCTAACAGGCAGCTTTAGATCTAGTACGTTTAATTAGACCTAACTCCATCTTCACAAGCAGCAGAGCACAGCATTGCCTCCACCTGATAACTCCAAAAGTCAAAGATTTCAGCTCGTCTTGCCATTTTAATCTGTAACTTGTTTATCCTCAACACTTTTATCAGTGTGGACCTTTAATCTCTTATCAGCTTTCATTTATGCTTATCTTGTCAATGTTCCTTTCCATATCAGGCCACTACAGGCTGGCCAATCCTGAGACGCAAATACTCTCATCACAACAATGTGCAGTCTATGCAATGTTGATACTGAGAGGGCAAATTGAAACCATCTGACATCTTATTCATCAGGAAAAATGATACAGGTTCACAAGTGTCGCCAAACTCAGTGTGCTGTGCTTATGTCTTTACATTTCGGGATTTAGCCAAAGTCCCATATAATTATTACAATAATGTAAAGCTTGAACCTGTGACCTTTTACTGACAAGACAGTCACTCCAACCACCTTCCATCCTTCTTCCTTGCCATTATTATACAAGACATGATCAACCATGGTGGCCTTTGCTCAGAAATCCAGGGAAGGTCATGCAAATGAGAAGAAAATTGCTGTCCACATGTGCAGCTGCACTGGTGTTAAAAACAGCACAATGCAGTGACAGGCCTCGACAAACCCAGCTACACCCCCGGGTAGACACACTAACACAAGTCTACAATTTACTCCATTCAATTTCGGATTGAATAGACTTCGCCAAGCCATAGTCAGCCTTGCTCCATGGTTACAGCCCTCCCCCAAACCTTCATCAATTTACTCTCCTGACACAAATCCAATTCATTATGCATTGCATCCTCTTTCTCTCACCCATTACTCCCTCTTGGCTGCCCACCTCTTTTTCCCCTCAAGACCAAAATATTCTCATTCCATAGCAGCCACTATGAGTAAGAGCTATTTTAGGAAGTCCTAACATATGTCATCATTTTTTTTTCACATATTAGTGTACCATCTGTACTACAGCAGGTGCTAAAGCCTTTACCAATGATCTGCTTTATTGTGCTCAGGACTTTTCTGCTCATTTCCTTGCACTGTGTACTTGTCTACTGAGAATTGTCATGATGAATTTAGATCTTTGTGTATGGCTCAGTGATAAAACAAGTTTCAGGAAAGGCGGCAAGATTTAATTAAAAATTAAGACGCAGGGGAAATACAGGTAAGGTTGTGGTGTAGTTAACCGGAGAAATCATCATACGCCTTGTTCTTTGTGTGCTTAAGAAGATCAGCCAGGTGAGCAATCACACACTCCACCCAGATGAATACACACAGCAGCCTTTGTTCACAGGCCGATCAGCTCAACCACCGCTGACAGTACAAGGACAAAAATGTTGTGGTTCACATCACTGTGGTTCACGTCACTGTGTCCACGTTTGTTTTGTTAGAGATTTTGTTAACCGTGGAGAAGGATGGCGTTTTTATTCGGATCAATACGACTGAGCAGGAAGTGAGTTCTTCCTGTTTGTTTTTATTGGCCACAGTGTGGAAAGGCCTCGGTCTGAAAACTAATTGGAAATCGGTTGCTAGGCTACCAGTCAATATTAGACTAGCAGGATTGACTTGTGGCCCGCCTCTAATGCAAAGGGGGGGAAAAANCCCCCCCCCGTGTATGTGAAAGACAGGAAGGTAATGGCTTCTGTCAGCTGATTTTATACTGACTTTTACCTTCCTCTCATATTTGCTCTGTGATAGCAAGAATAACTAGTACACCTGACACACACATTCTTCTGACAGTATGTGTAGTATCACAGTGGATAGTGTGTGTGTGTGTACATGTGTGAACCTGCTGACTCATGCAATAACTGAGTCATCTGACTGCACAGGTGAAGGGAGTGCCTCTCCTCATCTCTAATGGCTTAACACTGGATTCTGTCAGCGTGCCAGGCTGCAGATACATAACTGACCGAGTCATAGTGGTTTAGCTAAGTGACTGCGGCTGCCCACTTTCACGTGACCACTGAGGAAAGCAAAACCAGCCGACACAAATGTGTCCTCACCCAAGAGAAAGTAACTTTGCTGATGGAGGAAGGAAGAGAGAAACACAACGAAAGATGGTTTGATAGAAAACCACAATCAAAGCAGAAAAAAATGCTGGTGTGTTCAAAATGTCAAATAATTATTTTAAAAAGTATGTAATTTACAGAAAAATATTAAAACACTAACACAAGCACAGAGAGAGAGAGAGAGAGATGGGGGAAGTCCTCTTCATCAGTCAGTGATCTACCATGACAGCCACGCACGAGGGATAAAGGCAACCAATTAAAGCTGCATTGCCTGTATGCAGAGGCCTTCTGAACACGATTTAGTTGATTCATGTTCAGCATTGAGGTTAAAAGGCTGGGTTATACCATTGTTTCATCTGACACACACACACACACACACACACACACACCATCCGCCATAAATGCAGGGAGCTGAGTAAAAATACAGGAAATAGTTATAATATGAGGAGCCTTATTTCATAAAAAAAAAAAACAAAAACATATGTATAAAAGTGGAAAAGTTAATAACGGAAAGAATGATAAAACTGTCCTGCACACTTTCCTTAACATAATTTCTCTTAATAAAACCCAGCGGACTTATAATCTTCAAATGGTTGAAACTGATATGCATATCAACGTGCCTGTGGTTCCATTCTCTCTGCGTGAGGAAATGGAAAAGCTGGAGCAAAAGACTAAAAGGTTCTAGAATGAGAAACTGGAATGTTTGTTGGGAGACAATGCCAGGGTGTAGAGTTTCACCAATAAAAAACTTTTGTTTTAACATAATGTATAATTAACATAATAGAATATATAATTGAAGGGCTACTATAGCTCTCTCCTCATAATGAATATCTAGTCTCAGAACAGAAGGTGAGACAGATATGACATTGGAGGAAGATGAGACTGTTGTTGGTGAGCCCAGTATCCTGAATGTGCTTTGGATTTGTAAAGAGCAAACAATCACATAATCAAGATACATCAAAAAGTTCGACATGAGGCTCTTAAGAACAGACAAGCAGCCTAATTGTATATGGCTTTTGAAAGTATGTGTTATATAGCACTAAAAACATGTCTGCTGAACCAAATGTCAATTTGTTTGGTTGAAATGTTCAAATAGCCACTAATGTGATGGCAAGAAACAGAGCTGTACCACACAGAATGAGTTTGTGGTTCTTTTGACACATATTGGATATAATTTTTACAAAAAGACACATTACTTCAAGCTTTTCAGTCCACATTTCTTTTGATATGGATTTAATAGAAAGACAGAATACAGTTAAATTTCTATGCATTTCTCATCTTATTTAAAGAGTAAAGCAGGTGGCACCTAGGTCTGAGCTATGTGTGTGTGCTAATGTGTGATACTCGCACACACACTCACTGTTCTGCTATCAAAATGAAACTGAATTCTCTAAGAAGAATGTCAAACAGAAACCAACAACCACTGAATTGCTTCATTGTCTCCATGATGTGTTCATAAACGGCTACCTGTGTGTTGTAACCTAACATCATCTTCACTGATGGTTCGGTATTGATGGCTCAATCTACAGCATAACGAGGCATCATCTAACCCGATTTAACAGGTCTTCAGTGTTACAGCCAGAAGAAAACTCAGGCTGAGGGACTGGTAGCCACGGGACATCAGTGCACACACTCATTCCTAAAGAGGCGTTTCAAAAGGTAGTCAAAGATTGAAAGCCAATACTTTTCTCTGCATCTACTGATACACAGATTCACATCATGCACCAAAACACACAAGACTTACAGCCCTGAAGCCTTCAGTAGGACCAGTAGACAAACGGTCACTCCAACTGATGAAAGTGTCAATATTTAGTTTGCTGAGGCATAGCAGGTAGTGTCCATGTAGACAGGGACCTTAGCAATGTTATTTAAGGGTGTGTCAGGCTGTGCTTGAGACAACAATTTCAGATTATATTGCATAATTATCAACGTCACTTCTGATGCATCAGATTATACACCAATACTACTTTACATAGAAGCTGTGTGTGCCGTGGGATAACAAACACATTTTCAGCTCCTGTCCACACTAGACTGCTGTCACAGGTTAAAGCTGACGTTATTTAGTTTACATACAACACAGAACTGGATTTCTCTGCACAACACGGCTAAATCATAAAATTATACCACAACTTGTATAACATTTTAGTCCAGAAAAAGTCGTGTAACTATATGGTTTCTTTTCTTTATTTGGTCGCTGTATGATAATTTTAGTCTCCGTTAGAATCAAGAGGGATGGGCTTTATGGTTGAGAGGTCAGGTGACACATTAACAGATTCAAACCATACATGAGCTTTATGGAGAGCACTTTGCTGATGAGAGTCATGCACAGGCCTACAGCAAGCACTTTGCATCAAGCTGTCCATATTCCACTCAAATTCACTGATTTTACTTACAGCTAATGAGATTTAATTAAAAAAAAAAAAAACTGGTGGTAATTACACATGTAGTACTTTGATGAGATAAAAACTATAAGTCCCAACTGAGCACGTAAATGATTTGTTATTGGTAAAAACTTTCAATATAATCCATCTACAGCCAATGAAGACCAACCACATAGTCTGAAGAAATTAAACCAGGTAGGAAAGGTGTGTCAGACAGGTTTGCCTAACACACAAAACACAAACTTTCATCTAGTCTATATGACTGAGCTTACACGAACACCACCACAACCTCCCCACACACAAATCACCAAACACAACTTGATCAAGCTTGTTTGCTCTCTCTGCTCAGATTAAATGACATTTCAAAACTAATTTTCTCCTCTGATCGTGACTGCGTAGGAACGAGAGATTCCTTGTTGTAACTACAAACAAAGCTGCCAGATAGGTAGTCCTCTCTCTCTCTCTGTGGTATGTGGAAGAAGCATTTTAATGCATCCAAAAATACTTCATGTCATTATCTGTTGTTCCCATCACATATTGAATGTGATCCTCATGTTTGTGTGACACAATAATCATACGGACTGAACCGAAAAGACAATTAGTCACAAAGATATCAAAGGTAGGTTGGATCACAGGCACGCACAAAAATAGTGTCTGGCCACAAGAAAATCAGGTTCTTCTGCGCAGCAGTGGCCTATTTCCTGTATATAGAACCTTTATGATAATGAGTTTCCTGTTTACCTAGCCAACTTCCTTATTTAAAGGCCGGGAATGAGGGGGGCTGATCTGCTAGAAGAGATGACCACAGAATGTTTAAAAGACTTGTAGCTGGTCAAGTGTGAAAAATAAATACTGTACTACTAGCTGACAGTCACAGAAAAGATCACTAGCTGTTACAGTAAGTGCAGGAATATTTTCTTAGCTGTGATCATACCGGTAACACATTCATTCACCAAGAGAGCAACACACCCACATCAATATTCACATAATAAAAGCACTTCTCCTCTTTACAGTTTACACTACTTTGGCGCTTCTCTTCCTTCTGTGTTTTTTGGTTTTCCTGAGCGAACGGTCCCTGGCATTTGTTTGTCTTCCAGCAGGAACTGTATGAAATCAACAGGGTATATTGAACAAACTTTATTTCCTCTCATCCACAGAATTCTGCATAAACAAGAAAGGAACAAACATGCTGGACACATCGTTCTTCCACTGATACCGATGGACAGAGGCATGCACGAGTAAGCATATCCCGCTTCTCCACATCCTGGCTTCTGTCAGAACAGGTACTAGTGACATGTATCAGGATGGATGTGTGTGTGTGTTCTTGTTTAAGTACAGAGAGAGACTATTTGTCTTATGATTAAGCATCTGTGTAGTGCATGCTGGCTGGCCATAGAGAGGCTTTCATGGCAAACCAGCCCTAAAGACAGTTTAAGCAAAGACAGAAGAGAAAGGTTCTGATACATGGATGCAAGAAAGTAAGTGACAGGTATATCATCAATACCAACAAACCTCAGTCAAATATCAGCCAATCAGTGAGACGATCCATCTATCCTATGCCTGCAGAGACAAAATATACTGTACAGCAGAGCGCCCACATACACCCACAGACAGCTGGCCAACATAATCACAGATATGCTCATTATCATCTGCCTATAACATCATGTCATCCTTTCCAAAGTGTTATTTCTCCTCATACTTCCACCCATGATTTTATCTGGTCCAATCTAATCATCCCTCCACCCAGCTCCTTCTCTAAATCCTTCATATCTAAAGTTTATATGCCTACGAGTCCATGTAGTTCTATTTTATCTGCTATCATTCTTCCTTCTAACAATCCACAAGAGCCCAGTTTCTTCCAACTCTGTATCCAATCAACTTGTGTTTCAGCAGTCCCTTTCTTACTTACTGTCTACCTACCTATAAAAATCCAGCTATAAAAATGTCTCACTTAATGTCTTACTTTTAATTAAGTTTTATATGATCGCCAAATAGAACCTACATAAAATCAGATTTTGTACATTTTTTTGGATGCTGCTTTGTATTCCATTATGTCTTCACTTTAGGTTTCAGATACTGGAGTGTTGGTGTTTCTGCATTTATTTGCAAAATACTCAGCGCTGATTTACGCATAGAACACAGCAATTATGTTTTGAAAACATTTAATTTAGCACCTTGTGAAACTTTTCCATAACTGTATCCGTTCGTTCCACGAGTAAACCAAAAAATGCCTATCATTATTTTGTTCACAACCACTTTGCACTACTGGTAGTGCCAAGCTGTCAGTGAGGATGACATGAACAGAGAGTTACTATAAATACGACTCTTTCCTCGCTGCTTTAAAGAACCATTTCAATAAACAAGCCAGAGTATCATAGGCTATCATATAGTATATGGGAACATTTCAACAACCATTCAAATATGCATTTAAAATCAGTCATGCTTAACCTATTTAGGATCACTTCTATCCCAGCATCCATCCATCAGACCAGAAGCTGGGTACACCATCAAAGAGTCAATACATATTGACAAATAACCCTATTCGCACTTGAGGGCAATTTAAAGGTTCTGATTTGCTATACTCAAACACGGAAAGAACATACAAACTCCATGCAGAAAGATCAGCTTGGATTTGAACCCACAATCATCTTAATGTGAGGCAAACTACGGCCCTATATCTAACTATAAAGGCAGAAATCTCTGTCTGTGGCACCAATATCTCTAGAACCTAAAACCATGGCTCTAGAACCTAGCACTGTATGAAGTTAATATTCGGCAGGTTTATTGCTTTTATTGCTCAAGACCCAAGGACAGGCAGTGCCATATGTGAAGTTGTGTGGATGAGCGGTTCGCGAATTGAGCTGTGCCAATAAAAAGTAGTCCGCGCAGCAGGATACATTCCAGGCGCGGCAGCATGCTCTGCTTCACAAGCACTGCAAACAAAGCTAGCTCATGAGGACATGCAGAACAAAATTATGGCAGGCTGTGGCACACACCATAAAATGTGGCCCGTTTCGAACATGTATATTTTGAATGGGCACTGCACTAGTCACTGTAGTAACAATTTGCCGCTACTTATCAATTAACCCATCCCATCTCTCCTTACCGTGACCGGAGTGCGTGCCAGGCAGCATCTACATCTGCGTACAGGTTCTTCTCTGAGGGTTTTCCAGAACTGGCCCCATAACCAGAGTAGTCGTAGGAGAAGACGTTACAGTTGATCCGGGAGCCCAGGCCAATGTAGAAGCTGCTCATCTGGCCCAGGTCCACTGCATTACCGTGGGAGAATAAAAGTGTGTAACGTGCGCTGGGTGAGCAGCGCACGAACATGCAGGCAATTCGGTTCCCTCTTGTGGTGCGTGTCATGAAACACTCAATGGCGTCCTTCTCCCGGGAAGAGTACTGCCAGTCCGCACGCTCCGAGAGGTGTAGCGTCCAGCGGCTGCCACTCTCGTCACACATGAGGCTGTAGGTGGGCTCTGGGGGTAAGAAGGCCAGCTTAGACGCAATCTTGCTTGGGCACGGTGGGCAGCAAAACAGGCAACATAGCTCACTGATGGATAAGTGGTTCATCCTCAAAACACTGTAGAAAAAAAGAAAGTGGAGATGCTGTTAACAACACAGAAACATATGGACATACAATCAGCGGATTAGAGCACAGGATTGTTCGTAAGGACACAGAATGATGGACTGAAATAGAAAGACAGGAAGCTAAAGAAAGAGCACATAGTTATGGGAAAGAGGGTAGACAGAATGGCAAATGGCAGAAATTTAACATGACCAAAACTTAATAAGTTAATGAATAATGAGTTAGATTGATGGTGCTACCTTTCCTCTGTGTTTTATTTCCACCTTTTTAATCATCTTCATACTTTTTAATTTTTTTTTAACTAGATGTCAAAACCTTACCATTGCCAACACCATCGGGGTTAAGTCACCCAACAGATGCAATCATTTGTCTTGACACTGACAGTCACAAGGTAGAACAGATATGTGCAGCAGCACTCCTGAATGATGTTCTCTCTCTCTCTGAACATATAAAGACTCATCTTTGTTTCCTGGGCCTGGGGCTTAAAGCTATGCAGAGCTTGTTTTTTTTTTTTTAAACACTTAGCATCAATATCCTTCTCTTGAACATATAACCTCGCTTCAGCCAAGCCAAGATCTTAGCCCTAATTCCTGATGGGTATTTGTTCTCTGTCTGCCTTGAGGCTCCACAACCACTCAGGCAGTATCGACTTAAAAAGCTTCCCTCTCTCACCTGGACGCCCACCCCAGGCTAGCTTTTAGATGTTCCTGGTGCTTTCATTTTGTAGCAGCAGCACTTGCACTTGTCCCAAGAAGCAGGTATACCAAGCTATCTGGATAATTTTGCTGAGTAAAATCAAAAAGACCTCATTTTACCTCAGTCTATGTTAAGATTTCAGGGGGTTCTGGGTTTAACGCAGCAGGATTATTCACGACTTACTAAACCTGCTTCGTGAACACACCCCTAAAGATATGTCAGCAGAGCTTGTCCTGGTAAGACCAAAGCTGGTTGTTCAAAATGACAATATCTTATAGTCTGCCTGGAATGTTTTTTAAGTTTCTGAAGTCAAATTTTCTTCAGGGACCAACCTGTAATTTGACCCATAATAACTTTTAGCAGGACCATTATGTCAAGGTATGACATTGTGCTCTGGATTGTATTACTTATAAGGGTACTTAAAGTGAAACATTGAAAGATATGTCTGTGTGTGTCTGATCAGTTCTAGAATCTTTTTTTCTGCTGCATGGTGTTAAGATGTTAAAGAAGGGAAAATATTTCACATATTAACCAAAATAATTCATAATCTTCTACCCATGGAGGCAGAAAGGAGTTCAGCATCTTTAGAATGTAAAATGGTGGGAGCAATCAGCAATACCATGAATGAAGCTGGTTTACCAACTGTGGGTATGACAGCGTTTTGTTGATTGGCAACTTTAGTCAGGTGATTGGTTAATTAGCCAACAACAGAAATCATGCAAGTATGTTTATGTAAAAAATCATTAACGACGGTAACCTTACCTGGACGGAGGCTGGATGCTTGTTTTGTTTTTCTTTTGATTTTTAGGATGATAATACTGTTGGCTAATGTTGCTGTAAACGAGTGTTATCTTCGCACCAAACCAACTAAGTTATCTTCTTCTCGACGCCAGGAGCTTGACAAGGTTATCCTTGGCCAGATTAACTTCTGTTCGTGCTGCAGTGTTACCGGTGTCACTCTTAGTGTGTGTATGTGTGTTTGTGTTTATCCCTCTTGGCACCACAGCTGTGAGTTACTACAAGCTAAGGTCAACAGCTTCGTCCTCCGGTCCAGACGGCCACAAAAGCTGCCGTTTTTCTTTTTTTTTCTCTGCTCGGTCTTCTCAACACATGGTCTTGAATAATAACGACGTCGATTCATTCAAAAAACAGAACCCATACAACTGCACGATGATATGAGGAACCCCGGATAATGTATAAAACTAACTAAATTCTTGCCTGATGTCCGCGTTGATTTGTCAAACAGTTGCTTCCAACGAATCCACTTGCCTCCGACACATTACCGCTTTTGCTGAGAATATCATTCAGCCTGTTTTGGCGGTGATTGACAATTATATTCACCAATAGTCTAGGGATTCGTCCAGCTTCCCGCCAATCATATGAAACATAAATATTTATGGGCGGGCCTTGTCAAACCGCAGAGTGCTGACGTTTTGATTGACTCTTAAGTGAACCTATGGGAGACTACTATTACAAAGCACGAGCCAATCAAAGCCGCTCAAGGCGTTTCCCATGGCTATCGAATGATGTAACTGATAAGAAACTATTTTCTTAAATGTATATTTAATGTGAAAATAGAGTTAATAATATTGATTTGTCTTTAAATATAATGACATCTTTTTGTGTAAAAAGATTTTATTCACGTTGAAAAGATTGCCAATTTGGAGTTCGATGACGTTTTCTTGACTTGCTGATGAACTTCCGGGTTAATGTTGCGGCATGGCGCTTAGTAGAGTCTTGTAGTGTGTAGCTAATAAAAAGTGTAAATAGGATGAGTTCTCAGAAAGGTAATATATCTCGTTCCCGAGGCCAGAAGCATCAAAACACGACTGCCTTCAAAAACGACAAATATGGAGCGACAGTACAAGTAAAGGTGTGTGTATTTAGTGTGTTTACTAAAGTATTAAGCACAGGATGTTGTAAATATAGTTTGTGTGCTGCTGTAGTTATTTTTTTTAGAAAATGATATGGGAACGCACAATTCATCAGATTTTATATTATATTCATTGTGAGTAAGAAAAATCTCATAACGATGTATTGGCTGATATCAGTTTTGAATAAACTACAACTTTTGGCAACGATCCCTTGGTTATTAAAGAGATGTGACAAGAAAGGATGTTTTACAGTTTAAACTTTATTAGCAGAAATGACAGGAATATTTAAAAATAGATTTAATAACAGTCAAGTCAAGTTTATTTGCATAGCCTAATATCACATACAATGGCTTTACAATAAAATCCACACATTCACTGGAAATTAAATGATTAAATATAAACTGTGCATAAAACAAAAACATAACTAAAGTTAAGAGGGGAATAAAATGAAGCATACATATCCCCTAATATATATCCCAATACCGATAATGTTTTCTGATGACAATTTCTTGTAGTGTGGTAACATTTTGTGTTTTTATTTATAGAAGGCAAAATCGAAGATCCACAATGGGCTTTGCCAACACTGTAAGGGCGTTCTTGAGTGGAAAGTCAAGTACAACAAGTACAAGCCCTTGACACAACCCAAAAAATGGTAACACTCCTCTTGGCTACTCACTTTGCAGAAATTTTCTGTTGACCCTATGCTGCTAAAAAAGACATGGATTATTATTATGGTAATCAATACACATTTGCAAGTGACAGGTTCACAGGTGTTAACATTGAGTCAACTTTTCACCCATTTCGTATTAGTGTAAAATGATTACTTTAAGGTCATTTGGGTTAAATGATTTACTAGTCACTGAAATTTACTGAAATTAAAAACTACACATATTTACACATATTTTGAAAGTAATTGTGTGTTGCAACCCTTCTAAACTCTAAACAGCTAAAATTGTTCAGGTTCTGATGTATTACAAAGTTAATCAGAGTTATTTCAAAGTCTTCTGCATATGTCTCTTTTTTTTCCCCTTTGTGAACATGTATGAACACTAACGTGTGTGCTTGTTTTCTCTTTTCAGTGTCAAGTGTTCACAAAAGACTGTAAGGGATGCATATCACATCATATGTAAATCGTGCTCTACTCAACTGGAGCTTTGCTGCAAATGTGGGAAGAAAGAAGACATTGTTATTCCGTGAGTACCTGTGTGTGTCTGTGTCTATGCATGCTCGTGTGTGCTAGCCACACGTGTGTATACAGTTTAAGCGATTAAAGGAAATGTGGTGTGTGTTCCCTGAAGGCTGGAACAAATAATTTTGACGTTATGGCTACATGCAGTAAATTCTATTGCAGTTCTGCCATCTTTTGGACACAAGGAGCATTACAACAAATTTTTCTGACTTGAGACTGAATATTGTCAGTCTTTTTAATCTTTACGTTACTAATGAAATATTTAGGATTTAAGTGATTAGTAGGTCATCAGAATATAAGTTAAGGTAATTTTGCTTGTTAAGTATTTTATTAATAAAAATGCCAAACGTTTGCTGGTTAAAGCTTTTCAAATGTGATTATTTGTTGCTTTTCATATTTTTGTAAATTGAACAGTTTTGGGGTTTTTGAGAGTTCAATGGAACAAAACTCAAAAACCTTGAAGATACCTGGAGGTTTGGTCATTTGTGATGTCACTGTGATTTGTCATTATATCTGACAGGCAATTAGCCTTATTATGCACAAGGTCAATGGATGAAAATGAGCTTTCTAGGCCAGCTGTGGCTCATTTACAGGTTTTCTGCTGATAATGAGCATTGTCCCTGACATCAAATGAAATAATTTAAATAATACATAATAAAAATAATTGTTGCATCCCTACTTTACATTTCCACTCAGCACTTATTCAGATTTTTTTTTTTTTTTTTTTNTTTTTTTTTTTTTTTTGCACTTCTTTTTTCACATTTTTTCCCAATTTTTTTGATCTCTCTCTCTGGACAAAGTCTGAGGCAGAGGCCAATGATAAACATGCTGTCACTCATTTTGATCTCATAATAGAAAGAAGAACTAGACCTAATCTTGTTTAAAGTCGTCCTTTCTGAGGATCAGAGAGGAGCTGAAAACAATGATTTTTCTTTTTAAATGTAGACTTAAAAGCCATTTGTTCAGCTTGGCTTTCATGTAGTGTTTTATGATTTTATATTTTAATTTTATTTAATTTGTTTGATCTTATTAAATTTATGTATATTTTAATCAACTGTTATCAATATTTCGTGTGTATTTTTTTTTCAGTCACCCGTGAAGCACTTTGAGTTGCATTTACTTGTATGAAAGGTGCTGTATAAATAAAGTTTGATTGATTGATTGATNCACTTTGAGTTGCATTTACTTGTATGAAAGGTGCTGTATAAATAAAGTTTGATTGATTGATTGATTGATTGTTTTTATCTCAATGTCCAGGGTAAACTCAGAAATAGACAAAAAAGAGCAGGAAGAAGACAGCCATCAAAAAAAGAAAGGAGATGGACAACACAAGAAGGACTTGAATGACTTAGACAGTGACAATGATGATTTTGATGATGTGGACTTTGCCCTTGGAGATGATGATGATGATGAAGAAGAAGACTTTGACAGTGACTCAGGACCCAAAAAGAGACAGAAGAAGTCTGTCATGCTCCCTGATATGTCTCAAATTAAGATTAAAGACTAAAGACAGTGTATGGGTTAATGCAAAGCAGGCTGAATTTTTTACATGCACATAGAAGATGGCAGATCCACATTTTAATGCTCTCTCTTTGTAATCAAAATATGAGGTCTGTGAAGTGACCATCCTCAAAAATGACTTCTGCTGTTTGCAAATGTTTTCTATCTGAAATAAGTTACTATTGTATTGATTGTATTGTATTATATTGACAGTTTGCTCAGTCACAAACTGTCTAACTAATACTGGGCACAGTGCTGATAAACAAAATATACATATTTAAATATGTAACCAGCTGCACTGCAATAAAAACTGTAGAAAGAGGATGTTACATCACCTGTGTACCTTAAGTTTGGTTGTATCATCGCAGATACTGTATAAAGTCATTAAAGATACCCAAACTAGTCATTTTTTAATTTCATTAACACAAATTACCATGTATTTCCACAACTAGCTGTGCTGTTGTAGTCTTGATACTTATGGGGGAGGGTTTTTTGGCAATTAATGATTAACAGATTTACAGACCAGATGTGAAACACATTTGCCAGAAGAAAAGCACTGGCTGACAGTTTAGTTTGTTGCTATTTACTGTCACCTAGTACAGTTACATACAGTAATGCGAAGATATAAGTATAGTGTGTACTGGTCATTGGGCATTATGGTTAAACTTCAAATTAAAAAGGAACACAACCACAGATCAGGCAAAGAAAAAGTTTAAGGAAGAAACCTGATCACATATATTGTTTGAATAGATATGATCTGTATTTTATTCCAACAGTTTGGAAATGGTAACTTTAAAATGTTTTGTGCTTTATTAATGATATATTAGATTTGAAGTGTTTCCAAAAAAAAAAAAAANAAAAAAAAAAAAAAGTGTCAGAATGTCACTATTTTGGACTTGTCTCTAAGCAGACTTTGTGTCTTCTCTATAATAAGGAAATGAAAATGCATTTTGTTGCATTTGAAATACATGTTATTTTTGTCACTATTTACGTGTACAGCAGATGACTTATTATTATTATTATTATTATTATTATCACCTGAAAAAAGGATTAAAATTCAATGGGAGGATATTATACATAATGATATAAATGTAGCTAATGTTTTTAAAACATTTTGTGTCGTGTTTTGATTTTTTTAATGATTTTTTTATCATTTTTTTTATAATGGAAGACTGATCAAAGCAGAACTATATCTTATTTTCCTAATCTCTCTCTCTCTCTGTCTGATGTGTGTGTGTGTGTGTGTGTGTGTGTGTAAATTTTGATTCTTAGGGCAGATCAAAAATGAGAAATTTGACAATCGTATGTCTGCACAAGGGACTTTGGAAATTAATTACTCAAAAATGCTACAGTAACAATTGCTCATAATGTGTGTGTTTATACACCTGAAAGTGTTGAATCCAACCATGAAAGATGTATTATCTATCTATCATCTATCTATCTATCTGTCTGTCTATTTATCTGTCTGTCTATTTTTAAACATTTTGTGAAAAAGTGAATGTTCACCTATATGTTACGTTGTAGCCAACCTTCTCACTTCCCTTTACTAGATAAAGTGATGTTATATGAGCCAGATTGCTGTGCAAGCACACACTGGTGTCCTCCGAGATTGTGTATGTGTGTTGTCATTCATCATGTGGGGTTGACAAATTTAAAAGAATGTGGCAATTTTCCATATCTTACTTCCTCATTAGGATGTGTGACATCATGACAAAAACTAATAACTGAGTTCATGCACTGTCTATTTATTCTTGACGTTTTTTGTTCTGCTGACTCAGCATGACTTAAAGTGCAACTTTCTTCCTGGGTTGGGAAATCCCTTTAGTAATAAAAACGCCAGTATTGGTGCTGTTTTCTGTCTTAAATGACAATTTGATTGATGCCATACCAAAAATAAAGTTACAACCTGCTTGTATTCCCTTTAAAAATTAGCCTTAAATGTCAGTGGTGAAGTGAGAAACTCTTATCTTTCCTTACCTTGCAGGGCTGCTGATTTATAGCCAAAGGCAGTAATGCTAATAAGTAACAAATTCATTCTTCTCTGAGCAAAACAACATGTGTTGCTGACTCTGAAACATATGGTTTCATAGTCAGGGCTCTTCATCACTAACACAATTTTGAGTTCTGTTAGTTTGGTTTCATTACAGAATGCTATACATCCATTTTGAGAAAAATGCACATTATGCACAATTAATATTCCACAGAGCATGCAGTGGATGGACATGATTTCTGATCAAGCAAACACTTGAGCATTTTTTGTGTCAAAAAATATTCCAAATAGCCAACAGTTTACATTGCAGTTAATGAAAAGGTTATTAATGAAGAGATTAGAATCGTATATTTAAGAGAATATTTGATTGCAACATCTATATCTCAGGTGTCAAATGACGCGGGGGGGGG
>VXCM01000278.1:59235-202033 GCA_014773175.1 Lucifuga dentata
GGGGGCAACGGACATGTCTCGCAGATAATACAAATAATACGAAAAGTATAGTTTGCTCAGAGTCCGGAGACAGTTGTGGTTCGGTCCAGATTTTGAGGATGACTGCCTTAGAAATTATTTCTGTAGTAGTTAATCTACGTGAAGAGGCTTATTAGGGTAAAATGAGTTAATTACAATGAAGAGACAGACATGATTTCATTGGATTGTTTCTAATATCAATTACATATTGGTGACATAGGATTACCCTCGTATTTATACAACTTTGTTCTTATAGTTTTGACTGTAAAATGAGGCTGTATATGACAGTAATGAGCACTACAAGAAGAAAAATTGGTTCAAAGAGGTCGGATCATGTGGAGCAAAATGCTGAAAAAAAAACTGGAACATCTCTCTCTCTCTCTCTCTCTCTCTCTCTCTCTCTCTCTCTTTCAATTAAATTCAGTTTTTTCAATTCAAAGGCTTTATTAGCGTGAAAGTTTAAAAAAAACAATTTTGCCAAAGCATCAAAGTACAAATTCATAAAAGTTGGATAAAATTTTATCCATATGGTTCCATACTGGAACTCTCTCTCTCTCTCTCTCTCTCTCTCTCTCTCTCTCTCTCTCTCCTCAGCGCTCTCATTGGCTAGCACCCTCTGCCGTCATAAAATGAGAGAATAAAACCTGCTGTCAATAGTTGTGACACTGAAGTCACCGAACCAGTAATGGCAAACACCGGAGCCTCGCCAGCCATACCGCATGTCTACAGGGGAACATTTATCCACTCGACCCCGCTCACAGCTCTGCAGATCCTGGAGGATGCGCTCCTGGGAGTGAATACAGAGGGGAAGGTTTGTCAAACTGTCTCCAACATTTTCATGTCTTATCATTCAGCCTTTCTATACCATGAAAATAACCGGATATAGATATTGGCATAGGCCTATATTCGTAGGACTTTGATCCTTACAACATTTAAGATTTACAACATGACTATAATCAGTGTACAGTATTTGTTCTAATGATTTGCACTACCTGCACCAGATGATATAGACACAAAGACCAAAGTAGTTCTAAAATGCAACCAAAGTGAAACTGTGATATGAATTCAAATATGCACCATTCAATTAAAACCGAAATACACTTTTAAAAATTGTTAAATTTGAAATTAGAAATCATGGACTGTTTTGATCTGGATCATCTGTGGTTCAACAATGTTATAGATTGCCTTCATGTACACAAAAGAGTTTAAGCCCATGCAAGTTAAAGTTTGCATGTCAGACAAATACATTTATGTGTCTTTGGTCGCTGATGATTAAAATAATGTAAAACTATAGGTTCTTTCTATAAAACTATAGGTTGAAGGGATAGTTTGCTCCTCAGAGCCTTTCCCTCAGCACACCATTCTGATTACAGCAAATATATGAAATAATGTAGTCTTGGCCTTCAGTGTGTCAAGACATCTGAAATTATAGCTGATTCCTCAACATTCCTGACAACTATTTATCTTATATATTCAAACATTGTATGTCCATTATGCCACTATTAGATTGCTTTCATTGGAGAAGGTGTGGCACTGGACAAACTGTCTCAAACATTTGGATTCAGCCCACCTGACGTCACTCAACTCACACAACAGTAAGTAGAATGGAACTTAATACAGAGCATTTTAGTAGCAGTTTGTTTATTGACTTGAATAAATCAGATGATGTAATTTGGCGATACTAACATGGTGGAGATAACAGGTCGTATCTAGCACACCACGATGCTGTCAAATACAGGGGTGCATAAATGTCTATGTATCTGACCTCATAAGTATTTTCTTGTGTAGGTCATAATTAACACCTTTAAACCTTTTTCATTGCTACATTGGAGTGAGTTCTTCATGCCAGGAATGGTGGATACCCACATCCATGCATCCCAGTATGTTTATGCCGGCACAGCCCTGGACTTGCCCTTACTGGAGTGGCTCAACACCTACACCTTTCCTGTGGAGTCTGGCTTCAAGGACCTGGAGTTTGCCTGCAGGGTCTACACACAAGTAGTGGTGAGTTAACATCTTTAGCACCATAGCCCCATATTTTCTGAGGCTGCTTTCAAAACCAGATGTGTAAAGTTTAAAAAGAGGTCTAGAGTTTGTGATATGTGTGCAATCCAGTCTGCTGCTCGAGTAAGCCAATGATCAGCCATATGTGCCACTGTGATTTCTGGCATGAGAACAGTAATAATTGTGTAGGTTGGTGATAATACAGGACTTTTTATTTCTAAAAATATAACTTCATAGAATATACAATTTGGGTGGCAAAGCATTTCTCAGCACAAAAGTAGAAGCAGCAGGGACAAGAAAACAATGGAAACACTATCAAAAGCAAATATCAAAGTCAGAACAACATAATACATAAAAAATAAAAAGTGAAGAGATGCCTAAAAATGAAGACAATGAACTTTATTCAGTGTCAAGTTGCTTGAAATTTTAAAGTGTCTGTCTCAGTGTGCAGGAACTGAGAGGAGCTTTATTTATTTATTTATGCACCTCATCTACATGGTCAGAACTGAGTCGCCAGAAAAGGTGCTGATCACCAATCCAGGTCTGTGCAATTTGGAGATATTTCTCAACTGCAAAAATGTGACTTTAATCCCTTTTTTATTTGCACTTTAAAATAAAATATCAAAGGCAGGACCCTTTGCACAACCATGCCTAGTGAGCCACACTCAGTCTCATTTAGATGCAAACTCTAAGAAACATTCTGGTCCTGATTTCTTGATTTTATAAAAGAGAGAAAGATGAAGGGTTACCCAAAATCAGTGCATATTGTATGTAACACTGGCAAAGGAAGAGAAGAATCAATCAATGCTTTGGTTGATAGAAACAAGCCTGTCAACCCTGTTTTTGATATGATCTATCTGTGACACTGGACCAGGACTAAACTGTTATCTGGAACTGAGGGTGTGGATTATGTTTCATAGGAGTAGCTGAAAGAAAAGAAATGCACAGATGGACATCCAGACTTCAGGTAGATACATCAAGCATAGCATACATGAAGTGTAACTGACCTTGAATTAACCATTACTGTGATTTGTTCAAAGCTGTTCAAGCAGCTTTTTTCTGAATTTACAGGAAAAAAAATGGAAACTTTGCATATGAACACAAACAAAACCCCTCACGATTCTCAGGTGTCAATTGTAAAACCAGAGTACAAAGCCAAAACCTTTAATGGAGCTCTTCATTTGTCACAACCATTGAGGATTTGCACAAGATGGTTGTTAAAACATATTTTGCTCTTCTGTGTCAGTTTGTAATTGGAGTTGCGTGTGAACTGCACATTAGTCTAACAATGTATAGACAAAAGAACACGTTTGAATGTGGCCATAATCCTATAATGGCATCTGTCTTTTGCAGAAGAGGACCATGAAAACCGGAACAACCACTGCATGTTACTTTGCGACTATACACACTGATGCCTCTTTGTTGCTTGGCCAGATTGCAAGTAAGAAATCCCCTGCATGAGAATCTCTCTCTCTCTCTCTCTCTCTCACACACACACACACACATTTCGACCTAAACCTTTTACATTTCTGTATTGAGAGATTCAGCAGCACACTTTGTTTGCCATAAAGTCTTGTCCTTACAATCTTGCTGTGGTGTTATATAATACTGACCACACACACGCACACGCATATGCACATAGATTCACACAAATACAATGAACACTGACGCTGGCAGTTATACACAGTCATACTCTGTGCTCAGAGTCAATGAACCCTCACCTTTGCCCTGTTCTGAGCAGTTGTTCCATTTTATAGAAACGTCTGATGTATTCTGTGTGTGTGTGCGTGTGTGTATATGTTTTAATTACTCTCAATCAAGATACCATTGGCAACATGTTATGGTAGTGGATATCTAACCTGTAATAAATCTAAATTAGATACACACACAGAAAGAGAGAGAGAGAGAGAGAGAGAGAGAGAGAGACTGACTATACAGTATGTGTCGCACCATCATTTCACATTGTTACAGAACAGTTTTCTGCCATGACACAGATGTAGCACACTGGTAAAAACAAATTCCTACATTATCGATATAAATGTAACCACCCTTTGATGTTTCATGGAATATTACTAGTGCAGCACCCATTCAAAACAGCCTGTTTGGAACGGGCCAGACTTTATGGTGCACTGCAGCCTGCATATTTTTGTTCTGCATGTCTTCCTGAGCTAGTTTTGTTTGCTGTATGGAGTCGGATTGAGACCACTGGACTGGAGTATATGCTGCCATGCCCAGAGCGTATCCTGCCGCGTGGACTACTTTTTATCAGCAAAGCTGTATTTGAGAACTGCTCATCCAAGCAACTTTACTCGTGACACTGCACATCCTTGGGTCCTGAGAAATGAACCTGCTGAATTTCAACTTCATACAGTGTCAGGTTTGAGAGATATTGGTGCCACAGACAGAGATTTCTATCTTTATAGTTAGATGTCTGTTGTAATTTTAAAAAGTAAACTATTAATGATCATCAAAAATAACAAATTTGAATATTGTCGAGAAGATTCAGTGCCCTCTAGTAGCTCTAATTAGGTGGTGTCTTTCTATTTTCACAAAAACCATTGAAATAGCACATCTAGGTCTGTCTCTAGTTTAGCTCATCATTTTACATATTGTTGGGACACTGTGCTGTGGCTATGTTAGGAAATGTTTGTATTCACTGTACAACTGGTAAATTGCACATTTATTATCAGTATCTGCATGCAGTTACTGATGTACTCAGTTGCTACTCTTTGCCCTCTGTAATGGCATGAATTCTTTGGTGTGGTTTTAACAAGGCACTATAAACTTTCAGCAGTGATCTACATTTATGTTGATTTGAAAGCGTCATGTAGTCTTTTGATATAACTCCTGCTGGATGCGTACTTCCCAAAAACCTGCTATGGGGGAAAAATACCTTGTGATTATACAAAGTCATTTTCATGTTCATGGAACCATTTGAGATGATGGAGATTCAACATGCTCACATTTGACAAAAAGTAGACTGTGGCTACGGAAGGGTGCATCTTCCAACAACAATATTTAAGCACATGGTGGGGGAGAATTGTTTCTATTCTATTCTCCTTTGATGGGTCTCTAAAACACTGTCACCAGTATGCTGAAGGAATACATATCCACAAATTCTTGCTTCAGGTTATTCTGACACTGCCAACAGCATGTCATGGGGGGAAAAAAGCATGGAGGGAGCTCCTTTAAATAATAAGATGTATTTTGACAATTATATTTGCTGAACGAAAACATACAAGTTTTGCAGATCCTTGATGCTAGCTTTTTAAAAATTTACATGTATGTACACCTGCAGCTCCTATTGCACACCTGGTCATTTGAAAAGAGGGAATCTCTCTTTGAATAGCCACTCCCAAGGTTTCTTCCATTTTCCTTATACAGTGAGGTTTTTAGGGAGTTTTTCCTTGTCTTCTTAGAGAGCTTGAGCTGGGTTGGGAATCGTTAATGTGTGGGTCTGTAAAGCCCTTTGAGACGTATGTGATACTGGGCTACACAAATAAACTTGACTTGGACTGGTATGTTGATGTACTGGCAATTACATGCCAGTGTCAGATTAGATCAGATTACATTGCTGAGGATGAGTTGTGGGATGAGAATGAGATGTGTACTACGATAGATATTAGCTGTACTCTGCCTTGAAGGTGGAAGAGGAGATGGTTCAAATGATGACTTCATGTTTGCAGTGTGTCAGAGTGTGTACATGTATTTTTATATGCTTTATGTGCATAAGTAATATATGCATGTTATGTGTCTTTGTTTAAAATGACAGGGATTAGGGTCTGTGAGTGTTGGCAGGGTTTCTGTAAAAGTAAATTTGACTCTGACACGGAAAAGAACTGACATGCTCATGGGTGCAGTTTCGTACCATTTTCCTTGCACCTGGCTGGTGTTCCTTGGTATTGAATTTCCTTGACTGTGCTTTTCTTCCTACTGTGGCACAATAGAAATCTCAGTCGGGGAAGCATCCATCAAATGGGTCTAGTTGTACCTTACAGGTAAATCCCAAAATGTTGACACGGTTGGAACAAGCAACAGTCTATAGCTCATAATTTGTGGGATGCCTCAAGGGAGCATCCTTGAACCATTATAATTTTTAGTGTACATAAACATTAAAAATTGTAGCTGACTTGACTCCTAACAACATCATATCTTCCTTTTTTCTTGCAGATGACTTTGGACAGCGAGCCTTGGTGGGCAAAGTCTGTATGGACAGGAACAATGCTGTGAAACATTACAAAGAAACATGTCAGGAGTCACAAGATGAAACTTGCCGGTAAGAACTGACTCACACGAGTACTGCACATGTGTGGAGGTTTAATGTGTTCATCTCCATTTTTTGTATAAAAACCTTTTTCAACCCTGCAGACCTAAATTTGAATTGTTTCTATCAAAAAAAATATGTGGTGATACAGATATTAAGCTGGACTTTAATCACTATTTTGTGCCTTCAAGGTTCATTGCAGAACTCTTGAACAAAAAGGTAAGATTCTTGCTTTTTGAAATCGATATGAATCTACTTCTTGAAAAGTAAATAGTATATAATTTTCTTTATATCATCATCATATGTCATTACAAATTTCACATCATAGTTGTTGCCTGATCACAGCCCTTATTACTACTCTTTGTTTACTCCTTTTTTTGGGGGGGGACAGTATCCTCTAGTGAAACCAGTGGTGACTCCCCGTTTTGCTCCATCTTGCTCAGAAGCCTTGCTAGCCCAACTGGGAGCAATTGCTAAGAACAACAACCTGCACATTCAGGTGAGTTCACAGTGGCAACAGAACCAGGCATGTCCACAAGGGACTGTGGCCATGGAGACCGTGTGAATGTGTTTTTAAGTAACAAAACTATTCACTCACAAATACAGAGCACCTTTCCAATGTATAGCACAATAGAAAATAGTAAATTAATCAACCAGGGATCTCATTGCCACATATCAGGCTATAAATCAGGGATCCCTAACTGGCGGCCCGCAGGCCAAATGTGGCCCTTGGGTCCTATCTATCAGGCCCTCAGATGTCTTCTCCAAAAAATAAAAAATAAGAAATCTTGTACTTCAGTCGCATTTATCTCGGGATTGTGTGGTCATAAAATGTCGTGCTTGGGCTCATTTTGTTCAGGAGAAGCTAAGCTTTCCATAGATATTTGTATATCTCTATTTTATTGAGAAATGGCAATTATAAAATATTGTGAACGCTACATAGGGATGAGCACATGGTCTCTGGTCTGTCAATGGAATATTACGCACATAATACGCACGGGGAATGCATGGCTATTGCCATGGCTACATAAAAGCTGATAGGACCACTGACCCATCAATCAAATCCTCTGCTAGTCTANTTGCCATGGCTACATAAAAGCTGATAGGACCACTGACCCATCAATCAAATCCTCTGCTAGTCTATTATCAAATCACAGAAAGGGATTTTAAAATTTAGACTGCCCTTGGAAGTTACATCATCGAGAAGCGACGAACTAGGTTTTAGCTCGGAGGCTATCTCGTGCTTTAGTTACATTTATCTTGGGATCACATGGTTGTAAAATGCCATGCTTGGGCTCATTTTATTGGGGAGAATCTAAGCTTTCTGTAGATATTCATATAGCTCCATTTTATTAAGAAATGGTGATTACACTGCAAACGCTACAACGGAAGTTTGGGCCCAGTGCCGCTCCGGTTGTAAAGGGTTACATTTAACCCTTTTAAAGGGGGGNGGGGGGGGGGGGGGGGTGTTAGTGGTAGTGGCCCTTGGCTTGGTACTTGGTATGCTTGACATAATTTGGCCCTTGGGAAAAACTAGTTGGGAACCCTGCTGTAAATGCTTCTGCTTTCATCATGATATTCAGTCCAGATTCCCAGAATGTTCCACCTATCTAATAATAAATATCTGGAGCTGCTTTATACATTCAGACAGTTCCTCACAAGCCTTTATATTCATCAAGTGTGTTTGTTAATTCATAGAGTCACATCAGTGAAAACCCCGAGGAAGTGAAACTAGTGAAGGAGTTGTTTCCTGAATCCAAGTCCTACACAGATGTGTACCACAAACATAACCTGCTCACTGACAAGGTTAGCACACAATCACATCCACAGTTGCACACGCACACACACACACGTATGTACAGATGCTTTTGGACCAAAGTATAAATGCTGGGTACTAGGAGGGCACAAAATTTCTGCTGTGAAAATGAAAATGGTGTGTTGGCCATGAATTTATAACGAGGGGGCTAAGGGATTGGATTCAGATGGAGGCAGGTGGGTAAATGTCTTTAATAAGGATGTGGCAAAAACAGAGTTGGCAGATGGTCAGAGTTAACTTGCAGAATTTCTGGCAAACAGGCAAAGGGATCCACAATCGCTGGCGCAGATAATCAAAAAGTCGATTAAACAGTCCGAGGTCAGAATATTCATTGACAGCAGTCAGACAGGTATCAAGCAAACATCTACAAAAACGGCTGAAGCCAAAAAATAAATAAATAAATAAATCACAGAACCCAGGAAACAGGCTGAAGTCAGAATACAATAACAGGCAGGGGGAAAAAAAACAGGTACAAGTACTGGACAATAGCTAGATGTGGAAGCAAAATTTCATAAGGGTTAGGGTTAGGGTTGGGGGGNGGGGGGGGGGGCCGTTATGTGTCATGGCAGTAATACATGGCTGTCTACATCCTCAACAGGCCAACAATGAAGTTATAGAGACATGGACTGACAGAGTAAAGGGTGTTGGACATTCCAAATGAGAAAGTGGAAACTTAATACCAAACTGTGTTAACGTTGCTGATTGTAATGATTGATTATTGACAGACAGTGATGGCTCATGGCTGCTACCTCACTGATGAAGAGTTGGTCCTCTTCAGAGAAACAGGAGCCTCTTTGTCTCACTGTCCTAACTCCAACATCTCGTAAGTTTCTGATAGATTAACTTTAATTTATGTTACTGAATGCCATATAACATATTTGTTCTGTCTGTTGTTTTTTTTTATCTCTCCGTCTCTCTTTTATGTATGTTGTTCCTCCATGTTTCTTTCTCTGCAGGTTGTGCAGTGGGATACTGGATGTCCGTAAAGTCCTGAACCATAAAGTGAAGCTGGGACTGGGAACAGGTGGGAGCAGAGCAGTGCATTAAAAAAAGTTATACGATCATGGAAACACTAAATTCACACGTCCTGTTATTTTGTTTTTTGGGTGTCATTGCAAAGAAGCATGGAATAAACTTCATAAAGCATTAATAAATATCAAGTTTTAACAACGTTTTTACACTAAAAGGAATTGGGTTTATCTTATTTAAAAAAAAAAAAAAAAAAAAAAAAAAAAAAAGCAAGACCTGCTGCACCAGCAGGATAAGTGCTGACATTGTTAAGCTATTTTGATACAGATAGGTTGGTGCATATGGGTTAGTGGAACATTTATATAGACCATCTGGTTTTACAGCAGCCAGTGAAAGTCAGTGTATTTAGCAGAGATTTGGCACTGTACTTTGCACTGAAGGTCAATAATCATAATGTAATAAGCTTTTTAATTGGTAAAGGTACAATTAATAGGTACAAAGGTTAAAAAGGTACAAACAATAAAAGTACAGATTGGTACTTGCTATCACGTTCACTAGACAACAACTTAATATCGGATAAGTCCAAATCTACATATATGTGTATCTTATGGAAATTGTCTGCTGATTTTTTATCATTCAGATGAGCTCTTCAATTATGTATACAAACTTAGCTTTTAATATGGTTACAAAATTTGGAAATGAACACTTATGTATGCCTCTATGTGCACATTTGTTTATCTGGTCTCTTGTTGTCCTGTGTTAGATGTGGCAGGGGGTTACTCTTCCTCGATGCTGGACACTGTTAGGAAAACACTGGACTTATCCAAAATATTAACCATCCAGAACCCAAAATACAACACGCTCACCTTTGAGGAGATATTCAGGCTGGCTACACTGGGAGGCAGCCAAGGTAGGAACCTGGACCAGCTGTCACTCAGAAACAGACAAAGTTGGATGGTGGTAGTATTAAATATTATCTGCGAGCATGTCATTGTTGGTGTCTTGATAGCAATGATGATATACAAATGGGAAATCAGACAGTGGTTAACTCTGAATTTAGGCCAAGCTGATTTGGCGTTATGTAGTTTACTGGTTACATTTAGTCTACTTGTGTAAAAACGGATGATAGCATGCATTCAACTTGTTTGTGAACTTAATAAAACTGGTGTAATGATCATTTTACAAGAAGGCAGAAGAAACAACCCTCTTTGACTGCCTCTCTTTTTTTGCTCTAAGCATTGGCCCTGGATGACCAGATTGGGAACTTTGAGGTGGGCAAAGATTTTGATGCCCTGAGGGTGAATGTTGCTGCACCTCGTGGACCCATCGACCTGTTCAAGAGCGAGGAACCAAAGGTAGTCAGATTTGCATTGTTTGAGTCTGCTGGTGACAAAAACACACATTCACACACTAATAAAATGTAGCTTTTAATATCTAACACCTCATTTAATATCTCTTAAATGTTAGATTCTTCTGGAAAAGTTCTTGAATTTGGGTGAGTGTCCATTTCTCGGCGGCTGTACCTGTCCAAAACTTTTCAGATAATCATGTCTCACATACCATTTCTAAATGTTGGTTCCTGTTTCTCCTTCTTTAAAAGGTGATGATCGAAACATCATGGAGGTGTATGTGGCCGGGAAGAAGGTGATACCATTCACAAAGCCAGCAGACACTGCATAGTAAACCATTTTACCTCTGCTGACCCAATGGAAGATTTAAAGCTCCAGCAAATTTAACAGGAAGATGATTTTATCTGTTAAATATACAGATTCTGAAACTTACAGCATTCATAACACAACGACACTTTGCTGGGAATGGCCTGTTGCTACTGGGCCTTCATTTTTCAGAATCATCATTATAAAATATATTGCTTTTATATCTGCATGACACGAGAGTTGACATGTCACTTATGAGCCTCACGAGGGACATACACACACACACACACACACACACACACACACACACAGTGAGGTCAGCCGAGCTCAAGCTCAATCTATTGCTAAAGTCTTTAAATGTAAATAATGGGCTTATAACCTGGAAGTAAGGGACTTAGTGTTTGAAATACTTACACTTAGACTTTTCCTAATAGTTTTTCTTTCTACTTGTCTCCAAAAGGACCTAAAAATGAAGTATCTTATTCAACTGTCTAGTTTTAAATTATTTGCAAGAGATACACTACAAGCTAGAAGTTTGAGGCCAACCCCATATTTAAAAAAAAAAAAAAATCATCATTACAATGTTGCTGTGGGGGTGTTTTGGGGGATAGAGATCTGGAGACGACTCGGTCCAAGTTAAAGGAATTATGAAGAAAGAAAATTACCATTCCATCGTTCAAAGACACACAATTCCATCCAGTTTACGAATTATTGGTCAAAATTTCATTCAACAGGCCAAAGATCCAAAACATTCATCAAAATGATGCCAAAATTACATCCATTCAAAAGAGAAGCAAAAGGTTNGATCCAAAACATTCATCAAAATGATGCCAAAATTACATCCATTCAAAAGAGAAGCAAAAGGTTTTGGGAATTATGAGTCGGCCAGAGGGGGTTACTTTGACAAAACCAAAGCCTGAGCCTGAAATGACTTCAAAGAGCTTTTATGTAGACAAATTCTTCTTGAAAACTAATTAGTTACATTTATTTTATGTATTTTTGTCATTTTCTGTGCAAGAAAGTGCAAAACAAACAGTGTAATGAGGACTTCTTCTTTTTTTTTTTTTTTTTTTTTTTTTAAGTTGGGGGTGGCCTCAAACTTCTGGCCTGTAGTGTACATGGGCTCAGTCTGTCACTTTTTGCTCCTGCTTTACTTAGTCTGTAATGTTACGTCCAGCATAGGGAAAACTGGGACGCCACATAAAATACGACTCCCCTTTTCTCATGCTTCAGAAAAATGACCAGCAAAACAACAAATACAGCCCATGATATTTATTATACAATTAGAAAGGGAGTGTGACATGTCAGGGGCTGATTTATCAAAAACAAACAAGTTCCAGATGATCAGTGGACATGAACTGACTTTAAAACTCATTCAGTTTATACTCTACAAATTATACTGTATGTTCAAAATTACAATGGTATACTGTATTTATGTCTTCAGGGTTACAACATAAGGTTGTGTTATAAAATTGCCTCAGTTAAATCTCAAGAACAGTCAAAATTGAATTTTTGTCAATAAAAATATCACTAAGAATTGATTTAAATAGGTCACTTAGTAAATGTAGATGTTCTCTGTAGCTGAAACTTTTGATGAAAACAGAGATAAGTCTTTGACAATTTATGGTTGCTTGTAATTTATGCTTGGTCGGTCAAGAAACTCAAACTATGAAGAGAATAAACAGAATGTTGTGGTTATGACTCATGATTATGATAGTACAAATGAATTCTTATTGGTTATTTTGGTCAGCATGGTCATCCATATGAGCAGAAAACCTTGAATGAACCATATAGATAGGGGTCCTGAACATGTCAAGGATTATTGATATTTACTGTGTCAGAGGGGGAAATCAGGTGAGTGAGGTTGGTGCTAAACTAGTTCAAATGAACAAACATGGTGGCAAACAAGACCTTTTCACTGCACTTTGGCTTTGTTGTAAAACTCAGAGACCATTATGTGCCTCTGCAAACCACTCTATAACACACACCACCAAGGGAATTATCTCGCTTCCACAAAAACACCTAACAGCCTTTGTTCACCTCCTCATATGCCAGGATCTGAAATTATCAAGCACCCCTCGTAAACTGAAATCAGGATCTTATCTCTTTGTCATTTGCTAAAATAAACCTTAACCTGATTTACTTCAGGTTAACAAAATCATTCTGAAATGACGCAGTGAAAAGTGAAATGTACTTAAACTGGTGCCTTTTAATCAGAATCAGTCAGTGTTGTCTAAGATTTATTTATGACTTACATATCAAACTGTTAGACTTTTAAGATATTAAATGCACTCATATATTTCTGTCTTTACAAAAAGTATATAAATATAGTTTCAGGAAATAAGGTTTAAGTCTTTAGAATTAAGGGAAATTAATTTGACTGGCAGCTTAAGATGTGTTTGCCTTGGTAAAATAGAATATATTATTTTAACTGGATTCCAGCCTGTTTTTTTTTTTTTTTTTTGTTTGTTTTATAATCACAACATAAATGTTAATAAATTTTATTTTTGTTTTTTAAATTGCTCTTTTGTGTTATGGGAAGTTGCAATAAAAGATAATAAAAAAAACCCATTGAAGTCTGTTAGATTTTTTTATGCTGTTTTTCCTCTCATCTGCTGTTTTAATGGGCAAAATATTAATGAATGATCATTACACACACTAAAGGTTAAAGATATTAGTATAATCAAAATCCCAGGAGCTGCTTGTTGGCCCATCAAACGGCAAAAACACACCTTTTCTGCAGCTCCTTTAACAGATGGTTTTCACCGGGTGTGTCTGACAGCTGAGTGGGTGAGATGAAAAAAGAAAGCTATGAGGACAAGTTGGATAACTATTGTCATGTCCTACTGACAGCAAATCATCGGCTGCACTCAAAATACACAAACGCTGTGTGTGTGTGTGTGTGTGTGTGTGTGTGTGTGTGTGTGTGTGTGTGTGTNGAGAGAGAGAGAGAGAGAGAGAGAGAGAGAGAGAGATAACAGCAGCCACTAGAGGGCGACATTGTTCTTCATACTTTAATGGTTCTGAAATCTTGATTTAAGCCTTACTGGAAATTAAAAATGCATTACTTCATAGGCTACATAAGTGAAGCTAAAAATGATATTTTTAAATATAATTAATTTTTCTCTTTTTTCATTTTTTAATTCTCTCTCTCTCTCTCTCTCTCTCTCTCTCTGTGTGTGTGTGTGTGTGTGTGTGTGTGTGTGTGNTCGGGCGAGACAGAGAGAGAGAGAGAGAGAGAGAGAGAGATTACCACTTAAATAGTTTTGTGTGTAAACTTCAGTAACTCCAGTTCCAGGTAAAGGATTAAGTGTCTCCCTCCAAATTATTAAAAACTGATTGTCTTATAACAATTTCCCTACTATGTTTTTATGCATAAAATAAGAATAAAATAAGCCCAATATCCTCCATCCTCCAACCTTCATCATCAAAGAGTAGACAGCATGTGTTAAACTTTTTGCATCTGTGTAGTGGTCTTGAACAACGCTCCAAATTCATTGACACGCATCGTACTATATGCCCTGAATTTCGTCTTCCAGGGAGCTTTCACTCTTATTGCTTCTCCAAAACTTCACCGGTCAAACGGTTATGAATAGATTTAAAACATAGTGTGTTCACTATGAAAATGACAAAATTAATATTCAAATACTGACATAATTAGTTAGATTCTTGCTTGCACAGTTGGATATTGTCCATATCCAATGCAAAAATAAAAAGAAAGAGTTGCTTTCAAATAGAAAAATTAAAGTACTGTGGACAGAAAAAACGTAAGGGAAAAGGAAAAAAATAAGAATGAAGACTTAGAGAAACATCTGCCAGTGCACAACTGGCCATTCATTTACTTCCCTTAATATTTATAATTTTCCATGTTTGTGTTTGTGTTTCTTGTGTGTCTGTATATTTCGTGTCTTACTTTCTTGATTTGTTTTGTTGTGCCCTTATTGATGCATATATTTGTTCATTTTTGTATTTTGGAATATTGTATTATAATATTGTATTGTATTATACCAATTTTTGATATAACTGCTGAAAGATGTGTAAACATTTATATTGTTTATTACATTAATTGAACCTTTTAAAAACGTTTTTAATTGGGTATCATTTCTTGTTAGTACAAAATTGTAATGTTTTTGTATAGCACAAACATCATATCAAATTTATACATTGTACATACTGTATGTAATTAGTACATAGTATGGAATTGGGACACAGAGCTACAGAAGCTCACGGGATTTAGACAGGAAGTTGTCCTGAGAGACTAAACTGAGGGAGAAAAAAATAAACAAAACAAAAGTACAACCAGGAAGTCACAGCCAGTAGAAGTTGTCTCAGTAATTACACTATTTTTTCTTTTTATTATTGGACATAAAGACCGAGATTTTCACCTGTTTGATTTAGCAGGTAAGTTTTCTTCAATCTCTCTCTCTCTCTCTCTCTCTCTCTCTCTCTCTCTAATGTCTTTTCAATGCAAAAATTATTTTAAAAGTAAACAATTTAACGTCCTTTTTTTTTGTCTGAACATTGAGCTATGACAGTAAGACAGAGGGACCACTTTACAATACATTTACACAGCTGTTCATCTGTAATAATTTGCATAATTTGTAATAGTGATAAGAATGAAATCTCATATCAGATTATATATTTCATAATATTTACATAGTGGCCTACAGAGTAATGAATTTGTTCTCCACCACACAGATACAACAAACACCTTTCTACCCCTCTTCTGCCTTGAATCCAGTCGGGTGATGCCTTTGTTTAGGCTCCTCCACAAATCTGGACCACATGCTAGACACAAGAAGAGGAGACCGAGGAACTGGATGGGGACATGCAGAAGGACAGATGAAGATGGCCTGGTCCTCTCTCTGACAGGGCTCTGTCTGCTGAGCCTGGCTGACAACATGAAGGAGGTGTGGGTGAAGGACTACGAAAAAAACTACATGGATCAGTACTTATTCCGGCACATCATGGGGCCTTTCAACTTATTGCGTGAGTTTGGGAAGCTGAGTAGTTCCTCCTCAGAAAAAACACCTACTTGTCTGTTTGCAGTTCCGTATTTGGTCTCGTCTAAGCTTGCACTGTGCCATAATATCTCTGCCTCTTTTTATTCTCAAAGGCTACTTTCACATTACAGCCCTTAATGCGCAATTCTGATTTTTTTTTTTAGTCAGATCTGATCTTTTTTTTTTGTGACTCGTATTTGACACCTTGTCCTTGAAGGCCACACATACAACATTTAACAAAAAACATGATGCGCTCATGAACAACAAAAAATGTCAAGCAATAAATATGGAACCCCCTCAGCCATTTCTCACGCAATTTATTTAAAAACTGGTTCCAATATGTTCCTCTAGTTTAGCTTGGATGGAAGCCTTTCCCTATATATCCAACAATTTTGGACCCTCCTCATCTCTTTACTGATAGCTATCCTCCATATTCATTTTTATCTGGCTGCGAGGTGCCACTGAATGATGGTGACAGTGATATACACCAGAGAAGTGAGATATAAAAAAATCCATGATTTCTGATCTGACTGTTCACAGAGTGATCACATAGCCTGAGATCAGATATTAATCAGATCTAGGAACCATATATGCAAGTGACCCAAATTTGATGTGAAGAAAATCTGATTTGGTTTATTCACAAACCAAATCTTCAGAGAAAACAATCAGATATGTGTCACATGTAGACAAAAAATAAAAAATAAAATAAAATAAAATCAGATCTTGGCCACTGAACGTAGCATAATTTTCATTACTGTTTTACTTTCCCTCCCTCCAGCGGCTGACCTGGTCGAGGAGCTGACATGTCTGCTGTCCTCCAGAAAGGAGTTGTCCCGAGCAGCCCTCCACCTCCTCCTTGTCCCCCAGNTGTCTGCTGTCCTCCAGAAAGGAGTTGTCCCGAGCAGCCCTCCACCTCCTCCTTGTCCCCCAGCTCCGTCACCTGTCTCTGGTCAGTTGTCCTGGCCTGGCCACCTCCACCCTCTGTACCCTGATCGCTGCACGTTGCCAGGTCAGACAGAAACCAATCCCAAGCTGAATAGCTGCCCCCAAAATAAATTTAAATCAAAACCCTAGATGGTGTGACTTTGGTGTGTCACCCTAACATAATCACTGTATGGGAAACCACACTAACTCCTCATGTGTACTTTTTTTTTTTTTTTTTTTTNTTTTTTTTTTTTTTTTTTTTAACTTTTCTTCTCAGGCTCTGTCCACTCTGAACCTAGCTGGAGCCCAGCAGCTGCCTTCCAAGGTGTTGTCTGAGATGCTCTGCTGTCTACCCAAACTGCGTTCTCTCTCCCTGGCTGGTACCCTCTGTGACAGATCGGTGATCAAGATACTCACCCACCATTGCCCTTTGCTACGCCATCTAGATGTATCCTGCTGTCACTTCCTTTCCCCAGCAGCATTACTTCCTCTTGGAATTGGGTCTTCCTACTCATCATCTGATAAATCTCAGTCTTCTATTTCCTCATCCTTCTCTGGTGGCTCTTCATCCTTTTCGTCAGCGCTGTCTCCACTCCCCATCAGCAGTCTACTGGCTCTGGATATTGGGTTTGGGGAAGAAGAAGGAGACCCTGTCGCAGCTGCGGCCTACCTCCTTCTCTCCCTACCCTATCTGGAGAGAGTAGCCCTAGTGGGTCTTGCACCTGCCTGCAGTCTCATCCACCGCAGAGATTTTAGCCAGACGGATAGGTTTAGCAGCAGAGAAGGAGTGCCAAGGCTGGAGAAAGTGTGGAGGGAGTGGAGGTTGAGGCAGGGCACGGATAGTCAGAGAAAAAAAGAGACAGAAGCAGCAGGTAAGGATGATGATGATGCTGATGATGATGGTGAAGAAGAGGAGGGGAAGGGATTATGGGATGAGTTTGAGAGTGAGAGTGAGGATGATACATGTATAGATGAAGGTCTTAATTGGGAAAGAGGAGAGGGGAGCAGCGGAATAGCAAAGAAAGACCACAAAGGAAGAGTTTTGTCACAGGCAGGTGATGAAAAGGTGACCTTTCGTCTAAGGGACGTCAAGGTCACAACTTGTGCTTCTCTGGGGAGTTTAGGCCAAATGTTTCCAGACATCCACTCCATAGCTCTGGACCTGAATGAGTCTGAGGACATTGGATTAGAAGGAAGACAGGGGTTTCTGTTAGCCACAGGCCTGCAGACCTGGTCAGGTCAGCTACAAAGCCTCTCAGTCAACTACCCACACCTTCTGATGGATCTCTTTCCTGCTTTGCACATCATCGGTTCTTCCCTGCTGTCTCTCACCCTGGAAGGGGTGAAAACCAGCCCTCACACACCTCTACTGGAGATAATCAAGGCCTGTCCAAGACTCAGTGAACTGATCATCTGTGCTGAGCCTCCCACCATGCAATGGGGAGAAGAAGAGGAGGATGAAGGCCATGAGGAGGATCTCCCATGCCTGTCTAACCTCCACATTCTCACACTCAAGTAAGCCTGCTGCAGAAAACTAATAACTCATGATCACCATAAATAGTAGTATTAGTACTAGTAACAGCAATAGCAATAAACCAAGAGCATTATTTGAACGCATGCCTCAGTTTTTATTTCTGGGGTTGATGTTGCATTAATTTCAGGGCAGAAAAATTTATTAACATTTTGTAGCCACAACACATTGTATCCAAAGACAAAAGAGTATCCAAAGACAAGTGCCAAGTATTTATGAAAGATTCACAAAAAAACGTATTTGATAAGTATACTTAATAAAAGTAATCCTCTTCTTATTCATCTTCTTTGTCCTGTGTCTGTGTCCTGTGTGTCTGAAGTTTCTCCTACGAGCACAGCCAGATAAAGCCTGTCATGTCCTGGATGTCCCTGAAGATGGTGCTCAAATGTCTCCTGTCTGGTTCTCCTTTACTGGAGAAGATCTCCCTGGTTTCCCTGCCGTGTCATCTGAACTCTGTTTTGCAGAACATACAGCGCAGAGCCAACTGGAACGTACACTTTAACCAGCCCCATCATGCAAATTCAGAACCCCCTCTCCTGCCTCTGAGACAGGTGCAGCACCTTAACCTGGCCAGGACGGATGTGACCATGATAACATTAAACAGTATAATGCAACAGTGCAAGAGGCTGAAGCATGTGGATGTGACTTCCTGCTGGCAAATCAACATGGTCGACTTGAAGAGCCGTGAGCTGTTTGGGAATGTAAATGTTGTGTGGAAGTAATGGAGAGAGGGTAAGTCCCAGTACAGGAGCCACATTAGTAACGAGGTGGTTTGTTGCACTGTGGAAGATGACTTAAAGGGAGATTCCACCAATTTTACATATCAAATTCAATTTGTCATGGGGAGCACTATTTAGCAAGGCCGTAATTGTAATATATATTGGGGGGGACGCTTCCCCCAATATTCCGGTATGCTCAAAATGTCCCCCCCAGTATATTGATTTATAAAATATAAATAAATAAAAAAAATTGCTATGCTACGACAGGAAACCACGCATAAAGACATGGCTTAGAAGATCATCGATGAGTCAAATAAGGCTCAATAATGTGGTCGCATGGCATGTACACCAGGAGAAACTGGACAGACTGGACCTTGAAGGAATACGCCAGTCTTTTATCGGGGTCAACGATAAGCGCAAAAAGGCCTTTGGACCCTTTGCTTGAAGAATGGCAAGTCAAAACGTGTCATTGCCTGGAGAGGAGATGAGAGGATAGGAGAGGAGAGCAGAGGAAGGGAGAGGAGAAGATATGACTGGAGAGCATCAACAAAAAAAAAAAAGTTGTTGTTTGTTTTTAAGTTTTCAAATTTTGAAATTTGACCCCCCAGGAGATTTGGTTTCCCCCAGTGTTGACACCATGGCTACAGCCTTTCTATTTAGCATGTGATTTCAATGCTTTTCTTTTTTTTTTTTTTTTTTTNTTTTTTTTTTTTTTTTTTGTTTTACTGTAGTGGTGCTGTACAAAGTGAGGGAATCTGATGACATCACCAGGGTTACATGTTGGTGCTCAAGATTACAGGTTTGGCCCATCTACTCACCTTCTAGAAGTGGCTTGACTTTTCATACTTGTAGTCTTCACCAACTTGAAGTAACTCTTGTGGTGACGTCAGGGTCAGTTGCCCTGACTTTACATAGCGCCCTCTACAGCCACAAAAACCTTTCTACAGTGGTGTTCAGGTGCTGAATAGACAACTTCATAAACTTTCGAATGTTTGATACAACTGCTAGAGTGCACCTTTCCCATTTCTTTTAATATAATACATGTCTTTGAAGATGATACTGAGTATCAGATATTTTATTCTAACATATAATGAAATATTTTCTTACTTAAACTTACAGGTTTTTTCTGTCTTTTATTTGGATGGAAACCAAATATATTTCTGTGCCTCAGGGAAACGTGCTAAATTTCACATTTCTTCATGTATTTGTTATGTATATTATATAACATGCTTTGAAATATGAGAAGGTTGACTGATAAATTGGGAGCCTGACACAAGGAAGTGAGCGATTTAGGGCTGTATATAAATTTTAAGAGTCATATCGTTATTTGCACATCAGCTTTATTAATTTGAACCAAACAGCACATGGTTCTTGTGAGTTGTACAAGATAAGCCAACTAGGTAAACAAGCAGTGATTATACACTTGCTGACTACTATCAATGATTGTGGCTTTAAACTACTGTAGTTCACCATCCACCCCATAATCACCTGATCCATACCCCTTGAACCCATTTGGCCTCAGATGATGTCATATCAGCATTTGGAGGATTTTTTTGGACAGCCACGAAAAAGAATTCTGTGAAACTTGACATAAAATCTCTCCGGCATTGTAGGCAGAAGTGTGTTGACTTAAGATTATGTTGTGAGTTTGAAATTACTATGCAAGGCTCAGAACTTATCAGTCAACCCTTTTGGTCAGGTTGAATTTTGTCTATGTTTGTAAGACTTCAATGCTGTTGCTTTAGCAATTTTTTGTAACTAAAATCCTAGAGACACAAATTGATCAAACGGCAGTCAGTAATTGTACTTACAAGTTACAGGATGACTTTAGAACTTACATCAAAAATGCTGCTCATATCTGTGTAGAGCCTTGAATGAATAATCTTTCAACTCCACAATATCTCCTTGTTTTCAAAATCATGGATCGCCATGTTGTGCCTAAAGTGTATTGTTTTAGGCATTTTTGTGATGTGACTCACTTTTATTGCTACTCAAAGCACATTTCACTGATTACCACTCTTAATTATTCCATGTGTTGTTAATTGTCTGCATGAATTCTAATTATCCCTGAAACAACAGATCTCATCATTACTTCAAATGCTTTGTCACTATTTCATCCTCTGTCTGTGTATGCTTGTACTTGTCCTCAATAGGCAGGATCCAGATTTAGAAATACAAACCAGGTCATGATGAATACCATTCAACATCATATCACACGCTGTGATCTCTCACCAACAACGTCAATAAGCACACTAAAAGCATTTATTGTTAAAGAATGTGTGTCATGATTTTGCTCACATTCCTTTATTCAGACAGGTCGTACTTGTAGTGCGACTCTCTGTTTGAGTCTCTCTCTCTCTCTCTCTCTCTCTCTCTACCTCCCTCCTACTGTGTCCTCAGTGACGCTACCAGCCCATGAGTCAGAGGCGGTTTTCTAGATGACTTTTTGCTGCCAACCCTGAGGCGAGAGATGTGTTCACAGGCCGTATAAAGGAGAATTATAGATAGATCACCTTACCTCACCTCTCACCAGTATTGATGTGTACATGTTAAAGCACAATCAGCTTTTACAGTCATCTCTGTGGAAGCTCTCAATAAAAGCCCTGCTCTACTTTTAGGCTAGTGTGTGTGTGTGTGTGTGAGAGAGAGAGATTGCATGTTAGCTGCTGTGAGTCGTCGTTCTCAGGCCTGGGCTCAGACTGGTCTAATCTGGTTACACTGTGGAAATGCTTAGTGACGCCACTCCAGGTCAGCCAACCCTAATGTCAGGCTCTCCTGCCTGCTGAACCAGACTGTTTCTCTCTCTCTCTCCAAGTCCCTCTAAAAGCTCTCTCTCTCTCTCTCTCTCTCTCTGCTATGTCAGCTGCACACACACACACATGCACCTTTCTATATGGCTTTTCTTGTTCATTCATCCCAGTAACAATGTCCTGCTATTGCCCATTCAGTCCTGTTCCTTTAGCTAGACACACCATGCTCAATTCCTTTTGGTCCTTATAGCATGTATTCAGGAGTTTGTGTCCCAGGACAAGGCATATGATCTGAATTTGTGTCTTCAGCTGAAAAAGTTAAACATTCCCTTCTCTAGTGGAGCTAAAGAAAAGAAAAGAGCCAAAGTGACCAGAGAACATGAATATTTTAACCCTGTCTACAAATACAGTGTATCAGACTATAAGCACAAAGCTGGATGGTGGAGCAGCATTAACAAAATGCCCACTGTCTTCTGTTTCCTTATTGACATGATGGAATTTTACTTTATAACACCCCACATCTTAAAAATAGTGCTTTAGTAGTGATTTATCCCATTAATGCATTAATGTGGGCCATATTAAAGGGATGCCAAAATACTTATTAGATTGATATGCTATAAGTGTGTATCTTAATGTCCAGCTAGCCATTGTTTTAATTCATTCAGGTATGTATGAAAATGACCTTGTAGAGACTTGAAAGTAGAAAATCAATCACAGCAAACATTTATCAATATTTTATTTTTATTGTTGGTGATGTCATTGTGTCGTGTTACATTTACTGTTCAAACTTTAATCTTTCTTGTCAGTGTATTTCTTGGGGAAGCTTTAAGAGTGTTGGCTACCGATTATCACTATTCATAAGATATGCTGTCAGAAAACTGAGAAGATAAACTATCAGATTTGTGGAAGTCTAGTATGACTTTGGTCTCTTGCATTAAAGAGGTTGCTGTTCGCTTGTAGAGTATCAGATGTTTGAGATTTCCACCAGGCACCAGCACTTAAATGTGCCATGTAAGTATTTTAAAAGAGCTCCTTATCTCAATTGCAAATGTATTAAATAATGATATTACTTTGGCAAAGAAAATAAAAAGTAAAAGTTCACTGTGATGGATTACCAATCCACATACATACATTTTAAGTCTGCCATGATGCATGAAGGATGAGATGAAGCATTTGCAGCTTGCAAGGTAGAAAACACATGCATTCCTAATCAAGTAATTGGATTTGGGACTTTCCCAAAGAAAAGCAATTAAATTAGAAATTTATTATCTTGGATTGATTTGATTTTATTTTAGCTGTTGCTTTTAACTATTGTAGGTCACAATGAGTAGCTCACTTGGCAACTAGTAAATGTAAGCCCTGACCCAAATTTGACCCACATATTTGCAAATTTGCGGTACGTATTTGCACTCTGAGGAGCATATTAGGTCTAGCAGAAGAGGAAGATATAGTGGATGTGAGTGTGACAGATTTGTCTGTCTGTGGCCTTATATAATTTTTCAACCCCCTTGGCTGATATTCATTCCTACATCTGGCTACAACATCTGTCGTTCTAAGTCTTACGTCTAACACATGCTGAGTTGGCTTTTTAAATATTCAAACCCTATGGCTGAAAGAGAGAGAGAGAGGGATGACAAATGGGTTGCATACATTAGAGAAAATTATAGGTTAGAGTGAAGCGGTGGCTGACATTGAAGTGTGTCCAACTTGAATTGTTGCACATGTAAACACACACACACACACACAGAGGAGGAAGAGATGCAGTTATTCCAGGTCATATTTTGAGTGTGATGATCCTCCTTTCATCTGTCACCATGTTAGTAATGGAATGCACTCCTCTGTCCTCCATCCAAAACTTCAGCAATGCTCAGTCTCTACATGTGACCACTAGCCCAGATTACCAAAAAACACCAAAATCTCTTAACACAATTATGCAGATGACATTCAAATTTACATATCTGTATCTTCAAGCTACTACAATCTTATAGAATCATTAAAGTGGTTGACTGTGCCAAAATTTCCTCCAGCTAATAAAACTAAAACTGAAATAATTGATTCCTGATCCAAGGTTGGGAGACGGCAAGCCTGCGTTCACCGAGAATAATATCTTTAGCTGAAAACTAAAAACCAAATGCGAAAGCTTGATTCAATTACGGTTTCTTGATTTCCTGATTATAGATTCGGACCTAATTTTTAACAGCTGCATCTAAGGATCTGATATAATCTCATCTAATGTGTTTGTTGAAATGCTGGATTATACTCCTCCACACTTGTGTGCAGACAGTTTCATCTTTGTAGCTTTCTATTGCAGAAACACCTCAGCTGCCCAAGCAGCTGTTGATATGATGCCATCTGCCAAAACAGTTGGCCCCAGAGCTCCCAACGGGAGTGTGAAAAAACACATTGTCTCTCAAAAACACACACACAATCTGTCCTTTACCAGCAACAACACAAAATTTACTCCTTAATTTGCTCTTTGATAGAGTGTGACAGAAGCTTGGATGCAGGGATTAATACTTCCTGTGTGACGCAGTGTGACTCATGTTATGTGCTGCCAACATCCTGTACTAAGTGACACAGTAAAAGAGGACAGGTTAGCTTAGGTAAAGTGTAATATTTTAACTTGGGCTCGTGATATCTGGGTCCTTCATCATGTCTTAAAGGGTGATGCCACCAATTTTACACATTTCCATTCAAAACTGTAGAAGGCTATAGAAGGAGACATGCAAAGTCAGGGAGCCTGACCTCTGTGACATCACAAGGGTTTCCTTCTGTTAGAGCTTTAGTGCTACGTGCTGAAAAATAAATGTCTCCCCAACCTTTCTTGTTAAATTTGACACACAATTTTTAGGACATGCAGTCCTGAGCACCAACATGAAGTAACCCTTGTGATGTCATACGGGTCAGTTTAGTTGAGTTTTACGCAGCGCCCTCTACAGCCAGAAAAGCCTTCATATAGTTGTTTTTACATGCTGAATTGTGCTCTGTATTATCAACTTATTGAATTTGATGTGCAAAATTGATGGAGCCCTTGTTTAACAGAAGTTATACAAATTAAACAAATGGTTCATGCATAATACTGATTCATCACTTACTTAATTCTACCATAAAATTTTTTTTTTAATTCTTATTCATTATGTTAACGTACAATGGATTCAATTCTAGGGAAAAAAGGATAGATCATGTCAATATTTTCAATGTTTTCCAGATATTTTCACTACATTTCCAGTCAAAATGCTAAACCTGGGATATATCAGAAAGATGTGGTTAAAAAAAAATAAAAATAAAAAATACTTTAAAGCTCCAAGAATATCCACAATATTTGCAATATTTGCAAATGAGGGAACAGTGATCTGTACAAATCAACACATAAAGAGGCCCTGTAATGTCTCTCTGTACATAGTTTTATTTACATGATACAATTCTGTTGTAATGCTGGATAGCAAGATTATATGTAATACATAAATATCAACACAGTTTGTTGTTTTTTCATTTTTTGTACAAATTTGCATATAACTAAGAATCAGAAAGGAGAAACTCAAACATTTAAAAACCAACTGCATACAGTTGTTTTTTAAATGAAAAACACATTCTTACAGGGGAGAAAAGAGGGATTAACACAATTCACAAACATACATGGATTTCAATGTATCAGGCAGCCAGGAAAACACACTTTGCACATGTATGTGCACATGCATACACACACACACACTTCTCTACAGTGCTCTAAAGCAGACACATGGACCAATAGCTGTTAGACAGATGAGAAATTACATCTAATCTTGGTAACTATTATTTTTCATAAATCTAGCTCTGGCATGCTCCTGTAGTTCTGTAAACATGTGCTGTTAAACCGGGTAGCTCCACAGACAAAACGGTTGGGGAACAACACACACTCACGCTCTGTGCTCACACACAGTACGTTCTGTTAGCGCATACAAAAAAAAAAAAAAAANAAAAAAAAAAAAAAAGAAGGAAAAAAGCATTCACATACCCCTAATTCCACAAATGCACCGAATACATGCGCTAACATCAGTACAATAACGGAAGAAAGCTAATAAAACATAATTTCAACAAAACAGAAAAAAATAGTCTCTCTGCAAATAAAATGACAAAAAAACTAGTTGAGTGATGTCATGTAGAATCATCCTGAAACACTACTGCAGATGAAGACTAACTCATGCATTATCCCATTCATTCATGCCCCATTACTACAGCCTAAATTCACATACCAGACCTGCCAGGAAAGGGTGCCACCCCCACTCCCAGACCTCATCCTGGACTCTCCTCTAACATCAGAACAGCACAGCCCTCCACCAAGAGATTACTGTCTGAGCTCAGACCAGTTTGGAACTCCTTCACCCATTATGCCCATTGATAGTGGTTAGATGCATTAAAAAGTGGAGTTTTTTTTTTTTTGGTCGCTCTCTTGTACGATACCTCCAACCATAACGGAAACAGCCTCACTGCTGACATGCTGTTGTGAGATTTACTGAAGCTTGACCGCTAAGTGTCAGGTGAGGATGACCCAGTGTTCTGTTGGGGGGTCTAATGAGCTGATGATGAAAGTAAAAGGGAAGACGACAAAGCTTAACGTGGGAGCTGTGAGGTAGGTAAAGCTAGGAAAGACAGAGACAAAGTAACAAAACCCCGTGTGTACAGCGGGGGACAGTTGTACGGTTCTCCAAACGGTGGCTGACTCCAACAGAGAACAAGGTGTGTTCGTAGATTGATGACTGTTACTGAATGTGTTGAAAGACCTGCACGTTATCGGACATGACCAAGTCTAAGTAAAATGGCTGTCTGTCATTTGGCACAAAATAGCGCCTGGTTTGGGTGAGAGGAGCGCAGCATATCCTGGACAGTTACCCTCGGCTGCTCTTAATAAGACAATACATATTCTTTAAAAAAAACAAAAAAAAAAGGACTGAACAGCGGCAAAGTCACACCACAGAAAACAGGATAAAACAAACTAATGAATTAATCAAAAAAGGAGAAAAGTGATCATTCATGCATCTTCCTCAGACAGGATCTTTTCTTTTTTCTTCTTTTTTCCATTATTTTCTTGAGGTTGTAATTTTGTAAATCAGTCCTTTCAATCCTTACTTAGCCACTCATGCCAGTGCTCATTTCAAAGGCTCACACTCATACTCTAGTCTTTGTCAAAGGTCTTCTCATCTTTGCTGCCACGACGGTTTGATTTGTAAGCTCTATATTCTCTGGATCTTGTCGGCCACCACCACAGGGTTCTCTTTACGGATCTTGGCAGCAGCCTCGGCTTTGTAGTCATAGGGACAGTTGTGCTTGTCAGAGTACCGGTGGAGGCCACAGAACAGATTACCACATCGACAGTCAAACCCTGGAAGTACAGAGTTCAGGGGTCAAAGCTTGAACAAGAGAGAAGAACGACAACCAAAAACTGGTGGAAAACTAAACCTGGCAGCAGCCCTTTATGCGCTCACCTGTAAGGCCCACCCTCTTGCGGCACATGAAGCACCTGCTCTTTTTGGGTTTGGGGGTGTCGCTCTTGTTTTCTTCAGNCCCTCTTGCGGCACATGAAGCACCTGCTCTTTTTGGGTTTGGGGGTGTCGCTCTTGTTTTCTTCAGAGCTGGAAGAAGCTACAGGGGCGGGGCTCGATGCAGCAGGCTGACTTACAACTGGATATGACAGAGGCAACAGGAAGGAAGCAATACTATTAGTCACACATTAGGTTTAATTTGCGCAAGAAACTGGCAAGTTTTTTTCCATCATGGTTCTGTAAGTTCTGACATCTGCAACTTTGCACTTTGTGCTGTTTTTGACTGAAATTATATGCTTTATCTCTACACTGTCCTCACGTAGACTCTTCTGACTTGGCAGAGGAAGTGTGCTACTCTGAGAAAGCTTTTGGCAAGCAGCATCACATCTAGAATGCCCTCTGGTCTAGAGGTATTTTTAAACAGACTTATTTTTAGACAACCCCTGTGTCTTGGCGGCTGTAAGTAAAACCAGCAGTCAGGTCTGAGGTATGTGACACTGCTTAAAAAATAAACTGTGGTCCTTCCGGCGAAGCAATATTTGCCTTAAGTAGTCTGTGCATGAGGAGTCACCTGTATGTGTGTGCATTCTTTGGGTGTGTGAAATGCCTTCCAGTAACTATAAGGGGGGATGTGTGTGTATTTACCAGGCTCAAGGGGTTCTGGCTTGTCCTCTCTCGAAATGCTCATCTCTGTCATTTGTTGGGTCACAGGCAGAGATCCTTGAACAGTTCTGAGGGTGTAAAAAAAGAGGCATGGATGAGTTGGAAAAAACGAACCAGCCAGGGGCTCACCAACATTTCTACTAAGACAACAAAACGCTCATTCACTCCTTCGAACTAAACCAAACCAGCACTGACCTCGACATGTCTGGTGAAGAGGCAGGAGAGGCATCAACCTTGGCTAGACTGGCTTCTAGTCTCTGGATGGCGGAGGCCTCTGAGGTAGGACTAGCAGCTGAGCCTGGACGAGAAGAGAATAGCCTTTATTAGTCAGAACAGATACAAAGCTTAGACTAAACACAAAGTAAAACAATGGCATCTGAAACTAGATAACACCCCCCTCACTGAGACTGCACAATCCTGCAAATCTGTTCTTAATTCAAACCATAACAATTTTGTCTCATATACTCCAGATCCACAATTTCATATCTATAAAGCAGACATCAAACTATGCGACCACTTTCTCTACTCTAAGCTATAATCTACATAATCTTGGTTTCCTTTTGGAAAGCGTTTTTGTCCGTATCTGGAGAGTGATGTTTTCTCTACAAAAAAAAACAAAAAAAAACAGTTTTTTGTCAAAAAAAACAGTGTCAGTTTGTGAAACAAACCTCTGATTTTGAGCTTAGAAGTTTCTAAAGAAGTTAACACCCCCAACCTTGAACACTGTCATGAAGAAAACAGCTGTCTTTCATTACAGAGAGTGGAAAAACAGAGAGGGAGGGCAAAGGGAGGAGAGCTGAGAAAATACACACTGACAAGACTAGAGCTGGCTGTATTTTAAAACAATGTCTGTTTCCTGGAGTTCTTTCTTAGCTCAAGATCTAAAAACTGCATATATAGATTCGGCTACATAACTTTAGACATTAAACTTGAGGCTTTTGAACTCACCAACAATTATTTTTTGCTTTTTCTGAGGGTCAGGTAAATTATAAATACTACCATGTTTTTGAGAGATGCACAGAGAGGAGTCAAGCTACTAGCAATTAAAGGGGAAAAAATCCTCCACTGATCAATATTTAATAATAGTAAGTTCTGATGGATGGTAGGGTTACATGAGGATTCCAGGAACAGCGATTCCTCCTTTTTCCTCTACATTCATATGTGTGTAACCCACTTTTACAAAATGGCTTTTATAAACTAGTTTTTCCTGCTTATGTTACCCTCTGTACTTCATTTCATTTATTATGTTCATTCATTAGTACATTTATTAGGTATTTAATTTTTATATATTATTATCTGTGTTTGATGTCTTACCCATAGGGCTGTGAGGGCTCATACGGTCACTGCTCTGCTGCCGTGTCAGGTGTTCCTTGTAGCATACAGAACACATTCCATTGGTTCTTGGGTTGCCATAGAAACCGCAGCCTGTGGCACAAAGCATGGGCACTGGGCTCTGGTTCGTCTCTTGGGCCATTTCTAACAGAATGAGAGAGACAGAGAGAGAATGTTTATTAGGCTGATAAACAAAGAGAGAGAGGGGAGATTTTCATGCACATGTAAAATCCAACTGGTAAAACCCTGAAATATTTTCCAGGAAATGTTTCCCATAAGGACACCACCTTTCCTGCCACCTCATTTCCATAGAAATGCGCTGCAGTATCACCAGGGCTGACAGAGGTAAAAGGAGTTATGATATGAAAATATGGGGAACAGCCTGTGCTTTCAACTGCCTGTTAGACTGAATAAATGGAAATACACATATTTCTGTTCTGCACCTTGTCAGGAGCTTGACTGTGTGTGTATGTGTGTGTTCAGTCTCACAGCTTTGTTTACTGTCCTCCCCAATACCTCTTTTCACAGTTCTGAGAACAGTTGGTGTTGTTCTTCTCAACATCTGACACACCATCTCTTATTTTAATTTCTGTTTACTGCTCTAGGGCAAACAATTTCTGTGTTTTCACTTGTTCCAATTAAAAAAAAAAAAAAAAANAAAAAAAAAAAAAAAAGTAATGTTATGTTGTGAAGGGAAAGGATCACAATTGCATTTGCTGGAACAACAGACCTACAGCTTGAACCTTGCATCAACTTTGTATATCATGATTATTATATGAAGATGAATAACTTAACAATAAGCAACTCCCTCATCAGGGTGTTCACTTCCTGCCCATACACACAAGTAGGAGCTCTTCACTGCTAAAACAGAGCTAATCTGACTCAGTGAATATATCTCACCCACAGGGGAAACAAGGAGAAAACAAACTGTTCCTAAGAGAGGATATAAGATAATGAATGAAGATGAACAAAGTGGTCTGAAAGCCTGAGACAGTTTTCCGCCTCTCTGTGGTTCTTACCACATAAGGCATTTCAAAACTTCCCGAGTCACTTCTCCACATATACACGCCCAGGAAACAGAGCATATGGGCGTAAGTCAGGAAAATGCGTAGTTCTATGACAACATAGCCCTGCTCTGCTGCAATGTAATATGACCGGAACAGGAAGTTGTTTAATGAGAGAAGCTGCCTTGGTGGCAAAAGCACAAAACAGCCCGATGAATGAGCAAACAGAGAAAAGCAGGAAGGTCTAGATAAGCTGGGTTAAAGGCTTCCTGCCTGACTGTTTTACCAATCATCTGATCAACTGATACCAGACAGAAAAACGAGCGTACACAGCAGGAGTGTCATATTTCCCTTGTAAACAACCTTTGGCCTTGTTATGCTGTAGCACAGCAGTTGCTCGCTTGCCTTGTATTCTGGTCACGGACACAAACAGGCGATCTTAATGTTCCAGGAGAGGCTGGCAGTCAGTTCAGAACATTCTGTCAGTTCACGTGAGGTGTCCTGCCCTCTCCAGCAGACTAACAAGCGCTATTAAATCTTCAAACACCCCCACACCTCCTCTCTCTCTCCTCCCACTCCTCTTTCTCTACCCATGCATGCTGGTCAACAAAGGGTTTCCTTGGAAAAGCCCACAAAGACCCTCTCTTCCTTTGCATCACATGTTGGACTGCTGACTGCTGGAAAATACAGGGCAGGAGCTTTCGAGGTAGAGGCTGGTAATGTGACTGTGTAGCTCAAATTCAGTTTACTAGTGATTAGCAGTGCCATTTTCTTTAAACACATCAACAGCAGTGCGATTACCACTGGACTGTAGAATTTGAGACATGCCACTAGATATCATGTTTCTGGACAGGGGGACACGATTCCTAGGAAGACAGCTAGTGATCCAAATTTGAGCATAAATCGCCAGAGTTAAAGCATGAGCTCATCTGACAATAGAACAACAACAAATGACGTATTTGTGCTAACAAAGAACATAACAAAGACCATAGCTGCTAACAGATTAGTAGTTACTGTCCTCATGGCACAAAGGAACAATGGACAGTGTGGCTCAGCTGTCATGTTAGGGAGCAGCTGTCAATCACACAACAGGCATGTTAACCTTCATAAAACCCTACATGTACAGGGATTAAGTGGAGAGTTAAATCGCTCATGTTTTATGCTCACTTCTTCAGCTTGATATGAATCCTGTGAGTACCAAGATTGTTTTTAAAAGGACAAAAGCACCCAAGCTAAAAATACACTACAATAAATAAATAAATAAATCACCCGTGTTCTCTTAATTTTTTTATGGTACTGAACCCAAATAACGTTGGTATTTTGACATTAAGACTGTGTATTGTCAGTACATCCGACAGGGTAAATCAGGGGGTTTCCAGCACTGAGCAGATTAACAACCACAATCATCCACCATCCACTTCCTTTCATGACAAACAAATGCCAACGACAATCAAATGCCAATACTGGTCTAGCTGGACGTAGTTTCATTCTTTAATAACCAATATTTGCTCATAAGTGTGATAATCATGTGTTTCTAGCCAACAAAAGGAGAAGAGTGCACTTGAATCAGTAACAAGCTTGGCTCGTATTTCAGGCCCTACTGGGCTAAAAACTACTGAGTCACAGTGAAGGACAGAACAGAAAAAACCCACTGTGATATTATCAAGCTGTAAAACATTCACTTTAGAGGACCATAATGAAAAAAAGTCATTAGTTCAGACAGACAGGAAAACCACAGCACTGCTGATTTCGTAAATATCCAACAGTCTAGACTGGGCTTTCTGCTCCCTTTGTTTCTTCCTTTGTCTGCAATCTCTCTGCTTCCTGTTTAAACATCGTTTCATATCTCACTTCTCGCTGTATCTTTCCAAAATGGTATATTTCATGTGTATTAGCAAAGCAAAATTAGCAACCTCGATTATATAACTCAAATTAAGTACCTAGAAATGACTTGGCTGGTGTTTTATTTATCTCTTAGCACCGACAAAGCAGGGTTTTCGACAAAGCAGGAACTATCACAAACAGGAGACAAGTGCTGGCACTTCGTTTAATATTTAACCAAAGTAATTTTAGACAAATTTTCTAGTTCTAACCCATTCGGCGAGTCAAATATCTATGTCTAGGCAGGAATTAGCAGGCTTTGGCTCCCCATCCCCCAGCTCGGGCAAACAGAATAACAGACACAGCAACCACTAGCTGGCTCCCTCCCTTGTTTTTCCCCACACCCGGAGGAGTCACGTTCGAAGGCTTGTGACATTTCCAGCCAGGAGGAGATGGAAATGGAGGAGATGTTGGTGTTAGTGGTGACAATTTCACCCGGAAAAATAGCTTGTTTACCACACAGACCGTAACGCATACACCATCTGACCTTTCCAGTCCAGCGTTAAAGGTCGCCATGCCACCAGCTCATTTCCCATCTTGTTCTTTAAGAGGAAAAACAAATCTATAATCCAAGACACTCACCTGTTAAAAATAGATGATGATTCTCGCGAGATGACGGGGAAAAGTGGACGATAGTCGGGTCTAGGTGAAGAAAAATCGAGAATTCCAGGTCCCGATAAGATCCTTTTCTCCTTATCGAGGTTGTGTGGTGTTGTCCTCCGTTTCAGGCTGGGTTGGATGGATACAATTCTCTCCTCCTCTCCTGCCTGCCTCCCTCACTTTCTCTCTCTCTCTCTCTCTCTCTGTCTCTTGTTCCTTCTGGGAGAATGTTTGTTTCCTTCTTTAGTAAGAGGAGTGGCGGATGATGTCACGAGCAAAATAACGTGTTTTCATTGGCTGGCCGCGGAGCCCTCGAGCGCTTGTCTGTGCAGCGTACAGTACTGCGAAATGGAGGGGGTCTGCGCATGCGCGTCGGTAAATTTTGCATTATTACACATCCATTCGTCATCCACCTACAAGGACACGAATCTTTATTGAGTAATCCTGCTAAATGACCGGATAAATGAATAATGATGCTGACATGACTAAATTGAAAAAGTATGATTAGTAATCCTACGGGAAGGCCTCTTTCCATGACCCATTCTTACAACAAAAACAAACAAAAAACTTTAGGTCACTGTTGTAGTCCATTCTAGTACCGACATGTTGTTATTTCTTTCAGAGGAACAAAACAAGTCAAGCTTTAGATTAGACCTAGAAAGCCCACTATTATCTCTAAATTACAAGCCTCTGATAAAAGTATATTAAAGTTATCAATCACTCCACAGCTGTTGATTACAACTTGTGTTTTTGTAATCATTTCCCATAACATGTAAGTAGACAAAATTTGCCACAAGTGCAGAATGCACACTCGAATCAAGCAAATGACACTAGATTCTAGAAGATTCTGTAACAGTTATCATCTGATCACTTTCAGTGTTCACACTCACTCTGTAAACAGCAAAAGTGCCTTGGCATACAGTAAAACACTGTTTTCAAGGTTTTGTTTTGTTTTTGTTTTTTTTGTCATTTAGATGCTTGGCAGAAATGACAAGATTTTCACAAGTCAATAATTCGCAGTGCTATCTAGTGTTACAGCTGATGAATGAAAACCAAGTCCAAAGAAAAGTAAATTTTCAAAAGTTACTTCAGACTTCAGGGTCAAAGGGTGCATTGTGGCTGAGATCACACTACCCATGCATTGATGTAGAAAGTGTAAACATGTTTTTTTCAGGATGGTAACAAGAGACAAGCAGCTCTAGTAGGTCAGGATATTTTGAATTTCACAATATGATTGTGAAATTGAAAATTCACATCAGCTGTCACTTCGGATTCTGACGTAAACAGTCGTGGTAAACTTATGTGTATTAAAAGCCAGATCATTGTGCTATAATTTAGTCACTGAAATGGTAACTCTAAACAAATCATGTATGTTTATCCTGTTAGAATTTAAGCCAGTTGCTTAAACATCAACAGCTGCTATAGATACTATAGTGAAAAACATGTTCCTTCCATACACTAGTCATGTACCATACATGTGTACAGGTCATGTGTGCTGTAGCTGTACCCTACAGGTCTAACAAGTCCTAGCATATCCCCCCATCATGTAAATATAACGTCACACATCCCCAGGCACTACATTCACATTGAACACAAAACAAACACTGGGGTAGGACAGCACAGTGTGTGTGTGTGTGTGTGTGTGTGTGTGTGTGTGTGTGTGTGTGAGGGAACATTTTGTCATCATCAGTCAGTGGATTTGTGGAACCCCAGAAGGCAGACGTGTTTGCTCTAGTACAAACTTGCATGTAAGAATGTGGATCCAAATGAAAATAAAAGTAGAAACTTTTACACATGTGATATTCCCCCAGCTTTCTTAGAATAAGTCTCTCTCTCTCTCTCTCTCTCTCTCTCTCTCTCTGGCAGATTACATTGGTGTCATGGTATTTAGCCCTCAGGTTGTCTCTATAATAACACACATTTGCAAATGAAAGAGGATAATTTGTTTGCGAACAGCCTGAAACATGGGAACAATCTGTTTGTTTTTTTTGTTTGTTTTTTTTTTTTTTTTTTTTTACCAATTTGTGTGAAAAAGAGAGCTGAGTGAAACCCATTAAACCTATTTCAAAGTGATTGTTTAGAGGCAAACTGTCCTCATTGAATGACTAATCTATTCAATGCAATTGCTTAAAATGTAAATCTCAGCCTGCCTGGCCAGTTGATGAGGACCTGATGACTCATCATTGATCAGCAGTGGTGATCAGTGAGTATCTGATTGAATAACAACAAGCCCTGATCAGCTTTGATCAGTTTGTTGACCTATGGTGAAAAATTAGCTAGTGATTATTTGAGTCACGAGACCTGTAGAACGGCCTGCAGGCTTCTTTGTTATCATGTCAAATAAAACAGATAAACCCTCATTTTTATAAGGGCCTGACAAACACATTTACAATTGTCATAATGTGGTCAATATTCTATGTTACAACTCAATAAAATGTGTCTGTACATGTGTGCCAGGGCCAGCTTTGGGTATCCCATGACATCGATGCCCTCTTCTGCTTTTCTACTATATCTTATTTCACAATAACCTATTATTATTGTGCCTGTCTGTATGTGAAAAGTGCTCTCTAAAATCACAAAGATGATATTTGTTAATGAAAATACAAAGTACAGACAGACTTATGACAGATTATAATTTGCATACAATTTAATAAGGGGGGCCTTTAAACCATGGAGCATCATTCTCCGATTTAAAAAGCAATATAATCAAATTATCGAATGACAATGATGATCGAATGAGTGAAAGGGTAACGGATTTTGATACAAGCTACCAGGACTTGTTTACACTGTCTTGTCAGATGTACTTGTGGAAAGTCGTGTCATAAACAGTAGTATTGTGGTTCCCTATTGCACAGACTTGAAGCATATAACTCAAGGTCGGAAAACCTAGTCTGTGACACTGAGGTATTTGTGTGTGAGTGTTGTGTTAATGCAGCTCTGAGAAAAGAAGGCCCGTGTGTCCTGGCCTGGCCTCTGTGTGTGCGTGTGTGTATGTGTGTGAGAAATGCACTATATGTTTCTTCTGAAGGTTCATGGGTTTCTCTTAGAGGAGGGGGCATCTGAGGAGAGAAAGAGAGAGTGAGAGGGAGGAAGAAAAAGGGAGGTGTTGAGTATCATTACCCATCCCCCCCTCCTTCACTCGGTCGTGGCTTCATTTCTATACTGCATGTGTGTTTGTTAGTGATGAGATGAATGTGTGTGAGTAGCTACTGGTGTGTCGGCGGTTGTATTTAAAATAGGATGGGTTCTCCTTTCTACCGCCATGACAGCTACACGTGAGGAACTGAAAGTGACAATGTTGCCTTGACAACAGAAGCATACAAATTGCAGCTAACCTTTTCGTTGTGTTTGCATGTGTGTGCGTGTGTATGTGTGTGTGCAGGTGTGATGATTACTTTTGTGTGAATCTGGAACAGTCTGTCTGTAGTTACTAGGCAGATATTCACCCACCCGACACACACACACACACACACACACACACACACACACACGCACACAGGACAGCTTGCCTGCATCTGGCGTCGTTGTGGTGAGACTGTTGATAAAGCGGCTGGTGGAAATGGCAGCTTATCCATTTACATAAGCTGTGTGAGGGCTTGATAAGCTCTGAGCCTGAAGCCTGACGAACACATTGCTCTTAAACTTGATCCCCACCCTGCTCTGTCCACAGTCTACTTCATGTGCAGTCCCAGTTGAAGGGGGGGGGGGGGGGGGNGGGGATGGTGTGTGTATGTATGTGTTACTACAGGTATAGAGAGAAACAATATGAACGCTGGGCGACTGTCTGTCTGGTTCTGGGGTGATCAGACACAGCTTTGTTACACATCCTTATGACTTAAAGTCACACACTGTTATTGGCATGTATGTTGAGGATACACCATGTGAAACATGATGTAAAACACACAGCTGGCACATAAATGCCAAAATGACTGTAAGTAAGAGTTGAGCTGTTTAGACAAACTAAACTGACAGATAAATTAATACATAATGCAAGAAATACGAAAATAAATAAATGTAATTTCCTGATTCAGCACCTATAGTGACCGTTCATCCCCTCACTGGTGCCATTTTTAGAAGGTGCTGAATGTGTTTTGTTATTTCTGCACAGGGAGGAGTGCCCCCCCCCCAAACTTTCCCAACCTCTCTTGCTCTAACTCCCTCTTCCTTTCTCCTCCCTTCTTCATACATACAAAAACCTCTCCCTACATGGGTACCAGAATATTTGTTAAAATAACTCTGTGTGTGTGTGTGTGTGTGTGTGTGTGTGTGTGTGCATGCATAAAACAGGCCTAAATGTGATTCTACTCTGTATTGTAGAAACTTGAGGGATTATCACAGAAAGGTGATGATATGCATACAATAATGTGTATAATGCTGCTCACTTTTTTTTTTTTTTTCACAGCTTTTGGTATAAGTTTGACCTTTGCAGCTGATAAATGAGTTGCAGCTGATTAATGAGTCTTGTACTGTGTGTCTGAACAAATGTGAACTCCTGCATGTGAGTGAGAGTGTGTGTAGGGTGTGTGTGCATGTGTATGCAGCAGATGTCCTATGTTCCTGTTCTGTTCCCCAGACTGGCTGGTCTTTGTTGCTGCTCCCTCGTGCAGATGGGCCTGGCCACGTGTTTCCCTGTCTGCACAAACAAGCCACGCCTCCAACGCTATAATCTGTCAATCGCAGCAGCCAAGTACCGCCCCTAAAAACACCCACAATCCCACAGGGTCCATCCCCCTACTTGATGATGCTGTATTACTCACACATACTTACCATGCTCTCTCTCTCTCTCTCTCTCTCTCTCTCTCTCTCTCTCTCTCTCTCAGTCTCATACGAAGCAATGCTTTTTTCTGTCTCAGTCACACACACCTACACACATTCTCTCAGTAGTTGTACAATGAATCCACCTCTGCTTTCTCCCTTATTTCCAAGCTTTCTTTTATATCTTTATCCATGTAAACCATCTGTCTCGCTGTCTATTTCCAACTTCCCTGAAAATTGTTCTTTCTTCCTCTACTTCCATACTGAAGCAACAAATCTCCTCCCCTGAAACAGGAAGAAGGAATTTAGTGAAACAAAAACAAGCATAGAAAAAGAAAATTCCAACCTTGTACAAGGTTTGAGTTTTGAAGAAAAGACACAAGGCTCCCAAATGTGCTTGTTTTCCCGTTATACTTCTACAGACTTGCACGTTACATAGGTGATTTGTTTTTGATGGAGGGTTTCCTAAAATAACATCAGGAAATGGTTGACTTGAAAAAGAGGATGAAATTCCAGCAGCAGTATTCAAAGTAGGGTGTAGTTAATCTTGCTTATTTTCTAGGTGAACAACTCATTCCACACCATTCAGTGTGATTTAATTTTTTTAGTGGCAAGTCCATGTGTGCAGTGATTGTCTCATTTTGGATTCCTGTGGTAAATACGTGTTTTTACTCTAGTCATACCTGATTAACCTGAAGCTTTCTCTCTCTCTCTCTCTCTCTCTCTCTTGCTCTCTGACAAAAACAGCTGAGTTTTACCCTCTGGGCCAAAACTCCCTGCTGCTTCACATTTGGTGTCAACAGTTGTGCATCTGAAGGGGCATGTATTGCTGTACAAAGTTCACTGGGTGTTTTTAAACTATTAAAGAGTGGAAAAAGTAGAAACAGGCTTACAGATTGTGGTCAGTGGTTACTTTACTTTACTTTACTGTGTCATACTGAAGTACATGCAAAGGAAAGAGATCCTTTACAAAAATCAATAATAAAAATATCTCAACAATATTATGGAAATATCAAATTTTCTGAAAAGCAAACAAGACCCTTGCAATGTATTGACAAATGTTCTGTTAATTCCTATATTTACTGAAACTAGGGTTGATTGATAAGTTCTAAGCCTGAAACGACAAAGACAATATGCGGTGGGGTCCAAAAGTCTGAGACGAGTCAGACGACATCGAAAATCCGTGATGTTTTCCATGTAAATCTGAAAATAATCAGAAAGTCTGACATCACAAGAAGCTCTTTGGAACATNATGTTTTCCATGTAAATCTGAAAATAATCAGAAAGTCTGACATCACAAGAAGCTCTTTGGAACATTATCAGATCATGCTGAGATAACTTGGCTCATCAGATTTTGCACAAGCTTATGGAGTCCTGCCAGCTCAAGTGCGTGTTGTCATTAAAACAAAAGGAGGCATACCAAATACTAAGATATTCTGAAATTCATGTACATTTTGCAAAGATTCAACTTTTCAATCAAATTGTTAAGATGATATTATTATTTGTACTGAAAAATCTTGTATTAAATTAAAAAAAAAAAAGAATGCATAATAGAAGCATTTTCACAGTGGTCTCAGAATTTTGGACCCCACTGTATGGAAGGTAGTGGGGGCTGTACCAGTTTTTGTGGAAGCAATATAATCCATTATGTGTTTTTGCACGTCAACTTGGACATTTTAGTTAAGTGATTCTAATTTAAGGGTTCCAAGAATGCCCAAGATTGTATGAGTTACTGGCTGCTACCCATGATTGTGTCTTTGAACTAGTTCAGCACCCAGCCTACTCACCTGATTTGGTCCTCTCAGACTCAACCTGGTTTGCCTCGGATGTTATTGGGCACCCAATAAATGCAAAGAAAATGCCTTCTGAATCTATGAAAATTCTCCAGTATTGACAGTAGAAGTGTATCAAGTCAAAAGGGGATTATTAAAAAAATAAATAAAATAGATAACTGCAACATCTCTAGGCCCAGAGCTTACCAACCTTGTTTAACACAAAAACATGTTTTGAAATCGTTAAACTACATTGTGTAGTGTATGTATGTGTTATTTTCATTTTCAGGGTCAGGCAAGGTACTGTTCAATGCAGATTTCCTTGGAGTCTGTGTTGTTTTTTTCTCCTTGACCTGTTTTTGTTGTGCTGTCAGCAGCAGGGAGACTGGCAACACACAGATGACCTGTTAAAGGGCCGTTTGACTCATACAGAACATGAAGACTTTTGAAGGCTCAGGCCCTTCTTATCATGCCAACAGTAAGCTGAATCATAGTCTGATGCCTGCTCACTGACAGCTACAAATGCTTTCAGTGAGAACGTTCTTGGGATAGGTAATCCATCATTGCTGTATTAATTTACCTGAAAGTGTAAAAATCATCACAATGCCAGTGTGTAAGATATAATTTAATTAACACCCCTGGTAGTTTTACACGCCCACCACAGAGCTGTAACAGCTCGAATTCTCACTGAAACCTGTTCTGTGTATGCAGCAGCACTCCTGTCATCTCCTGCTCAGACACTGATATGTTCAGAGAGGATTACAACATATGTTGCTGGAACAAAATGCACACATGTACGGACATTGGAAGTCTCTATAATGCATCTAATCATTGTCAGAAGACGGGGTTCTCTTACTCTGAGGTTTCCTCACACTAGGATGGACTGTTCTTTTCTGACTGATAAATATACATTTTACATTTATACATTATTTCATAACATTATCTATCCAAGGTGTTCTACTACACCTCATTAAAACTAAAGAATTCCTAATGCACATGTGCACATGTCACAATCTGTACCAGAATTTATCTACAGAGGTGGGACCAAATTATTGTTTTGCAAAGTCTCAAGTAAGTCAAAAGTGTTGGCAATAAGTCCCAAGTCAGGACAGATAAGTATTAAATCAGGTCCCAAGTCAAGACAGCTCCAAAGTCAAATCTCAAATCAAAGCAGAAAAGTCAAACTCTAAGTCAAGACAGGCAAGTAGTTGCCATACTGTTCTATACATACAACAAATAAATCACATGAATTGATTCCCTGTGGCTTCCTGTAAAACTTATAAAAGCATCACACATAAAAAAGCCGCTAATGTTGTCAGTAAGTGCTTAATATCAATACAAATGCATATACAGTATAGCTCATCTTCAAGCCTGGATCTCTTGTGTTATACTCCTTAATATCAAATACTTCAATAATAATAATACAATGCAAAGTTTCATTGATCAGTCAGTTCCTAATATTTCCTCCTGTTGTGTCTTTCGTTCACTAATCTGATCAGTCATGGAAGCAGACAGTCTGTTTACCTTAAGGCATCTATCTGCGCAGTCATGCAGTGATTTATCCATTTACTGTCAGTGCTTCCTGTACTTTGTTTTGATTGGTCTCTCTGTGTATACTACTGTACAAGATGAGCGTGGTTGTTGCTTGAGATACCAGGGCTCATGTTGCCTTAACGACCTCTCTCACCTTTCATGGACTACCTCGTAGCTGCAGCTAAGTTTAGCATTTTGAAACTGATCCATATGTCTCCTGCGTTCGTTCCCTCCACTGACACGAGTCCATGCACATGCACGCAAACTTTTGATGTTTTGGCCCTTCTCCACATGCAAACGTGTACTACAAGTTAGTTAAAGGACCATACTGGCGATCGTGCATGTTTCAGCCTAATATATTCAGTTTTCATGTATGTAAAGTTATTGACAATCATTTCCCAAAGAATGCTACTGGAACAGTGAACTAAAAAAAGCAAACTTTCCTACCTTCCAGACCACCATTGGTTTCAGTTCATTCTGGTACGCTATTAAAATCAACTTGTANTTTCCTACCTTCCAGACCACCATTGGTTTCAGTTCATTCTGGTACGCTATTAAAATCAACTTGTAGATACTTGAAATGCTCTTGGGATAGGTAATCCATTATCGTAAACAACCCTTTTTTTCAAAGTTTCATAATATTAGCGTTTAAGCGCAATAAAAAGCTTGGAGTGAATGTATATCTCCACCAGGGAATATAGTCCCAAAAAAGACCTGCATTTATCAAAAAATGTAAATGACTGTGACTTCATAAGATGCGTAACTATTAGCAGGCAAAACATTGATTTTTAAGGTGGGTGTATTGCTTGAATATTTGATTTTGAAAGATTAAGAGATTTTGCAAAATATCAGGAAAGTTGAAATACAGTTTTATCCTTTTGAAAATTGTCAGTAACGTAACATGTATGAAAATTTAATATATTAGGTTTAAACATGCACAATTGCCGGTATGGTCCTTTAAACCTTATCTACTTTTGCCTTCTACAGAGGCAAAAGCTGATACTCACACTACAATGCGGAGCAACACTGCCCCCTATAGGTTAAATGGCTTTCAGGTCACATATCGATTCCTCTTTCCATGATGTAGCTTTTCATTAATCTTATAAATTTTCTTTCACATCAGTGTGACTCCATATTCAACTGACATAAACAATAGAATCTCTCTTTTATTAACTCTGGATTTTCACAACATTAATGTAATTAAATCTGGTGATTTGGAAAATAAAGGGAAAAAAAGAAAACAAAGGCTCTTGCACACTGTCAACACTTCAGTCTAGACCTTCATCAGGCATTTCAATCAACAACAGACAACAACTAGTCAGTACAGTTTGAGTTCATAAGAAGAGCAAACGCCTCCACACTGTGGTTAGAAATATGGCCCAGTATTTACTAAAAGTTTGAAACTACATATTACACAGTTTGAAACACACATATATACACACACAAGCAAAAAATGTGTCTGGGATTGTATGAACCCATATTAAGTCAGAAACCTGCTTAGAAACATACAAAGCTGTAACAGTGTCTGTGCTGGCTGGGTTCAAATCCTTAAAAACTGCGAAATGTCCTCCAAGAAGTAATGACAGAAAAATATGTATATCCATAAATATATCCGGAAAAGTCTACATCTCAAAGCAGGGACGTGAGAAAATTAACCACTGAGCATGCTGGAGATAAATGTATATGTAAAAATGACAAAACTCTGAGACAATAAAAGTGATTAAAACAAAATCAAAATGTACACTGAGTAGAAGTTCAATACATGAAATAAACTGGATTTTTAGACATTTTTCTTCTCAGGGAAAAAAAAAAAAAAAGCTCAGTAATCAATTTCACAAAGAGCCAGCAGCCTTTCTTAGATCTGCTGCTTTCATAACCCACATGTTTTTGTCTTTTCACACACACAAATGTGGCACATGAACACACACACACACACACACACACACACACACACACANACACACACACACACACATTTAGAAACACACACACATTTAGAAACACACACACACTGCTGCATAAAGGCAGTCATAATTCTTTTAAATAATTGATTGGTAGTGAAATTGTGTGGCATAGGGTTTCCATGCTGTCATTGTCCCTGTTTCGGGTCGATGGGTGGCGAGGGAAAAGTAAACTTCTCATGCAAGTTCAGCAGCCCCCTTAACACATACACCCACACACATACACACACACACACACACACACACACACACACACACACACACACACACACACACACACTACAAGGTGAATCATTCCTGCAGAGTGGCAGAAGTAGAGAGACCACTCAAACCACCGCTTCATTTTCAACTCATGCACTCGGCGTTCTGGATCCTGGCTCACCTCTTGTAGAAGATACAGGACAATGAGAGAAAGATGCCCCATGACAATCTGATCAGCTCAGAGAACGACAGTAAGATTTTATGTCTTTATATTTCTAAAATTTAACTGTTTTTCTTGTTTTCACATGGTGCATGGGTAACCACATGGAAATCAAAGTGTGCTTGCTGAAGATGTCTTTAATTTGAATATTCTCCTTAATTTTTTGTTTCTCAACACTTAAAAATAGAGTTAGAATTGATCATTTAAAGAAAGTGAGACTCTGCTTTCTGTGTTTTGTCAAGGTTTGTAATTCGTTGATTACTGATTTTGATTAATGGACTGAAGTTTTTGGACAAAAATCCGGGTCATTCAGTGATTTGTTGTCACTGCAAAGCAAACAGCTGCTGTCCAGCTTTAACACATCTGTCCACTAAAAACATGCCAACCCACAACTTTACTTTCTTGCATCTCTCTCAGCCACACACTTTAAAGTCTGTGACCCATGGGTGCTGGCCTCTGGCCCTTGGCTGTCTTCCCCCTCCTTGCCAGCTTAGTCACCCATCTCCCTTCATTAGGCTTTTGTTTGTCGTTTTTGTTTGTCTCTGCTGCACACGGCCATAATGAGCCATGTGCTGGCCACTCCGGTTACACTAAGGACACACATCAAAAGACTGACAGTCCATAAATATCTGTTCAATCTATCAATGGTCCTCTTTGTTTTCCACTTTATCCTTTCTGCTGCAGGACAATAGTGCCAGGTAGACAATAAGGTAGGATTGTGGCAGTGGAAGGGGAATAAAAAGGACTGGATTTATGGAGAGGAGATCAATGGAGTGATCACAAAGTATTATATAGGTGATGCCATGGACAAAATTGAACATGAAAGATTTAGTTTATCTGAAAATGTTTTACTAATACTAATGATAAACTATATTTCTACAACATTTTCAAAATAAAGTTACAAAATGCCTTACTTAACAGGATAAAATTCTCAAGCAGAAAGTTAAGACAAGACTTAATCCTCTTTATAATTGATGATCAAATAGGAAGAAGCTAAATTAGTTTTTCTCTCTCTTCCCAGCTGACATTGGCCTGGAATTTTCTGGTGAGTATAAATTAATGTCATTACATTAAACCTGCCTCTGTGTTTCATAAAATTTTCTTCAAGCAAACAATTTTCCTGAATATACTTAGACATCGAGCCCTTCCTATTGGTCCTTATAGTGTAGACTTTCTCCATCTCTTGATTTTAGTGTATGTATGAGCTGCTTTGCTGTTCCAACCGATTGCCACTGCAGTCCCCTTTTTCACACACTCCATCCTTTTGATGTCACACACATCACGTCCTGTGTCCTCTCCTTTGTCCCTGTAATGTGATCTGTGTCCCCAATACCACAGGCTTATCAGCACCTGGATAAAAGCATATGTCAGATAATCCGAGTGTTTGTACTGGTGGGCTACAATGACTTTGGGAACCTTAAGAGTTTTAAAAGTGCAAAAAGTGACACCATCAAAATGCATCCAGTTCTGCCTACACACCATCTCTGTTTTTACTACAGGTGATGAGGACGAAGTTTCCAGTATTCACCAGGATCACGAGCAGGAAAAAAACACTAGAAAAGGAAGGGACAGAGAGAAAAAGAGGAGGGGAAATGGAAGGAAAAAAAGAGCATCTAGAGAAAGGAAAGTACGGGATGAGTCACAGGACAGAGCTGAGAAAAGACAAAAGAGGAGAAAAAGGAGAGAAAGGAATGATGAAGATGAAAAAGGAAGGGGGAGAGATGAGGAGGAGCAGGCCAAAGTAAAGGTTGGCAGGGCAGCCAAAACTCAAAAGAATCAAAAAAATGAGAAAACAAGAAAAATGGAACAGGAGGAGGAGAGAGATGCTGAAGAAGGGCATGCCAAGGGAAAAAAGAAACATGGGAGTGCCAAAAGAGACGGGAAAGAGAGAGATGATGGTAAACATACAGCAAAGGAGAAAGCACATGAACTAAAGAAGAAAAAACACAAGAAAATAGTTCAGACGAGGTAAATGTATCTCTCTAACCATGTAAATTCATCTGTTTCCTATTTTATGATGCACACGAGAAAAGCTGATTAAATTAAACACGACTCTTTTCTGCACCAGTTCAGAGCAGGAGACAAATGAGGAAGAAGAAAATGAGGAAGAGGATGATGAGGAGAAAGAGGTGAGGCCTGAATCGCTGTCACCAGAGGAGCTGGAGAAACTGAAGGAAGCGGTGGATGAGAGGAAGAAGCTGATCCAGAGTCTGAGGGGAAAGCCCTGGCCCATGAAGAAGAAACTCACATCTTTACGGTAAATGTATTGTTTTTTGTTTTTTTTTTTCACTGTTTTGTTGTTTACATTCATGATCAGCCAGATGTGTCATCTGTAAACAATGTAGAAAAAAATGATCATTTTTGTTGTAGGGAGTCTCAGGTGTTTGTGGAGAAATATGAGGGAGCTTTGGGGAAAGGGAAAGGCAGGAAGCTGTATGCATACAAGGTCATGATGACCAAGGTAAGGAATTACTGCCAGCTTGGGTAGTTGGAACAATAAGTAATTAAATATGACCAATATATGATTTATTTATTTTTTTTCAGAAATGGATGAAGTTTCAGAGGGATTTTGGAAACTTTAAAATTGCCTGCATTCCATGGGAGATGAAAATCAAAGAGATCGAAAGTAGGTTTGACGTATTTTTCAGGTTACATCTACTTCTATGAATCATATAAAGATTATTAAAGAAAACCTACTCCATTATAACATCATACAGTTCATATGCAGGCCTCAGATTTACCCTGCATCTAATTATATTTGTTATAAGCCCTCCTATTTATCCCCTCTGCTTCTCAGGTCATTTTGGCTCCTCAGTTGCTTCTTACTTTATCTTCCTGAGGTGGATGTATGGCATCAACATGATCTTGTTTGGATTGACCTTTGGCCTGGTCATGGTGCCAGAGGTACATGGTTAAATGCATTCTTTGGCTTTACTACAACTTTAGTTTAACCCTTAATTATCTTGTTCCTTGCGTATGTTTGCATGTTTTGTGCTAAAAAAAAATATCAAGATAGCTCATGGTATTTTTGCGATAAGATTTTTAAGATGATATGAACAATTTAACACTAAACAATGTTGTATTGGTGACACAGAAGAAAATTACTACTAACTATAGCAACATGAGTAAAACTTAACAAGTGAAAAAGCAGGCTCAGCAGTGTTTCCCCATAAAAATATGAATCACTAAATTCCTGTAATATTTTAAGTTGTAAACAATAATTCAAATATACAGTCTTCAGTACTGTATAAAACATAAATAATTTCACCAAATAAAATGACTGATGATGGCTTAAGAGCTGATTTTTGGCAGGTTATGATATTCCATCCATAGCTAAACAGGATCTATGGTGCTACACTTAAATATGGCTCCACCACAAGCCTGTGTTTGAGGTGAAGAATTCAAGCTGAAGTGAGCGTAGCGGCTAAGCTAACCCTGTTCATACATCACAATAAGACACTGCTGACAAAAAGTCACCGTTTTACTAATTTCACCCTACTCTTTGCTTTTCTGTGAAAAGAATACAGCTAGGTAACGCTTTGGCTATGCTTGATGAGTCAGCATCACTCGTTTTGGGTCGCGACTCAGCTGCCTGCCTCACCTCTTCACATAACTTTCAGCATTCTTGTCTTGACATCCATGTGTTTCTGCTTCAGGTGGTGAAATCAATTCGTTGTTCTCCCACTTTTGGCTCACCAGTTAGTCTCGTAGCCAAACCATTTCCAAACAGCAGATGCAGCTCTCTTTTTAGGAGCAAATTTATTTATCTGTGATGCTTCTGGGCATGTTCAGTTAGTCTCTTCTCCTTCTGCATGCTGCAGTTGACCTGGCTAACCTGCTCTCCTGTTCCCTGCTAACAGGCATTAATGGGAAGGCCGTATGGCAGCATAGCCAGAAAGACCGTCCCCAGAGCTGAGGAAGCCAGTGCCATGGACTTTGCTGTCTTATGGGATTTTGGGGTCAAAATCATACTCTCTTTGTTACGACAATAAAATCTGAGCAAGTCTGTGAGTTTGTTCCAATTATCCCAACTAAAGTTTGTATCTACAGGGTTACGCTCAGTATTCAGTCCTCTTCTATGGTTACTACAACAACCAGCGTGCTATTGGCTGGCTCAAGTTCCGTATGCCTCTCTCATACTTCCTGGTCGGTGTGGGTACAGTTGCCTACAGCTATATGGTGGTCATCAGAACGTAAATGCCAACCACATGTATGACTCATTGTAACAAATAAATATCATCGAAGGACTGCCTTATATTGAATTTGTTTTTTTTCATCAAAGGATGGCCCGTAATGCAAATGAGTCAGGTGTTGGTGATGACAACTGCTTCAATTTTAGCTGGAAGATGTTCACCAGCTGGGATTACCTGATAGGAAACCCTGAAACTGCAGACAATAAGTTTGCCTCCATTACCACCAGCTTCAAGGTTAATCCCCAGTGCAGACATTTTAAGCCATATATACTGCACATTTGTCTATAACGGCATATACACCTCATATTCTACCTTTCCAGGAGGCTATCTTAGAGGAGCAAGAGAGCAGAAAGGATGACAATATCCATCTGACTCGTTTCCTGCGGGTGCTGGCCAATTTCCTGGTCATGTGCTGCTTAGCAGGAAGTGGATACCTCATCTACTTTGTGGTGCGGCGCTCTCAGAAGTTTGCCCTTGATGGCCTGGAGAACCACATCTGGTGGGAAAGGAATGAGGTAGGAATCAGAAGTGAGAGAGTGAGAAATAGACAAAAAATTAAATTTATGAATCATTTATGGAGCATGCAAGAATGGTGAAACAGCTCCAGATATAGTATAGATATATCTATAGATATTGGGCATTTTGATAGCATTAAAGGACCCAATATCTAATGGGACAGAATAAGGCAGATCGCTGCATGAGTAAAGAAAAAAAAAAAAAACAGTTGAAATTTCTTCCATGATTGATTACTACTATGAGATCCATTTTTGATTGAGACCTTAATGATCATTCTGTAAACAACAAACAATTACTTGAAAATGTTTTTGTTACAGAGCTGCTTAGCAAAACTGGCAAGACAAAATCTAGTTTCAGTCACTTAAAAACTGAGTTTTTATTGTATAGTTCCATTGCTTATATGATGCTAAAAAAAAATAAAGGATAATTAAGACTTCAGGACTAGTTTTAGGGTTGAATAAAGTTGTTTTGATGCTAGATTTATTTATTTTTTTTGTTATCTTTTTGTTTCTTAGGTTAACATGGTCATGTCATTACTGGGGATGTTCTGTCCCATGCTGTTTGATGTCATCAGCACCTTGGAGAATTATCACCCCCGTGTGGCCCTGCAGTGGCAGCTGGGACGCATCTTTGCCCTCTTCCTGGGAAATCTTTACACCTTCATCATTGCACTCATGGATGCGATCAACCTCAAAGTGAGAACTGACATGTGTGGCTGTTTTATGGTGCTTTTTAATGTTATATTATGATTAACCTGAAGGGTGTATGTATGTGTGTCTCAGAGGAAAGAGGAAGAGATAATAAAGTTTAATATGACCATGTGGGAGGCTAGTCTGTACAATGGTACAGTACCTGAGAACAGCACTGCTTCACCCATCAATATCCAGCCTGCTGATGTTCCCAGAGGGCCCTGCTGGGAGACCATGGTGGGGCAGGTTAGTGTGTCTTTTTAAATTACCTTAACTTTGTCTTAAATTACCTGAACTTCATCTGCATCCCTAAAATGTTATGTTTGTACCTCAAATATGCACTTTTTCTGAATGGAATAAAAGGTAATTAGAATACATTTCCTCTTCTAAAATACATAATGGATTACAGTTTTGATGAAGTAATTGTAATCATAAATACATTGATATAAGCCAATACATAACAAGTTTTAAGGTAACCAACCCATCCCTGAAAAAACCTTTATTGTAAAGGTGAGCAATCACTAACATTTAATATAACCACAGCAACGTCCGTTTCAGGAGTTTGTCCGGCTCATCATATCTGACACCATGACAACCTACATCACGCTGCTGATTGGTGATTTCCTGAGAGCCGTGCTTGTTCGATTCCTCAACTATTGCTGGTGCTGGGATCTCGAGGCTGGATTCGTGAGTCATCTTTTCTAACTTATAGTGGTACCCTGAAAATTCTACAGAGTACACCTTATTTTAGTTTTCAGTGGAAGCTCTGAAAGTGTGATTCACAATGGAGGTTTTTTTTTTTTTTTTTTTNTTTTTTTTTTTTTTTTTTGATCCATTCTTTTATAAAAGCCATCTTACTCTGAGTTTGATGTCAGTGGAAATGTACTGGGTCTGATCTTCAATCAAGGAATGATATGGTAGGAGACAGATATTCAGTTTTTTTGTTTTCCCACTCATTTTTATAGTGTAATATAGTAAGGAGTATGTGTTTAGAATTCCAAAAATTGCAAGACTTGATGCTGAATCCTATAAAAATGCATCCAGTAAGACAAACACATAGGTCCTGAGCTGCCCTGAAAGCTTCAGTTTTCATTTGTCCTTTACTTCCTTTACTTTATATTGACATCAGCACACAAATTTTCATACAAATGAGCTGGTATGTGGCTAGCAGGAGGAGGCCTTAAAGAAATAGTACCTGAACTTGACTATTTTCACTCAGTGTGCACAGTGGTGCTGCAGCAAGAGAGAATGTAGGAGTGGATAATTGTGTTTTTTTGTACATTAAAGCAAAGTTTCAAAATAAGAATGTGAAAACAGCATCAAACTTTATCCTTTCTTCCAGGATGGGTGCGTTTTATGCCCCCTGCCTGCCGGCCCTGAACGTCCTCCGGCTCCATGTGTCCATGTACCTGCAGTGCTGGGCTGTCATGTGCTGCAATGTTCCACAGGAAAGAGTCTTCAAGGCCTCTGGTTCTAATAACTTCTATATGGCCATGTTGCTGGTCATTCTCTTCCTTTCCACCCTGCCTGCCATCTTCACCATCGTCACCATCCCCCCTTCTTTTGACTGCGGACCTTTTAGGTAATGAAGTAATGTTTGGTAATGTCTAGACTCCATTTCAGTCACTTACTTTGTGTCAGTGTCACTCTCTTCTCCTTAGTGGGAAGAACCGAATGTTTGATGTGATCCAAGAGACACTGGAATCTGATTTTCCAGCCTGGTTTAGTAAAGTCTTCAGCTATGCTTCAAACCCTGGACTGGTGCTGCCCTTCATATTGCTCATGGTGTGAGTCAGCAACACTCAGCAGCAGCAGATTACATAAATAGATATAAATCTGTGTACATATTCATATGTATCATCATTTCCTGTTAGTGGTGGTCTTCTTTCCAACATCATTTATGTGCTTTCCAATAACAGATTAAAATGGAATCCTCTTCATTTGTATAAAAGAAACCTTTTCATATAATTGCACATAGAGGAAAGGAAATCTGAAGTTTTTATTATCTTTCAGGTTGGCCATTTATTACTTACAATCCACATCCAAAAGCTACAAAGAAGCTAATGTGGAACTGAAGAAAAACCTACAAACGGTAACCTCACATTAGATTTTAAATGTTATTTTAGATTTTACACAAATAACAATTGCAGTTGGGTGATGAAGCTAGAAAGCCAAGAAAAATGTATGGATCAAAAAAAACACGCTGGGATGCTCAGCTGCTCTTTGACGGGAAAATGGAAATTTGGGTAACAGAACATTTATATGTGCATGCTATTGGAATTTTTAAAGGATGAAATTCATATTTTCATTTTTAGAACATTTATGTTTATTATTTCTAAGTATTCCAGGTTTATTTTTCCCAAAGCTTTTTAGCACTTCTTAAAAGTGGGTCAAATCACAAATTAGATGATTCTCTGGTTACTTTGGTATGTATTAGTTGTATTAATATCGTCAGTCCACAAGGGGGCAGCAAGTAATGACACAGTCTGTTCCAAACTGTAATCTAGACTGGGCAAAAACAATTTAGGACAAGGTAATAATAAAATAAAGGAAACAAAATAAAACTATTCTAATTTTATGATGTTTTGTTTATGGGAGAAGAGTTTCCAGCAGTCACTGTTATAATTACCTGCATTTCTCTTTTAAGCAAAATGAGGAGAACAAGAAGAAGAATAAAAAAGCAGCACTGAAGGCTGCGATGGATCTGGAAGAGGCCAGACAAGTTGTTTCACAGGCTGCAGAGCAACAAAGAAACAACAACGCTTCATTAGGTGGGTGAGAAATTAGACTTTAGAGTTAAAAATAAAACTAAAGATGTCCCTTGTCATCATAAGATCTATTTAAATACAAAAACACACCTAAGCAACTAAAGCATAAAGGAGTACATACATTCACACACTTCTTCAGGATTTTATCTGTTGCTCTGCTGGCTGCTGTTAGATAGTGGTGAGATAGTGGAAGTTGTTGTCCAGAGATTTTATTTCAGGCAAGCTAATTACCTGTTTCATCCACCCAACCATCCTATGCCCTACCCCGCCTCCCAGATCTGGTGTTTCCACAATAATAAATTTGTCTTTGCTAACTTTTCCTGCAGAAAGGAGAGAAAACCACGGCACTACTCAGGGGCTGTGTCATGGTAAGAATGGACGCCTCCCTCTTCTTCCTCCTCCTGCCAAAGACCAAGCACAGCAGCTCCCAGCCACCAGAGCCCCTGTCCCCAGGATTTATCACCATGGCAACCACGGGGCTCCTGGATACCTGCCTGGTTTCCCTCAGCAAACTCAGCCCAGGATGTACAGGGCGCCGAGCCTGCACAGACACTGAGGGAGTGAGAATGGCACACCATGGTGAATGAGACTCAGAACCAAGGAAATTCAAACCTAGATGTATGCTCTGAACTGAGAAGAATGGGTTTATTTTTTCCCCTTAAATGTCACATAAAAACTTAATATTTTTTAGAAATGCAGCTGCAGTTTATGCTTTTGCCTTACAGAGAAGAGCTGAGTTTGGTTATTGTTCCTTTTTGTGATTATTCATTAAATACCAGAATATCTTTTTCTTGTAGTTACACAGAATTGCTTCCTGCTGTCTCAAATTTGTAAACACATCTTTTAGCTATAGACAAAATAATACTAAGTTATTAATGTTTTTTGATGCTGCCAGGGGTTTGTTTGCATCAGTGCACACGTTAGTAAAATAGGCCTGTAATCATTAGTGATGAAACACATGAAATGCACATCATCATTCTTCATCACTGAGACAAACTCTTCAATTTCATACGTAAATGAAGCTCAAATTTAGATGGCAAGGGTTTGAAACTTTAAAATATTAAATGTTTAATCATAATTCTAATATTTGTCCACGTCGTATGACCGATACACATTAATCAGCAAAAAGAATTATTGATTTAGTTAATAATGCTCATTCTTTGCAGTGTATAAAATAGCAGAAAACAGAAGCATCATGAGCTCCATGGTACAATTGAATATGTTTGACTTTAAGCTACAGTAGCTGACAAGAAAAACCACTTGCTTTTTAGATTTACTGTATATGAAGATGATTCCATATTATCTCTGTTTGGCTTACAGCACAGCATAAACACAAATTAAGTTAGTATGTTTTATGTTCTTTTAATGGCTGAAATCAACACGAAGGTTTGGTAAAGCTACATAATAAAACCCCTTTCACGTTGATTTATAATAGTAAAGATTGCCTAGTTTCCTAATGTAACAGCTGTTTTTATGTTTTATCCATCTTCATCATTAAATCAGCTCTCTTCATCATTTAAAACCATCCTGAGACATAATTTCCTTGTTGTTTGTCAGACTCTCACAGTGACACTGTCCTTGGACTTGTGACTGGGCCAAAGTATTAAACTATTCATTGGACATGGAGGCCATTTAACCCAGCCAGCTGGCCTTAAATGCAACACTCACTCATCTCTGCTTGGATTTACACACTCAACTTAAAGCTCTCTTTCACCTGAACCATACATGTGATGTGATATATATTGATTGATCTCTGAAAGTGACCTGACTCATATCATCATTGCATCAATTATTATATGGGCCTATCAGATGTCCCAGACTCCCTTATTGGAGAAGAGAAGCAATCAAATCTAAAGATAATTATGTTATCTGCAATAAAATGACAATTGCGCAAAATCACTTCCAATCAAATTTAATTGAAATTTAAGACCTGTGTAATTTAAAGTCTGTCAGTCATCATCGAGGAATGAGTGTTGTGTCTGAATCATTTAAGACAACAAGTCAACAAGCTCATAATACCACTGACATTAAATTACAGTGCTAATCAGATCCAATTCCAGAGATGCTCATGATCAATTCATGGCAAGTAAGTATTAAGTATTCATTACGCAGTTATTTGAGATCCAGAGAATGAAGTAAGCTTCTATGCTTTATTCTTTCACGGTGGGCCAAGGATTGTCAATCAGATTATTTAATGAAGACTGACAGAACAGACCTTTTTTGTATTCATACACTGGAGACTTGGAGATTATGTCATAATCTATCTTCCTCTTCCTCATCCAGGTCACATCAACCCCCTGATATCTGCTGCTTCACCCTCCCATTGGAGTTGTGTTTTGGCGTTGTCCCAGTCTCCCTCCATGCTGGTACAATGTGGCAGAAAACTGATCCATGACGGGCTCCCCATTACCGGATATCTCAATGTCAGTTGCACCAAGAATGGCATCTCTTATTCACTAACGTTAATGAAGAAAGGAGGGAGACATCATAGTATCTCAAGCACTGCTTTAACTGCTCAAATGGTATCCAGTTTTTCAGTGGAGGCCAAAGGTCGGCTCTGGGCCCAGTGTGTGTTCCTGCAGGGTAGACCCGTTCACGTCAATGGATCTGGAGAATAAATGGATGTAGCCTCTATAGTATTGGTTAGGAAGAGGGACAAAGAAGTAAGAAAGGTTGCAGGAAGTGTAGAGAACAACAGGTGGAAGATTAAAAGGAGGAGCTGGAGGAGGATGTACATGGGTCCATTCTTGAGGGATTATCTGGTCTTTCAGGCGCACCCCTTCAGTGTGTTGCTCTCTATGTTAGCTGCATAGCAGCCTGACATCTCCTGTTTCCCTGCATTATTGAAGGTCAGATCTGACATTTGACCATAACACACAGTTAGTCTAACTACACCAATAACAATCTGCATGCTGGTGCTTCACGAAGGGAATTACTCAGTCCTTAGTTTCACCTTTTTCACCATTGTACTGACAAAAACTCTGAGGAATAGCTCTGACTATAAAAGCTCTGACTTGTTTCTTTAACCAACTGGAGCCTCAGCCATTTTTCCAGTTTTACTTTACACTGCTGATTGGCATTTGTTTAACACCTAAAATGGATTTTTTTTTTTTTTTTTTTTTTTTTTTTTAGGTCTGTGTGAAACATTCACCTGTGAAATTCCAGCTTCATAAGTGAAAATAATACTGGAAAGTTTGAAAATTTGTCATTTTATGCTGCAAAATAGCTTTTTACATATTACTTACATATAAAGGAATCAGACACCAAATTTGAACTTTCAACTTATCAACTTTTTATATCAGAAAATAATCAAAATATGACCCAAATGATTCTTTTTTTTTTTTGTGTGTGTGTGACACAAGCTTTGATGCAGAAGCCTAATTTTCACTCAAAATAAAGAGATAAAACTCTATATGTCTACTTGCTATAAAGATCTACTTTAAATGTCAGACTGTAACCTTATTACGTGAATTTCCACATATTTCTACATTTATGAGTGAGGAGTCATTCATACAAATAATGAAAAGAAGCTGATACATTCACTTTGACCACACTGTTTACCCGTCCCACAGAGCACATTGTACAGTACATAAATACAGTGACAGCACCTGGCTGGTTTCACTTTTTACTCAGGGTTACTTCCATTTTCCGTTATTTTCATTCAACTTTAATGACCTGTGACCTTTATGTCTGTATTCTCTCTGACGTCTTTTCTGGGTTGGCACTGAATGATGGCAAATGTCAAACCACTGGATTTGGTTTCCTTGTTTAATCACGTAGGCGATGAGGATAGAAGTTGCTGCCTGTAGCCTAATTTGCATAAACATGCATATTAAAGCATGTGAATGCATACTTGCTCCAGTCTAATATCAATTAACAGTTTGACTGACAGCCCACTGTATGTCTTCATTGTCTAATAGATCATGTTTTCTTCTCCATTGGTCCAGATTATTATCTACTTTGTGTCTTTCCCCGTTGTCAAGGAGCCCTTTGAGCAACCTAAACAGAAGTGCACCTGTTGCTCAGTGTGTGTGTGTGTGTGTGTGTGTGTGTGTGTGTGTGTGTGTGTGTGTGTGTGTATGTGTATGTGTGGCTCAGTTTTTTGACATGATACCTTTACAGGTGCATCTGCCGCTCCCTCTCAGACTCTTAGAGGTGCAGGGATGGGGAGGAGGGAGAACCTGAGGTGAACAGAAGAGGACAAACCAAACGATAAGAAGAGTCCGAAAATTTGCCGAAACACACATAGCGGAAAGAATGCCTCCCAAAAGGAGAAATGAGGCTGCAATCAAGGTTGAGGATGGTAAGAAGAATTAGTTTTCATCTAATGATTTCTTTAATTTTATTCATCTTAACTACAGAACAACACTTTTCTCAGTGACGGATATCTATGTGTTGAGAGGTTTATCCTCTTTAATGTGTGTCTGGGCATTTTTGTTCACATTTCCTATAGTTGGGATGGACGTTGATGCTGTGACAGACAGTAGCAGTGAAGGTGAGTTGCCAACTTTTTTTTTCTTTTCATTGTGAAGTTACAGTGGAAATGAGGAGACATTGACTAGTGTTAAGGTGAGACGAAGTATAAATTACTGTCTGCTTGGTTTATTCAAACTTCTGTCTAGAATATTGTCAGAGCATCTTTGCATTCTCTTATTGATATTTGCACTTATGAAATTTGGAATTTTAATCTCTTATAATCTTGATTTTACCCTTAAATCTCACCTTAAATTCCTGTAAGTCAAGAACAAATAACTTGCTTATGACTCTATGACATATATGTCTGTTTCCACTTGTTTCAACATTTTATTGAAGCTATATGATGCTTACAGTTAGTAAAATGTTAAGTCCCCAGACATTAATTTTTTTAATAGTTACTCCAGTATAGAAAATGGAACAATTGTAAATATTATTGTTATTCTACACATTTTCCTGAAAGTGAATCTGCCATGTTTATTATCTTTGGAAACATTGGACTTTTTTACTAGAATTTAAAATAAAGTTCTCCTGGTTTGAACAATGCTTGGATGCACAAACTAAGTTTGTAAAGATGGCTCTGTTGTGTAATTCAGAGTTTATCTAAATGTACTGTATATGTGTGTCACAGATGATGCCAGGAGGAGAAGTAAAAACAGAAAAGCCAAAGCAGCCCAACGAAAAGCCAAAAGGGTCAGTGATGACGAAGAGGATGAGGAGGATGAAGATCAGGCACCGAGGAGGAAAGGACGAACGAAGGCCAAATCCAGAGACAGCGACGAGGACGAGGAGGATGAAGATCAGGCACCGAGAAGGAAAGGACGAAAGAACGCCAAATCCAAAGACAGCGACAAGGAGGATGAAGATCAGGCACCGAAGAGGAAAGGACGAAAGAACGCCAAATCCAAAGACAGCGACGAGGAGGACGAAGATCAGGCACCGAAGAGGAAAGGACGAAAGAATGCCAAATCCAAAGACAGCGACGAGGACGATGAGGATGATAACAGGAGTGTGAAGAAGAAAGGTTCAAAAGCCTCCAAGAAAAAAGCAAAGGAGGAGAGTGATGATGAAAGCGAGGAGGACGAAGGGAAGAAGAAAAAAGGAGGAAAAGCAGTGACCAAAAAGGAAAAAGATGAGCAGAATAAGGAGAAGAAGGGAGATGCTAAAGGGAAAGGAGGGAAGGATAAAGGCAGAGAAAAGGACAAGAAAAAGAAGAATGGGAAGTCGAGCAGGTGTAGTATTCTCTGAGAACTTACATGCACGCTCCACTCACCTGCTCCTCATGCAGGAGGCTCATATGTGTTACACTTTTATTTAACCATTTAGTCCCTGATTCAGATTAAAGGACAACGAATATCAAAATTGGGTGCCGAGACCTGTATTACATTATACTTATTTAACACACTGATGAAAATGAATTCAAAGCTGAATAACTGTTTTTGAACTTTATTCAGAAATCATAAGAAAAACAAAACCAGCACAAGAAAACAGGGCCTACTGATTTTATATGACAAAAGACGAGTGTGTCATTTCATTTCTTCTCCCCCACTGTTTTGTAAAATCATTCATAACAGGCAAATGAATGACAGACTGTTTCTGCCTGTTATCTGAGGTTTACTACTCGATTAGTCTGTGGCACATGACTGCTTTTTCCCTTTATCAGCTCCTCTTCCTCTGACGAAGGCGATGAAGACTCTCTGTCAGAAGGAGAGATGGCAGCCCTGAAGGAGGAGGTAGAGGAGAAGAAGAAACTGATCGCTACATTAAGGAACAAACCCTGGCGTATGAAGAGGAGACTTGTACTTCTCAAGTAAAGGCATAAACCAAACAAAACGGCCAAACGTTACTCATATCATCCGTCTGTTTGCTTGTGATTCATGTCTAAATCTGGTTTTGAAGTTGCTGCTTGCTGTGTTTGGTCTCCCTGCTCTTATTATGAATTTTTGTTTATCCTCATTGCTCATCATTGCTTTTTTTTTTTTTTTTTTTTTTTTTTTTGCTTTTTGCTTTTTGCTTACCATCACTCATGTCATGTACATGTGATGCTGATCATGCATTATTAAAGCTTTGATTGCTCCTTTACCTGTGTAATCCACCTCTTTCTGTCTGCTGTGATCTATAGAAACCCTAAACTACTTTGGTCAAACACAAAGTAGGATGTTGTGAAGCTAAAATGTGTTTGAATCACTTTTCCCAAGAACCTGCAAGTCATTGCAAATACTACTACTCAGAATGATTAAGATCTTTGAAGGATGCCTTATTTAACACTGTTAACAGTGTCACATCACAGCAAGAAGGTCCTGGGATAAAATCTGATTGGGCCTTTCTGTTTGCGTGTCACCTCACCTCCAAAGACATGCAGTTTAGATTAATTGGAAACTCTGAATTGCCTGTAGAGATGAATGAGTTGTTAGTATGTGTGATAAACTGGTAAGTCATACACCCAGTGATGCTCAATGATGCTCTCTCACCCAATGATCTTTGGTTCAGGCTCCAGCCCCCTGCAACCCTGCCTAGGATATATGGGTATAGAGAATACATGAATAAATGGATATGGAAAATTTTGCATAAATTCAGAAGGCTGCCAGAAGTCTTACAATGTGCTAGATGCAACAATAGTTTAAATTAAAAGAAATCAAGACATCTCCACCCATGTCTCAATTGCACAATTTATGTAGCCTGTAATCTTTATGAACAAAATCTCAAACAGTGGGTGATTTCTTTTCAGTGCTGCACAAGAACAAAAGCACTAAAAGTGAAATTGCAGCCATCAAGAACCTCTGAAAGTGTGAACCTGTGAACCTGCCATCTGGAACCTCTTGTCAGATGTGTGTTTGATCCTTTTCTGTTTGTTTGATGCAGAACAGACACAAAGCCGACAAACTAGAAATCTCAGACACTTACAATGTTGGCTGTAGTTCAGGCTGTTGGACATCTTCCCTTGAAGGGAAACTTTAAACAGTAAAACTGTCTCACCACAGCCAAGACTGAGTCACGTTGGTTGCGTGTGTGAGTGTGTGAGTACGTGTATGTGTTTCCCTATATAGATCAGCGTAAGCAAAGGTAGTGGATAGGGAACAGGATAGGTGAGCCGCCTTAACTTTTTCATGAGCTTGACACTGTTTAATGCATGTTGTTGTGGCTGACTGTCCTGTTTCTTGCCAAGTTTTTCTGGTCAATTCTTTTTCCATATGCTATTCATCACTTGTCAGTAAATGATCCCAAACCTGCTGTATTTATTCTATTACAATGAGTAACTTACCTACCATTAAGTAATTAGTTAATTTGTTTGTCTAGAAATGGCTATCATGGGTATGTATTTGTATTGCATCTATGACTTATGACTTCTTTTTTTAAGGCTATATGATTGGTTGGTGATGCAGCTTTTCTTCTGTGATTGGTCAAACAGGGAGGCCCAGGCATTTGTTGAAAAGTTTGAAGGAGCTCTCGGTAAAGGAAAAGGCAGGAAGCTCTATGCATACAAAGTCATGATGGCCAAGGTAACACACTCAGTTTGACACTTTGTTGAGCTAAGATAACAGCAGTGTATTATTTCTTGTGGAAACTGCACCTTTTACTTTCTTTTTCAGAAACTTATCAAATTTAAACGTGACTTTGAGAACTTCAAAACAGCCTGCATACCCTGGGAGAGGAAGATTAAAGAAGTGGAAAGTTAGTATCATTATGACATTAGATTAATAAATCCATTTCTGGGCCATTGCATTAAGGTTTCTTTCTTTAATGTTTCACTACATTCCTAAATCAAGTCTCCTGTTGTCCTTCACTGATCACAGGTCACTTTGGGTCGTCTGTGGCATCCTACTTTATCTTTCTGAGGTGGATGTATGGGATGAATCTGGTCCTCTTTGGTTTCATGTTTGGTCTAGTGGTGCTGCCTGAGGTACAGCCTTTCTCATTACACATGTCAACAGATTTTATGCTACATACATGATTTTATGTTACCTTGACATCCCTCTCCTCTGTGTTTAGGTTCTTATGGGTCTTCCTTATGGCAGCATTGCCAGGAAAACTGTGCCGAGAGAAGAGCAGGATAGAGCTATGGACTTCTCTGTGCTCTTTGATTTTGGTGTGAGGATCTAAGTTTTATTCATTACTGTAACATACAGATGGATGATACTTAAAATAACAGGATCTTTGGCCACCTTTATCTCCACTGTGAATAGTAAATATGCTTAAATACATGTTTTGTCCATTTCTATTAGTTTGAATATTCTTTACATATCTCACCAACAGGGATACTGCAAATACTCTTTTTTGTTCTACGGATACTACAATAGCGACCGACAAATCGGACTGCTTAAATTCAGACTCCCCCTGTCATATCTGCTGGTGGGCGTTGGCATTTTTGGATACAGCTTGATGGTTGTCATCAGGACGTAGGGAAAACACACACAAGCAAGCATTCACAGACACATGTATAGAGAGACTAGAGATGAACAGATGGATTTCTTTTATCTGTTTCTCTTTTCAGGATGGCTCGGAATGCAAATGAAGGAGGAGATGGAGCAGAGGAGGGAGAATTCACCTTCAGTTGGAAGATGTTCACAAGTTGGGATTACCTGATAGGAAATCCTGAAACTGCAGACAATAAGTATGCCTCCATTACCACCAGCTTCAAGGTTAGTGTGTGTGTCTGAGTGTGAGTGAGAGATTTACTCGCACATCACGTTCATGAACTGTTATTTGTGAAGAAAATTTAGTTTTATTCATTATTGATATTTCATCATATTTTATAACCCACAGCTGAACAGAGCGAGCATATACGCATTCTGTTGGAACTTAAAAAAGCTCACACTGGGATATGTAGAAAATCATGAATTGAAGCAGAATACAAGGGTTGACTGATAATTTCTGAGCCTGTCACATGGGGAAATTTGCAAACTTCCTCACGTGACAGGCTCAGAATAGTAATTTTTTTGGGAAATAAATGTAATTCCTTCAGTGTTTTAAACCAACATCAGTCACATCCACTTGAGCCTAGTGATTATAACTTACATGTTCCAGAGTTACATGATACTTGTACAAGATGGACTAACAAGGTACTTCATGTTCACAAGCTAGGTTAAAGCACGCTGTGTACTTGCTGGCTGCTGTCAATGATTATGGCTTCAATCTAGTTCAGCACTGACCCTATTCACCTAATGAAAACCCCCTTGGTCTTCTAGACCTCTTCCCAAAGTTATGGAAAGAGATCTAGAAAATTCTTTAGACAGAACTGGTTTTGCCTCAGGTTATGCTTTATCAGCTTCCAGGAATGTTTGGACAGCCAAGATAATGACTTTTATGAAAAATCCCTCTGGCACTGAAATGTGTCCACTTGGGAGAAGATCATGCTGAAAAATAAATAATTGCAATGACTGAGTTATCTTTCTTTGCTAGGCTCAGAATTTATCAATCAATTTTGATTGAAGAGGCAGATTAGGGGAAAGTGGGGACACCAAAAAGAAAAACCAAATGACAACACATGACATATCAGAGACTGAATATGAATGCATGAAAAATAGGTCTAGTAACTTTGAAGAGCTTGAATCAGCTGTTGCAGTAATTGATGCATTTTGCTTGCAGGAATCCATCGTGGATGAGCAAGAGAATCAGAAAGATGAGAACATCCATCTTCGTCGGTTTCTCCGCGTTTTGGCCAACTTTTTAATCCTGTGCAGCCTAGGAGGCAGCGGATACCTCATCTACTTTGTGGTGAAACGCTCTCAAGAGTTTGCTGAGATGGATAAAGATAAACTCTCCTGGTTTGAAAAGAATGAGGCAGGTTGAGAGCTTTGGGATTCCTTTATCCTTTACCTTTAAACTTGCCATTCCTATGTAGTTATTTGTTACATTGCACATCATACATAGAGAGTCATTGTGGTAATGGCATAATAGAAAGTTGGGTTAAGTAGAAGGGCCCCTGTTTGTAACTTCTGTGATCTCTTCAAATCTTTCAGGTGGAGTTTGTGATGTCTCTGCTGGGACTGGTGTGTCCTCCTCTGTTTGAAACCATTGCTGAACTGGAGGATTATCACCCTCGTATTGCACTCAAGTGGCAGCTGGGACGCATCTTTGCCCTCTTCCTGGGAAACCTTTACACCTTCCTCTTCGCGCTGTTTGATGAAGTTAATGCCAAGGTATGACAGGTGCATGGCCATAGTCATAGATACCTGGGTTCATTTTCTGTCACCACACAGTTTAGTCATTTTTTTTGGAAAGACAGAGATCAGACCAAATATGATGTAGTAATATGACTCTTCTGATTTCAAACTGTTTTCACTGAAAGACCCATGTTGCACACACCACCCCTGATGTGTGGGTGGGAGGTGGGTGTCTATGAGGGTTGTATGGACACGCAGACTAACACAGGCTCAATGGGAAGGTGTTTTGTGCTGTGGCAGACTTGAGACTTGAAAGCTACGGCTGGATTCTTCTTTACATTCCTGAGCTGGTGCTACAAGCTCTACAAAATAAGGAATATTTTTACCGTGACGTGGAGTTCCACAGGACTCAATCCTCGACCCTTTTCTTATTTAACTTTACATGCTCTTATTAGGCCAAATTTTGCAAAATAATAAAATTATGTACTCTAATTATGCAGATGTTTTGTCATCATGTGACTAGGGTCCACTTTATCTGCTGTGTGCAATGAACATTGAGCAAACTTTCAAGAATTTGCTTTAAAAAAAAAAAAAAAAAAANAAAAAAAAAAAAAAAAAGAGACAAAACAGGGACCAAAGAAGAAGACAGTCCTAATTTTGACTTCCTGAAATTCAAGCAACTTGATGTACTTCTCTTAAACTAAACAAGGATAGGAGTAATAATATCCAGTCATAACCCAGAGACAAACACAAAACAAGACAAATGCAAAATTACACTTGTATTGTGATTTTATTTAATATATCATTGATCCAGTAAAATCCAAGCCAAACCACTCACTTGTTTTGAGTAGCTCCTGTACAACCAAGTCAACCACTATAAAAAACACTTAAAAGAACTGGGTACAAGCATTTTCAAAGGCCATTTGATGAGGGTGACAAATATTGACAGTGGGAACACTGGGCAGCCTGTCAGATGTAAGCGCCATAATCCCCCTGTATGGCCGGTAGCTGTATATGATCTAGTCAGGCTCAGGCCACCTACCAATAGATTTTCCATTGTTTTGTGGTCTGTATAGTGATAGTTTAGTTTGTGTTGTGTTGTCCAATTGTCAAGCAGTCCACTGGGAAAAACTGGGAAAACTCCTGGTACTCCTGGTACCTCGAGGCTAGTCTGCCTCTGATCTTACATTACTGTAAATGACATTTGAGGCTTTCCCAAAAATCTGTCAAGCAGTTACATCTAATTCAGAATGATGTTACATAGAGCTCTATCAAAAGAAATCCAGACTCTTTAAATTCATTTTTTATTTTTTCTAAATAAATAAATAAAGTTTACCCTGGAGTATACTTTAATATATTTTCTATTTTACAGCTGGAGAGAGAGAAAACAATCAAGAATAGCACCATATGGGCTTTGAATCAATACTATGCCAACTACAGCTCTTTCTACAACACCACAGATGTGCCTCCTCCAGATGTTCACCCAGCCGATGTAATCAGAGGACCCTGCTGGGAGACTGCTGTAGGAATAGTCAGTAGCCGAAATATGTAATGTTGTCTGATGGTGACTGAAAGCGTGTGCTTATAGACTTTAAAATATTAATCACAGATCCAAGTACATTTATATACAGATAGATTTTGAAGTGTTTAAGTAAAGTCCACATTCAACTTCTAGCAATGCTGTGCTGCACTAGATTTTTTGAGGATATAATCATCAGGTTAATCAAGCATGAGTGTATAAATTATATTTGTATCATTTGCTGCTCGTTTTGCATTGGTTTTTGTTTCTCACTGGCTGTCTTGTGCTGCGTAGGAATTTGTAAAGCTGATCATGTCAGACATCCAGGTGACCTATTTGACCATCCTGATTGGTGACTTTCTGCGAGCTCTCTTGGTCCGTTTTCTTAACTACTGCTGGTGCTGGGACCTGGAAGCAGGATTTGTGAGTGCTCATTGTGTGTGTCCACCCATGTGTATATGGGTGTTTTTAATGCATGTGCATATGCATGTGTATGTTTGTGCATATCTGTTTCACTTTGTTTTGTATGTGTTCTTAAATGCTATAGGGCTGGTTGATTGATTGATAAGTTCTGAGCCTGTCAAATATGGAAGTGAGCAAAAAATGTAATGGATTTGTGAAGTAATATAATACCTTTGGTGGTTTTTGTACATCAACTGCATTCATTTAAAACTGTGGACAAATTAGGCCAATATAAAGACTATGTACAGTATTTGCTGGACTACACCTGCTTGTGACTTTGAACTAGGTCATCACACACCTTACTCATCTGATTTGGCCCCCTAGGACTTCTTCACTTCTTCACTTGTTCCTAGACTGGCTTTAGCTGCCAACAATATTTCGGACAGCTAGGAAAATTGATTTTTATGAAAGTGAGATACCAAAAAAAAAAAAAAATCTAGAGTTATCAGATGATGACTATTGTACTGGAAGGAGATTTTTTTTAAATGTTCTGCAACACCTCCAGTATGTAATCTATAGTAGATATTTCAATGATGGGCTCAGAACTTATCAGTCAACACTTGAATGTTTTTGTGTATATTTGTTCAGTTAAATGAAATGATTAACAAAAAAAAAAAAAAAAAAAAAAAAAAACAAGTGACAAAATTTACATGGTGGTACATACATATGACAACTTCATATGTGAATTTGCATTAAGTATAATCAGCTTAATGAATGATTATCATTGTGGTATTGAGCCATTCAGCCATTTCTGAGCACTGTGTGAGTACAGTGCAGTTTGTAGTGGATGAGTCAACCTGAAACGATACAATGACATCTGGCGAGATAGATGATCCCCCAGCATGCTGTGAAACTGGACACTGAAATGAGAACTTAATTACCGAGGCAGAAAGAGAGGAAATGCAAAGTGGGTTTGGCCTTGTTTTTATTTATTCAGGTGAGCATGCTAATAATGTTGCTGTGTTTATTTCAGCCTTCCTATGGAGAATTTGACATCAGTGGCAACGTGCTTGGTCTCATCTTCAATCAAGGAATGATATGGTGAATATCATTTTTTTTATTTCCTCTTTTTTCTTTTTATCAGTTGATTGACTAATTGTCTAATGGTTGACTAATGAGCCTCCCTCTGCAGCAAACATCTAATGTTTCTATCATGTGTCTATCTCCGATGTCCCTTTGAGTAACAAAATAGTGTAGACTGTGTAAAGAGGAAATAGAATGTAGTTGTAGATATTTTGATTAGATTGATTACATGGATTAATTAACCGTGCCAACCTTTCTGTTATCCACAGGATGGGAGCATTTTATGCTCCAGGTCTGGTGGGTCTCAATGTTTTGCGTCTGCTGTGCTCAATGTACTACCAGAGCTGGGCAGTGATGAGCTGTAACGTCCCTCATCAGCGCGTCTTCAAGGCCTCACGGTCCAACAACTTCTACATGGGCCTATTGCTGATGGTGCTTTTCCTCAGCATGCTGCCTGTTGTCTACGCTATCATGACGTTATCCCCTTCCTTCGACTGCGGGCCCTTCAGGTTGGTAGATGGACTTTGCCTCCAGTTGATCTAAGAGGTCAAGAGAGAGTCCATATTCTGAGCAAGATGTGTTTATTAGCAGGCAAAACCTTGAATTTTAAGGTGGGTGTACCTGAATATTTGATTTTGAAAGAGTAGAGGATTTGGCAAAATAACATGAAAAGTAAAATACAGTTTTATATTTTGGAAAATGGTTGGCAGTAATTTAATGGGTATGAGGATAGTATTTATTGGACTCAATATACAAACTTACCAGGTATGGTCCTTTAATATAGCAACAGTGGACTAAAACAACCGTATTGAGACTTCCCTGAGGTCTTGATTTAATTCATTTGTGGTGGGAATATAATCTGAACTGTTTCTGAAAGAACTACAAGAAGATCTATTGATGTATTGAATGATATAGAACCACAGAACATATTAGATCAGTGTCTTTCTCTTCTCCAGTGGTCAAGCGAAGATGTATGATGTGATCATGGAGACAATAGAAAGGGACCTACCTTCCTTCATCTCAAACATTTTCAGCTACGCCACCAACCCTGGACTCATCATCCCGGGTGTTCTTCTCATGGTGTAAACATTCATTTGACAGTTTGCTTTGGATTATGGTTGTAGAATGCAAAAATAAGCATTGTTTAAAATCTGCTTCATTTCAGATGAAGTGGGATTTTAAGGAGAAATAATATGAACACTGGAGAGGTGTATTGAATTTCAGCTTATGTAGACACATTTACATTTTCTATGCTGTAATGCTTGTTTATTTAAGAAACTCATAATGGTTTTGCTTTATGACAGGTTGGCCCTCTACTATCTGAATGCAGTGTCAAAGGGATACCAACAAGCCAACATAGACCTTAAGAAAAAGATGCAGATGGTGAGTAGCTGTCTTTTCCTTGCCCACCTTTTCCACCTTCTTTTTCCACCATTCCCTCTTTTTCTCCTCTCCTTACCTCAAGAAACCAAACCACTAACTATCTCTGTCTGAAGGCTCGTGATGAGGAGAAGAACCGTAGGAACAACAAAGACAGCACCAACCAAGTGATGAAAGACTTGGAAGACCTGCTGCCAGACAAGTCTCTAGCACCCCCTCCCACTGAGGAAGAGCTATCCCCACCTGGTAAACACACGCACAAACATATACTATTATGTTCACGTGCTATCAGTCAATTTGCATGTCCTCACCACTTTTTTTGCTTTCATCTGTCTTCTCAGATGTCGTAATCGAGAAGGGCGGCAAGTCTCCCAAAACAAAGCCAGGTACAGCAGCAAATGGGAAAGGGGTCAATCTACAAAAAGATGTGTCATTGGCTGCCCCAAACCCTAGAGGGGCTGTGACCCATGCCCCAGGCCCAAGAGGAGGGCCTCTTGGCAGAGGGCCTCAACCTGGTCCTGGTCCTGGGAGAGGCAGAGGACGAGGTGGAGCTCCAAAGAATTAAGAGTAATGATTCATGATCATTCAGACAATCCAATGAAACACCATAACTTAGCTGAAAGTGCAGTACAGTCGCAGTCACAAATGGAGGACAGTATGTGACAAATAATTGTTTTCATTGGTTAATTATAATTAAGAAAAAAAAACTTAATTTACTCAAATCAAAGATTAAATAATATAGACTCAACAATAAAACAGAACCAAAAGACACGTGACAATTCTTCAGTAATTTGCTGCAGTTTTTTTTTTTTTTGCATCAGTTAATGCAAACAGTCACTTTATAACTTGTCTTTTAACTCCATCAATTATTAAATCAGATAGTCAGTAACTATTGAAATATTTCTATAATTATTGTGGTGGCACAATTCACCATCCAAGTCACATTCCATAATTTCCTCAATCAGGAATTGTTGCAAATTGTAAATTAAATGGACCAAAAATGGACTGCTGTATCTGTACGCAAACTCAAATGACACTGTATTACATAAAAATATATTAAGGAGTTGGTGTCATTATGTTTACAGCATTGAGATCAGTGACTTGGGACAACTTTTTTTTTATTGATTTCATTTGGAAATCACACACATTGTAAATAGTTTGTAAGATATCTTTGTATTTTTTTGTATGATATAAATAAATGAATCAGATATGAAATGTATGTTATGTGTTACTGTAATCAAAGTGCTATTTAAGTTGTCGACACTGAATGTACAAAAACACATTCTCTGCACTGTATGTATTATAGAATACTTACTGTCCATTAAAGGACCATACCAGTGATTTTGTATGTTTTACCTCAATAAATACTACTCACATACACATTACGTTACTGACAACCACTTTCCAAAATATAAAATTGTAATTTAATTTAGGTGTTATTTTGCCAAATCCCCTGCTAACATATATGCCTGAATGTAGAAGAGATGGTTGTTTTTAATTTTTCTGAAAAAGCTGTCAGTACTCCCTGGATGAAACATATTTTATTCTGTACAGCTCCATCTTGGACCAGTTAAATAAAGTTACTTTACAAAAAAGAAAAAAAATAACATGTGTTTGCTGTGATGGATTACTTATTTCAAGCAAGTTTCAAGTCTCTACAAGTTTATTTCAATAGCATACTGGAATAAACTGGAACTGATGGTAGTCTGGAAGGTATAAAAAAAATTCCAAAACTATGTCTGTAAGACTGTTTAGGCTTTTTTTTTTTTTNGGGGGGGGAGCAGGCATTTAACTATAAAGTGTCTTCCTTATTTTGTCTGCATCCTTTATTTTATGTCCAATAACCAATAATAGCAGAAAACATTTTCACTCAACCTTTACCATCACCATGATCTGTGAAAGAAAATTCTGCAGCCTAAAAAGCACCCATGTGTGACAAAAAGTATAAAATGAATCAATATGACAGTACAAGTATGAAGTCACAGTAGTCAGGTGTAAGTAAATCCTATAGAAAACAGACTAATAAAAGATTACACTGATATCTCCTTATTTGTTGTATGCTGTGATGTCTTACAATTAATCATTGAACATTTCCTTCTCATATTCACATATTTCCTCTTTTCTCTCTCTTTTAATTTTCATAACACATCACCAAAATATGATGAAAATCGGAAATATGAGGCAATATTTAGTCCTGTTTACAACATGCAGCCTCCGTTAGTTTGTTTGAGGGTGAATTGTGTTGTGGAGTGACAGACCCGCCGCAGACTCGTCCTTCCTCTTCTGAGCGGCTCTGCTGTGTGCGAGCAGCGCCCTCTGCTGGAGGCCAAGATATCCTCCTGAAGGGGTTAGGGTTAGACTGACTTTTTTCTGACCATTAAATTCCCAAGATTTTCAGGTGGGAACACATCTGACAATCAGGTGTGTTTCCACCTGATGAAATCTAGACCTCTGTTTAAATTTTTTACTGCATAGGGAGCTTTATATCAAAGAGTTGTGACTTTCTTTCTTTCTTTCTTTCTTTCTTTTTCTTTCTTTCTTTCATCTCACTCGTGTCTTCCTCATCTTCCTGTCCTTATCTTCCTTCCTCCTCCTCTTTTACTGTGGCTTCAAGTTTAACTCATCTTCCTCCCCCTGTTGCTCTTTCAGGAACCACACAGAAGTAATGCCCATGATCTTGAACACCCTCTTCTTCACTAATCAGTTCTGTCAAATCCAACACACCCAGATTAGTTCCAGTCTTTGAATTGTATCTCTGAGGGGGGTAAAGAGGCTTTGGAATTTATTTTCATAAGAATGTAAAAAAGAATGGAAAAGCGTGTTAGAACAAAAGAGTTGGGCTGGTTTTCCTATGAGAACTTCATCTGCAGTCAGAAAGTTTGAAAGTTCTATTAACGACAGGTTTATCTGTTTTTGACCTTCATCTTTGCAGGAAACATTCACTCAGTGCTCGTATTCTTTTCCAGGGAAAAACTATGCACCTCTTGAAAGGTTTGACTGAAAATAATGGGGAAAAAAACTACCTGGGCTCCTATCTTTGCATTTGATATTGTTATCAAATATCAAATGTTATTAATAATGTTGTCAGAGTAGTAAAGTGAAAGGGAATATGGAAAGGAGGGAAATAACTGGCACCCACATAATACATAATGAAGGCTATAATTGCAATGTATTTTTATGAAACCATGAGTAAAAATATCAATATAATAATAACCATGTGAGTATATAAATGTCAGTAGTCTGAATGTTGCTAATAGTGCCCCTAGAATGGTGTCTTCTAATATTCCTCCTTTGAAAAAAAACATATTTTTCCCTCTTTATTCAAACACAACTGGTTCATAAGCACACAGCAGCTTAATTAAGGTGATACAGTCATGTGATAAACCGCTGCAGTTCTTTACAGTTCAAACTTCCTCATCTTCTACTGTTTGTCCAGATCTCAGCCTCATGATCACCTATCAGAAAAAAGATGAGAAAAGAGAAAACAAACATGATTACAGCGAATATTTGAACCATCTAGATCTTGAGTTAGATTCCAATACTGTACCTCTTTTAGCTGAGCAATCTCTTTGCTTTCTAGATTTCTCTGAGCATTGTTGGTTATGGCCTTCACTCTTGTTGCATATCTAGAGGATTCAGAGAGTTTAAGTGTTACCGTTAAGACTTCTATGCATTCGGATAAATAATGCCATTCTCTGCCTCTCTTACACGAGTGATGTGAGCGTCTCATCAATGTTACATTCTGATGGAGAGACGTTGACGATCATAAGTGTTTTAGCATTGCCGCCCAGGGAGTCCTGCATGACCTGGGAGCGGATTAAAAAGCACAGTACATGTTTAGATGGCCCAGTTCTGCATTATAGTCCATGACTCACACATACAAAAGAACAAGAAAGTTTATCATGTTCCAAATGAATTACCTGGGTAAGTTTGCTATTTCTGTATGGTACATGTGGCAGTTCAGAGGACAAAGCTGAGATCACATCACCCAGAGCACTCAGAGACTTGTTAATGGAGTTAGCCTCCTGTTGAGGAGAGGAGAATAAGTTTCTATATTGTGACTTCTTCTTCTTCTTCTTCTTTTTTTTTTAAATACAATTCAATCATCATTTCAGTCACTTGCCAACCGAAACATAAAAAGTTCCACCTTGAGCTGGTGGTCCTTGGCTCCGGTCTTGGCTGCTCTCTCACTGCCTGCCAGGTCCACGAGGCTCAGCTTCCCACTACTCACACTGCCATTGGTCAGATTCTTGCTCTCCACCATGATGCCAATTATGAGGTGCGAGCGGGAACTCTCCACATTCATCCCTTACAACATATATGGTGGGGGAAAAAATGTCACTTCATAACTTATATATTCAGAGCAGCCACTGTAGCTTGTCAATGTTCAGCTTGTCTCTTAAATCCAACTCACTGACAGCCAGTTGTAGTCCAGGTATAATTTGTGAAAAATTAAAATGCTTTGAAGACACATATATTGTTAAAACCTTGCTATGTTTTTATTTAATGACTCTACATTGAAATGAAAAAAGCTGCTATGAATGCAGAATCAAACTTTCAATCAGTTTATTTCAATAAAAGGGTCGTTATATCAGGAATTTTTGTGAAAATCTGGATTGCATGTAAAATTTTGTGTCACACTGATACCAATATATCAGTTTTGATTTTGATGACCTTTATACACAAAGAGGAAGAATCATGAGAAATATGAACTTTTGGCAAATGTTGCAGATGATGCTCATCTTCCTTTGAAAATTTCACATTTTGGATGCTGTCCCACCCACCTATCCGTCCAGTAAAGATGTACACAGTTACACAATTAATCCAAACCATTCAGCAGAGGTCTGTTTGAAGTGGACAGCATATATAACTCACTGGTGGCAGAGATGTGTCTGTTGGCGCAGCCCTGTTGGAACAGAGCGTAGAGCTCCTGGGCACTGGAGGCCTCCTTTGTCTCTGCTCCTTGAGCTAACACAACCCCCTTTCTGTTCCTCTTGATCTCCACCCGCCTGGTCTGGCCATGAGACTGGGGCTGTGCATGGGCCTCACCAGCAAGGTTCACAAAGAGGTCTTGCAGCTTGTCGTTGTACAGCTCCAGCATGTAGGCTGAAACCTAAAGTACAAGGACAAAGAAGTACAGAGAGGAAGAGGAGGAGGCCCTTTTCTCAGTGAGTGTTTTATATGTGACAGAGGCTGTATTCTGTATTCTATACATCTCAACTTACCTTGAAGTCAAATCTTGCACTGTTTTCCTGTATAATATCAAATATAGCCTGGAAAGCTCTGGGCATGATGCCCGGGCTCTTCTGCTCTTTGTCACCCACCATGGTGAAGGTCTTCCCTGAACCTGTCTGGCCGTAGGCAAAGACACAGACGTTGTATCCATCAATAGTTGACTGGATCAGCCTGTGGGGAAAATTTTTCATTAAACTGTAGATTTTTGGATCATATAAACAAGACTTTGCAATTAGGCTGCCAGATTTTTAAAGCAGTTATATACACTTAAACCTATTTACAACATCACAGGCTGGTTTTCATGTACCTTACTGAATGTACCATCATTATCACCCTCACCTGTTGGTGTCGTGGAACAGTTCTTCCTGAGAGGCTTCAGCACTGAAAACCCGGTCAAACTGAAACTCTCTTGGCCCTCGGGGGGTCTCCACAGTGACAGAGTATTCATCTACTTTCTCCACAACGATGGCTCCACCCTGCACAGCCTCAGTTCGGCTCGCTGGTCGAATCCGACAAAACACTCGGATTTTACCTGCCAAAAAAAAAAAAAAAAAAAAATCCAGACCTTTAAAGTGAGGCCTAAATTAAACAACACAGCACATATAGTAATTATTTAGAAACATTTCATCTTTCATTGTACCTTTCATGTCTTCCACTGTATTGTAGTACTTTTTCCTCATTGTCCTCTCTGCAGTATAGTTCTCGATTATCTTTTTCTTCTCCTCTTTCATTTCCTTTATCTGGAGAGAAAATGACAACTTAAAGGACGTACTAGTGATTTTGCATATTTGAGCCCAATAAATTCCACCTGCATACAAATTACATAACTGACAACCATTTTCCAAAACATAAAACTGCCTTTTAGTTTTCCTAGTATTTTGCCACATCTTTTAAAATCAAATATTCAGATGATACACCCACATTAAAATTCAGTGTTTACGTTTATACATATTGTACATTGCTTTGAATCTGACAAATGTTATGACTCGACTGAAATAAATTAAATTCAATGCAAAATTTTGCTGTCATAAATGCATATAAATGCATATATAAATGAATGTGGCTATAATCTTTTTCTAGACAGCATATCAATTCATTTGTTCTGCAACTTTATTTTGTAAGAAGTAAAAGAAAGAAAAAGGTAAGAAAGAAAAAGGTTTAAAAAAAAGGTTAAACAAACAAATACAAGAGGTAAACTTTTAATGAAAACTTATACTAATAATTTGCATTAATTTCCTTTAGCCACTGTGCTACCACTGACATGCAAAAATAGAAAGGGAGTGTCCAGGAGATCTCTGTTTTTTTTGATTGGAAGTGAATGTTCTCTTTACAAAAGAGGACAGTGGTGAGGTTTCATTTCAGATTGACCCCATCACTTCGCCAGAGATCTTTCACCGCATGACATAAAATGCACCTGATCTTGTAACAGGAGCAGCTGCTGACCAACACTCTTCACTTCCTCTGAGGTTTGATTTGTCCCTCGCCCCAAGATGTCCTCCAATTCTAAGACAGCATCACAGTCTGAACAGAAAAGAAACCAGAGTTTGATGTGCAACCTAATTTTGATTGCAGGGCTATAAGCTATTTATTCAAAGTAGGGTGCAGAGCTGCAGAGCTTAAAGGAACATACTGGTAATTTTTGCATGTTTGAGCCAAATAAATGCAATCCACATACATGTGGATTGCATTTACTGTTAACCATTTTCCAAAACATACTACTGGAGCAGTACACTTTAGAATTTTTTTCCCTACCTTCCAGGCTGCCATTGGTTACAGTTCATTGTGATACGCTATAAAAATCAACTTGTGGAGGCTTGAAACATCTCTACAAGTTGAATCCATCACAGTGAACCAAACGTTGCTCTTATTTTCTTGTATTTATTTATTTATTTATTTATTGTCAGAGTTACTTAAATTTGTCAGTCCAATACAGAGCTACATGGAAAAAAATTAATGTCTCTGCCAGGGAATATAGTCCCAAAAGAAAAGATGGCTTTTACCAGAGAAATTAAAATGACTGTGCCTTCTTCAATCAAGCAGGCAACACACTGAATTTTAAGGTGGGTGTATCACCTGAACATTTGATTTTGAAAGATAAGGGGATTTGGCAAAATAANTTTTAAGGTGGGTGTATCACCTGAACATTTGATTTTGAAAGATAAGGGGATTTGGCAAAATAACAGGAAAACTAAAATATGGTTTTATGTTTTGGACAATGGTTGTCAGTAACATATACAGTATCGTGTACGAAGGTAGTACATATTGGGCTCCAACATCTAAAATCACTGGTATGCTCCCTTAAAGATATTTATCTACCATTTGTTGCAGGGATTTCTCCTGTCTTGATGCAGTCCAAAGCCATTTGAGAAACCTCACAGTCCCGCACTCTTTCTTGTAATAAAAACAAACTTGATTCATATTCATCTGACCTAAAGTGGTACAAAAGACAGCAAAAGGAATGAATTCAGTATGAATGCCTTATCTGTATTCTGGTATTTTGTTAAAGACATACATTGAGGCCATATTATAGTTTATATCTGTATATTTCCATTATGCTTACTGCACTTCCTCACTGGTCCTCTCCTCTCTGTCATTCTGGTCTGTCATGGCCGTCTGTAGATGGATCAGTTTGTCTCTGGCTTCGACCAGAGCCATCCGATTCTCCTTAATCATCTGGTCCAAAATAGTTCTGGTCTCAGAAGCAGCGTTACAGACTGCATGGGCCTAAAGGACAAAGTCACTTTTAAAATTAGAAAGATGTGGAGACAAACAGACTGAAGCACACCCTGCAGAGCTCAGAGTTACAGATTTAAATAACAGATTGAAGGATGGTTAAAGGCACCTTGTGTATGACAGTAGGTAGCAGAACATTACAGGATGGCCGAGGAAAAGGAGGGATGGGGCTCCTCTCCGTCTCCATCAATTCACTGATCTCTCTCTCCTTCTGATACAGGCTCTCCTTCAGCTCCTCCAGACGGGCTTTGGCGCCCTCCAGTGGCAGATCTGTCTCATTGCAGGCCTACAGGTAGAAGCACCAATTTAATTCCGTTCTCTTTCCAACCTAATATGAACTAGGCTCAGTTACAATTACAAAAGCCCAACTTATTGATTGAGATTCCTTGAGAAACTGAAATATCTGATAAAGGGTTTGCCGATTAACATTGATCAATTTTGGGCTAGCAAATATTAATCTTGTGATGTTATGAGTCCTCATTTTTTGTAACCATATAACAAAATATACTTTTCAGATTTATCTGATAAATTGAAGGATTACATGATACTTCACAATAGAGTAAATATCCTGACCATTTTCCCTTTAGAAAACTCTTCAGATAATGGCTAACAGGCATTCTGTCTAGTAAAACAAGGCTCAGATACAAGATTTTTGCACCAGCAGTATTTTATGAGTTTATCTATTGGAATTTGAGTCCTAATCTGCAAATAAATGCAGTTGAGTATTAAGTATAGTGCAGTAGAGAAGCTGAGTTGAGTAAATATATTTAATTACTTTTCATCTCTGACCAACCCACCACGGTGTGCTGCTGTTCTGATGATCCTTTGTTCTCTGAGTTTTCACCCTCCTCCGTGTCTTTCTGTGTCTCCTCCTCCTCCTGTGATGAAACCATCAACATTTCTTGGACCTTCCCTACTTCCTGTCTGGCCATCTGAAGCTCCTGCAGTGCTGTTCAGTGTCATGTGTCATTTATATGCTTTTATACAATGAAGGTGAGTGATTTCATATGTACATATATGCATTATATGCATGCGTGCAGACTCACTGGAGGCCTGGTGGCTGTGCAGGAGGTCCAGCCTGTTGGAGAATAGTTCCAGCATTTTGCTCTGGTTAAGAGAAGAACAGACTTGGTATGGAACTATCGACCAACATAAAACAGCTGCCAATTTATGTGAAATCAGGCCACAAGGGGGTGCTCTAGTTTAAAAGATAACATGAGGGCTTGTCCCAGGCTCAGATTCCTGTGGTTGAGCCAACCTTTTCTCTGTTCCACTGCAGGACCTCCTCTTTACTCCTCCTCCTTTCAGCTCTTTGCTCCTCCAGCAGCTGTTTATTCCGAGCAGTCAAGGCCTGCAGAGAGAAATGCATACATTTCTTATTATTTCTTATTATCCCACTGTCTTATGCATCCAGAGAATATGCCAGATAGTGAGATATACAGTATAATAAGGGAGATGAAGGAGGTAGGCTAGGTTTGTAATAACATTCACTGAGAGGAGTACAAAAATAAATTGGACAGATAAAGATGTTGAGGGAGGAATGGAGAAGTAAAGATGTGGAAGGGAAGGAAGGAGGTCACTGACCGTGACTCTCTTCTCCCAGTCAATGTTTTTCCTCTCCACCTTCTCCTGGTAGAGATCCAAGATCCTCCTTAGAGTGTTCAGCTTATTCTGGTAATGAGCTCTGATCTTCTGCACGGTCCGATCCTGATCACACAACATGACTCACTTTACTGTGTGTATTCATGCACATGCACTTACACACGCACACAGTCACGCCTCTTCACCTGGTTCTCTCGTGCTGTGACCTGAAAGTTCTCCTCCAGCTCCTGCACCATTTCCAGGTGTCTTTTCTTCATCGCCTCCATGTCTTCAGCTATCTGTTTCAGATTTTTGGAGTGTATGTTGAAAACATATGATTATGTTCAACATCCTGATGTCACATACTGACCAAATGCCTTCTAGAGAAACAAGCAGCAACGGAGCAGCCATGTGAGTGAGAACACAACATGATATCCAACAATGACTTCTTGTGTGTCTTTAATACATTAACGGGGCACAACCTGAAGTCACAGGTCTGACTAATATTCACTGTTCACTGTTTGATAACATAAAGATTATTTTATCCCTTCCTGCAGTACACTGGTATAGTATGAACTCTAGATGCATGCAGATGATGTTTTTCAGTGGTTATATCCAGCAGTGTGAAACTGATTACGGTATTTACTGTAGTCATGAGTGTACTGTACATTCTGTTCTTCAAACCCGATGTCTATTTATTTTACCCGAGTGATGCAATCTTCTGCTGACTCGTAGGGGATGTAAACCTTGACGTCTTGTGACCTCTCAGCATCCATCACCTGCTCTGCATCACTGCCTTCTGATAGCTGAAATTCTGATGAGACTATGTGAGTACATCAAGGACAAATCAGGGATAATCAGAACAGAATCAGAAAATATAATCCTTGTGAAATGCAACCCCACCCACACACATACACATACTGTACACACATTCACATAGACATACACATTCCCCTTTTACAGCACCTCGGTTGACCTCTTGTCCAGGGCATTTCCCGCCATCGGCACCAATCCAGCGTCTGAATGCAGCCCACCTCTTCAGCCACAGGGCTTTGTAATGAATGACAGCTTGAAGAAAATGTTGATGAATGTTGTGAATGTACTATTTGATAATTTATTGTAAAACCCATCCTTCACCCAAACAAATTCTTTGTTTGACGAATGATGAAAGCCTCATCTGGTTTTATTTTATGCTTTTTTTTTTTTTTTTTTTTNTTTTTTTTTTTTTTTTTTTTAATCTTTCTTTCTCCTTGCAATCACCTCTGAGAAAAGAATTTCCCTGAGGAAAACAAAAGTATTGCAGCCATCTAGAAACTTCAGATACAGTAGTGATAATATTATACAGATGCAAATAGTTTTTTGGGGTGGTGTTGGAAGGTCCTAAATCATGATCAGCTGTGTGTGTGAGTAGAGAGAGAGAGAGAGAGAGAGAGAGAGAGAGAGAGAGAGAGAGAGAGAGAGAGAGAGAAATGCCGAAGCTCAAAAATTGATTCAGTTTGTTCCCTTTCCATTTTATACCCAATAAAAAACATTCACCCATCTTTTATGTATGTTTATAATGTATTTATCATCATTTTTAGTATATTTTTTTTACATCAATGCAAATAATGACATGAAAACATAACACATAAACCTCAGTGCAATAGTTTATTTTATTCATCCGGTTTATAAAAGGTTTTACAGGTTTGTGATTAGGACTGATAATTAAACATGCAGTTTAAAATGTCTACTTCTGAATATTTCTTCTTTAAAAAGAAAACATGATAGAAAAATGTTACAATTCAGTTCATTCTCTTTTTAACTGAACCAGCATGGCAATAATAGTTGGTCCCAGTTTATTTTAATTTTGTAGGTAATCAATTTATTGATATATTCCAACCCTGGATATTTCCTTCATTTTAAGTCTCTCTCATTCCCATCCCATCCTCTCCCCTTCCCTCTGTTTTCCTTTGTACAGGAATGTGGGCGTGGATCAAACTGTTACTTTCCTCCCAGAACCACCTTTTAGCAGAGAAAAAGAGATTATGCCATGAATTTAAAGGAACATTCTGGAGTTTTCAAAACACTTGGGTCATCTGCTGTCTGAGCTTGAGACCAGACCAGAAGGAACCCAAAGGCGAAAGTCTCAACACACAACAAGCTTAGAACAGTCCATCATATAAAATAAAGCCTTATGACTCCACCTTAAAAATGCATCCAGGTGACAGGTTAGAACTATTTGTAGAAGATGTGTGCTTAGATGTGATTACGTGTGTGTGTGTATGTGTGCTGGGAGGTCTACAAGTCTGACCTGTTGTATCGTCCACATCCTGGTCAAAGTGTGTGTTGTGAATTATTGGACATGGTCTCTCATCCTTCAGCTCTGGTATGCTGCCTGGTAAATCCTCCAGTACTGGCGCCACTGCTGGACCAAGCCCAGGTCGCAAGGACACCTCGGGGTCCTCGGGGCAGGTCGACCGGTNCACTGCTGGACCAAGCCCAGGTCGCAAGGACACCTCGGGGTCCTCGGGGCAGGTCGACCGGTTAGTTGTCTCCCAGGCACCTGAATAAAAATTAATATACAGATAATATGTATGGACTGAGAAAATGGAAAAGGTGGAAAATGCAACACAAAAGGGCATACAAACAGACAGAAATGGGCAATAAGGGAATTTGCATTTACAAAATGCTGACATGAGGTCAATCTATGCACGCTTTTTAAATACACAAGCACATATATAACCCCCCCCCCCCCNCTGTGTGTGTGTGTGTGTGTGTGTGTGTGTGTGTGTGTGTGTGTGTGTGTGTGCCTTTCTATAAGCATGTATGTGTATGTACATGTAAGTCTGGTACTGGACCCAGCTGGCCTTCATATCCCACGCTCTGATCCAGGCCTTGCCAGGAACAGTGTGTATTTTTATTCTGATATACTGCTCCGTTGCTTCACAATGGACCCATCCAAGCAGCTGAAATATTTAAACCTCGTCTCCCTTTGCCTGCATGCAACGCTTTTCACTCAGGTGTAAAGAGCAGACACGCTAATCAGAGCTACAGCTGCCACAGTTTCTGACACAAGAAATGCGTCATACAATTATAATGATGAATAGTGGTTTTGTGGTGTGTGTTGTACTCACGCTGTTTGCCTGCAGGGGCCACACTGTGATGCCTCCCTACTTTCTTTCCCAGAAAGGTCACTGAGTACGATGCATTTTCAGATCCAGGAGAATTTACATACATTGTGTGTATATTATTGTGCAATTACTGTCACCGGTGATCTTTATGCAACTGTCTTCCTCCAAAATCTATAGAGAAAAGAGATTTAAAGTCATTTTAAGACCACAAAAATTCTAGTCAGATAAATTATTTTTATTTTTCAATTTTTATTTTTATTCAATTGAAAAAAAATCACAGTGCATACAGTCTATAGGAAAGACTGGATACCCCCCCCCCCCCCNCCCCCCCAACCATATTAATTTTTCATACTAACCTGCATTAAATACTAGAGTAAGTCTTATCTCTCGGTAAGCCATTTTAGGAAAAATAGGCTATATTATCAAATCATTAATATAAATCAGGGACATGATTATTTGAGTTAAATGAAACTCCTATTTGTGAGTTGCAACACCAGCTTCACTGTCATCAGATGATCCATAACATCCATCAACATATACATATGAATTTATAGGGGAAAAAGTTAAATTACAAGACTAGAAAAGGTGATAACAGACAGGAAAAATAATGGTAATAAAGCCTGATTGTTACCTTGATTAATGCCTGGTATCTGGGCAGATCAGACCCCTCCAGTGTGATTCAGTGCCGTTTATCTGCTGTATGCTGACCAGGAGGAGAAGGAGGAGGAGGAGGACACACATCAGTTCTGATCTCTATGGGGAACAAAACTCTCGACAGTCTTTAAATATTAAACCTGGAGAGATGGAGTTTCATCAGATAGTGGCTTAAACTCCACGCAGTCCACTGGTAAAAAGATGCCCCAAAGAGTCCTCAGGTTTCCCGTGTGTAAGATAGAGATTGTAACTAAATGCTATCTCATACTCACAGACACACATGCACTCACACACTCCATCTCTCATTCCTATTTGTTTTTGTGAAATGAATTTTGTGAAAGGAATTGTCAGTGTCATCATATACAAATGGATTAATCTGACCCTTGACCTTTGAGGTGGGAGTGGAGAATAAGGTTGAATGTATACATGGTGCTAAACAACCAGAATTAGTGTGTGGCTGACATAAAACATAGTATAACAAATTTTTATTACTTAATAGTTTGACTCCTATTACTTTAGTGTATTTATTTATTTGTAAATCACCATATATGGAATGAAGGTAGAATGTTGTAATATGTGCTAACATGATACGGTATCCAATGATGCACTTACAGCTTTTAATGCAATAAGAGCTGATTCGGATTCGTGGATTACCTGTTTGCATCTGTTCCAAGAAGCAGGTTACCTTCAGTGTGTGTTAGGTCTGGGCGGGGCTATATATGGGGGCGGGGTAACATGTGAAATACAGCCCACAACCAGCCTCATTGATTGTACATCTTAACAGAGGTAAGGTGTGCTGGGTGGGTTGGGTTAAAGGACCATACCGATGATTTTGCATGTTTGAACCTAGTAAATACCCTCATACACATGATGTTACTGACAACCACTTTCCAAAATATAAAAACATATTTTAGTTATTTTTCCAAATCTCCTAATCTTTCAAAATCAAATGTTCAGGTGATACACCCACCTAAAAATTCAATGTGTTGCAGTGCATGATCATTTTAATTTTCCTGTAAAAGCCATCTTCTTCTGGGACTATATTCCCTGGTGGAGACATATATTTTCTTCCTTGCAGCTAAGTGTTGGATTGGTTAACCAACCAAACCTTACATCATTTCAATATGACATAAATAGCAGTATATCTCTTTATAAGTGAACATTTACAGGAATATTGTTACAGGCATTTCTTTAAATCAATCAGCATGTGCACCAGATTTGGGAGCACTAATTTAAAAATGTAATCCAGTAGTTACTAATTACCTGTTAAAAATGTAAACAAGCTACAGCAATATTAAAGTAATGTAACTTGATTACTTTCCATTATTTTTGATTTACTTCAATGCCAAATGTGCATATAAAGACAACAGAAAAGAAATATCAATGCAATGATTTTTATATACACATTTTTATTGAAGGGTAATCTGTAAAATAACAGAACAATGAAATAAGTATAGACCTATAATTTAAGACCATAGAGCACAGCTCACAAGGCAAGAAAACCAAAAATCCTTTCCATCCTTCACAACAGTATGTAAGCACCATTTAGTCAACCCAATCAAAGACCGCATATGTGCCTCCCTACTGTAGACCTAGTGTACATTTAATCAAAATCTAGCTTTGGGCAAAACTTTCTGATAAAACGAAGGAAGAGGACCTGCTCCAAGTGGTCATTGTGCACAGGCCAGTGCTGCAGATTTCCTCTCCAAACTGTCCCCCTCAATCCAGTGACATGTCATACCAAAGAAACTTAGGTTATGGCAGTCCACGTATTTGCTGCTGTGCACACACTTGTCATATTCTGAAGTTCTGCAGTCAAGGCTTCTTTCATGGCAGCAAATTCCCTCTCAATATGCTGGACAAGTGTCTTTCTGCTCATAACTGTTTTGCCACCACTGATTCCCTCTACAAGTTTGTTGAATGAAGGTTGCTCAACCAACTAGAAAGACTGCATATCATCAATCACAATTCAAATATGAATCTACTAACTGCACTTTGCTGCATCCAAGTTCACGTTTCGCTTGCTTGAACGGAGGATGCAAGGCCTCTTGTCCTTATCCATGTTCAGATGTGCTAGGCTGCTCATTCGTCTCAGAATGGCTGGTGTTGTCTGTGGTCAGAAGTGAGCGATTTGGATGCTTCCTCTAAGAAACACAAAGCACAATGTAAATCAAGCAATTGTAGTGTATATTTTAATAATCAATCACTTGTAGTATATTTATTCAGTAAAGGACCATACCAGCAAGTTTGCAGGTTTAAGCTGCATGCTTATGCTGTATACATGTTATGTTACTGATAACTTTTTTCCAAATCATAAAACTGTATTTTAGTTTTCTTATTTTTTCAAATCCCTTAATCTTTCAAAATCAAATTTCCAGGTGATACGCAGACCTTAAAATTCAGTGTTTTGCTTTCTAACACTTAATGCTGGATTGTAAAAGGCACCGGCTATTTTAATTTCTCGGTAAAAGTCATATTCTCTTGGGATTATATTCCCTGGCAGAGATGTACATTGTATTCCCTGCAGCTCTGTGTTGGATCAGTGAAATAAAGTTACTTTGACAAAAAACAGACGTTAAAACCAATTCTCAAACCGTTCTCAACCAATCTTTTTTCAAAGGATTGGTTGAGAAGTTAGTTGTGTTACAGTAAGTTGATGTGTGTCTATAAAAGGTTATGATGTTTGTGCATTGTGTGAACTTTTCTGTTAAAATAAGGTTGAAATTATTTTTTATTTGGAAAGATCAATCTCATATCAGCTCAGTGGAATTCCAAGAGACCACAAAATGGCCTCAAGGCTGTGTTGCACTGTCATACACACCATCTCAAGTACATTTCAAGTCAAAAGTTGATTTGAATAGTGTACTGGAATGAACTGAAACCAAAGGAAAAACAAATACAAAAATACAACTCAAGTATGTTTTGGAAAATGTCTGTCAGTAATGTAACATGTATGCGGGTTGTTTTTATTGTGTTTAAACATGCACAATGTATGATTCTGTAGAGCAATACATATTACGTAGCCTCACCCCAAGCTCCAAGACACAGCAAAGACTCTCCTTTCAATTTTGACAAATGCATTTGCAAAATTTGTACCACTGCTAAAGCAACACTTGAGATAAATCCTTCATGATGCTACTGATAGAAACACATTTTTACCCCTCCTTTTTCTCCCACAATCCTAATCCTGCCCTGAGTGTACACTACGGATCTGGAAATCCAGCTGGATATACAAAATGTCAGTTTGACAAATGAAAAATAAAGTCAAAGACTAGGCTGAGCCATGCAGGCATAAAAGAGCACACACAACATTGTTTAGCAAAGAAAAATAAATGTGACACATGGACAGGCATTAACACCAGAGGAATACCACAAGCTTTGAAGTGTAGTCAAGGACCTGTGAAGCTTCATTTGTTTTGAGTCTTACTCTGATGATAGAAAATAACTGCATTGTAATGATGAAAATCATTCCTAGAAATGTGCCATAGCATACAGGCAGCAGATATCATCAGGTATATCATCAGGCATATCTCAGAGTGCCATTATCTCTTCATCTGTCTCAGAAGTATTCTGGCAATGTTATGGTATGAGATCCTCTAAAATAATCAAGGTAAATAATTCGTGGGCAAATTTTCAAGAAGGATCTTGATCTCAAATTTTATCAGCGTCTGTTTTTAAGCAGAAAGGAGCTCATGAGTTGCGGTTTTGTAAACTGTTGCTCTGTATTACGCACAGCTGTGTGTTTAGCTCAGGCAGCGGTTCTGTCCAATGGCAGCGGTGGAGAGAATCTGGGCTGGACACCGTTACTAGGTGGGGTTTATCATGGGTATAAATACACTGTTTGCGCGACTGTCACGCCCCTGGAAACTTAGTACAACAGACTTTCCGCTTAAAGGCGCACGGTAAGTCATTTTTCTTTAATAAAAATAACAAATCTGCCTTTAAGCTTCTCAGTTTGCGACTCTGTAAGACCTTGCTGCTTGGTGTGCCTCCTCAAAGTCTCATCTTCCTCATGGAACATTGATTGAAGCTGCGTGGGTGTGGTTGGGAAAACAGCTGCGATAATTCTTTGACTTCCACTTTTGATGCTGAGCTGTTGTAACTTCGCACCGGAGTTTGTTCTAGTATATTTAAATAGGCAATGATCTAAAGTACAGGAATGATGGGTGGATCGGTAATCTACTTTACCTATCCATATCAGAGTTACGCGTGGGTGTGGCCAGGTAGTCGCCACATGTTTGCCATTATGGAAAACCACCGAATATAAATCCACTGTAAATATGCATAGCAGTGTTTTCTAGGGGTGGATAATAAAAGAGACTGCGTTTTTTTTTTTTTTTTTTTTTTNTTTAAAAAAAAAAAAAAACTTGACTCAAAGACTTCCAAAACACTTATTAAAGGATTATTCCAACAGTTTCTAGTGTAATCTGCAATGTGCCAGTTTGAGTTATGCTGTTTCAAAGGCTACTGTTCTTTACTTTCTGAATGTTTCACATTCCATCCTTCTTTTGGGATTCCACCAGTACCAACATTTTCTGTTCTGTTCTGTAACACTGTGTTCTCTCCCCATGCAGACACACTCCAGCAGTCACACCATGGCTTTAATCCAGCAGATCCTGAGGCAGACGGTCTATCTGGGCATGCCCGATGACTCAGTACGTATAACTCTGGGTTCTGTTCCAGTTGTCAGGGCCAACAGCTCTGTTTTGCTTTTTTTTTTTTTTTTTTTNTTTTTTTTTTTTTTTTTTCCTTTTCCTGTGGTATGCTAGGGTGGAAAATTTTTATCAGGCAAAGGTTCGAAGCAAGGAAGACAGGGAGAGAAGGGAGAAAAGTGTGCTGAAAAGAATGAATGAGCGGGAAGTTCTGTGGATGGAAGAAAAGATAAGTGTTAAAGCAAAAGAGAGTTTGGACAGTGAACTTCATGCGCACAGAAAAAAAATCCAGAAAGATGACTCACGAGCTTGTGACACACAAGGGCAGGAATTTCAGCCCCTCCTTTTAAACTGTTAAAACAAAATTCTACTCCTTTTCCTGAGTTTCTTAAAGTCATACAGGGTTGTCCTGCATGACTTCACCCCATGTTCTCCTCTTGCTAAGGTGTCGGAGCAGAGAAAACCAAGGAAGGGGTGGAGGACACAAATGACATAAATCACTCACAAGTATCATCTGCTATGTAACATGATAAAATGTTATCATTCAGATCATCTGCCTTATGCAGAGGACAGCTGAAGGAAGATACTTTACTGAGTTCAACAGCTCACTAATGTACCCAACTGGGTTTTGTTTGACCACCAAACACAGTCTGTGTTGTATCTCTCAGGCCCTGCAAAATGAGGGAACAGTGACTTCAGCACCTAATTTCAGCCCTAATGGAGATGCAGCAGTCCTGGATAAAGCCATCAAGGTAAAAGGTAAGCTTGTAGCACTCGTACATGCACAGACACAAATCCATATGTACACATACTGAGAATGAGGAAGCAAATGAGCATGTGAACTTGTCTTGGTTTGCTATATGTGTGTCTTTGAGAATGAGGGGTTGCTCTTTGACCCTTATCACCATCTGCTGGCCAAAACTCACCATTACTAATAAGAGTGTTATGTGTGGTGGTAATCATGTCACTTTACCTGTAAGGATCCAAACACTGAAAGATTTCAAACTTAAAACTGAATAAAGAGGGTTTGTTCTACCTCTGACTTCAGAAATGTTTCTACTAACATGTCACGTCTGTAGGAGTGGATGAGAACACCATCATCGAAATTCTGGTGAAAAGAAGCAATGAACAGAGACAGCAGATCAAAGAAGCTTACCAACAGGCCAGTGGCAAGGTAATGAATGACAAAGAAAACCGGATACAAAAAAATGGTGTTTAAAAACAAGAAGGCAGAGAAAATTAGATTTTGTTACATAAAGATAGCCACACACGTGTTCACATGCTCACAAGTGCTGTATCACTCATCAGTTGTTTTCTCTAGACTCTGGAATCTGCGTTGAAGAGTGCTTTGAAGGGAGATCTAGAGGATGTTGTGCTGGCTCTGCTGAAAACACCAGCCCAGTATGACGCCCAGCAGCTGAAAGAGGCTATGAAGGTATACACACACACACACATACAATAGGCTCATTTAAAGAAATGCTCATATAAATGTGTAAGGCATTGGTTACACAAGCAGCATACTGGAACGCCTCCGAAATCTGTTTTGGCCTTAATTTCTTTTGTTATTTTTTTTTGGCGTATAATGATACCCACCCATTTCCATGAATTCATTACACATTGATTGTTTTTTTTAATGGGAGTATAAAAGGTGTGTTTTATTTGTATTAGGCAAATGAAAGTGTTATGTCTCTCTCTTTCTATCAAACTATTTGTTCATCCATGCTTGCCTCAGGGTCTGGGTACAGAAGAAGATACCCTGATTGAGATTTTGGCTTCTCGAACCAACAGAGAGATCCTGGATATAAAGAAAGTCTACAAGGAAGGTATTGCCAATAAACTTGAGCTCCATCATCCAAGATTTTATAAAAGTGATTTTTATAAAAGAGCTTTTTAGAGTGTTCTAAAAAAAATTACTGTGTGGAATCTGGAAAAAGGGTTTAGAATATTTAAGGACCATAATGGTGATATTGCATGTTTAAGCCCAATAAATACTACCCACCCACATACGCGTGACATTATTATCATTTTCCAAAACATTAAACCATGTTTTAGTGTTCCTGTTAATTTGGCAAATCCCCTAATCTTTCAAAATTAAATGTGCAGGTGATACACCTAGCTTAAAATTCAGTGTTTCTCCAGATGGCTCACCCATTTTTAATTTCTCAGTAAAAGCCATCTTCTCCTGGGACTATATTCCCAGGTGGAGACATACATTTTCTTCCATGCAGCTCTGTGTTGGACCGGTTAATTACATAACTTTTACAAAAAATCAGATCGAAGTGTGGTTCACTGTTATGGATTACCTATTGTATCATATTTCAAGTCTCTACAAGTTGATTTTTACTAGCATACTGGAATGAACCGAAACCATTCTGTAAGTTAGAAAAAACAAATCCAAAATAAATGCACCTTCAGTAGTATGGTTTGGAAAATAGTTGTCAATAATGTAACGTGTATGTTGGTTGTATTTATTGGGCACAAACATGCAAAATCACCCGTATGCTCCTTTTAAAGATTGTCATAAAGGTTTACTCCAGCAGTAATGTTGTGATTTCCTTGCCAAGAATACAAGAAGGATCTGGAGCAGGATATCCGCTCTGACACTAGTGGAGACTTCAGGACTGCCCTCCTTACACTCTGCAAGGTGCATGTTGATCCATGCTTGCTTCCTGTCTCATTCTGATTTCATATTGTCGTCTAAATGTGTAACAGGATTTACTCCCACATGGCACAAAAAGACACTTTTAGTGCTGTAGACATGTTTTTAGCTGGAGCATCACTAAGGTCTGTGACACACACAAGTTTCTCTTTTGTTTGTTCGTGTGCGCAACAGGCTGGCAGAACTGACGGCATTTGTGAACAGTTGATTGACAGCGATGCCAGGGCTCTGTATGAAGCTGGAGAGGGGAGGAAGGGCAAAGACTGCACTGCCTTCATTGACATCCTCACCACCAGGAGTGCTCCTCATCTCCGTAAAGGTTAGCTGCCTGGCTACCCTGTTCATTAACATCTGTATTTGTACTATATGTCCTGGTCACAAATCTAATATTCCTACACCCCTTTGTCTTGCTCAGTATTTGAGAGGTACTCAAAGTACAGTAAGGTGGATGTGGCCAAAGCTATTGACCTGGAGATGAAGGGCGATATTGAGAGCTGCCTCACAGCAGTAGGTAAAGGAAACTTGTACTCCAACTTAAGCAACTGCCTGTGCATACATTTAATGATTTAATAATAGACTTGATTTAAACTTAAATCCTTTTTTTTTATTTTTTTTTTTTAAAACCAACCATAGTGAAGTGTGCTGGAAGCACACCTGGNCTTTTTTTTTATTTTTTTTTTTTAAAACCAACCATAGTGAAGTGTGCTGGAAGCACACCTGGATTCTTTGCTGAGAAACTCAACTTGGCCATGAAGGTATTGTATTAATCACAACGACTCATAACTGTACGGCTCGCTGCCCAAGCCCTTCCTTTTCTGACACTCTGTAATTAAATGCTCTGTAATCTCTTCTCCCTAGGGCAAAGGAACTCGCAAAAATATCCTGACCCGTATCATGGTGAGCCGCTCCGAGGTGGACATGAAACTGATTAAGGAGGAGTACAAGAATAAATATGGCAAAACACTGTACCAGGAAATTCTGGTGAGCAAATATCTGACCATTAACCATTGTGATAAAGAGCCCTTAGAAATAAAGAGGTCAGATGTTTCATTTGCTTTTGTACTGATACAGTGAAAGTTTAAGAAAAAGGTGAAGGAAATGAATTTAAAGATTTATACTCTTTTCTTTTCTTCAGGATGACACTAAAGGAGATTATGAGAAGATATTGCTCGCTCTCTGTGGGGATGGGAACTAATAACTAACTGAATCGTGGCTAGTGCAGCTTAAGATTCACAACCAGATTCATCTTTAGAGAATGCCCTCTAATCTCTTCTCCCTATTGTGCTATCTGTGGAACACTGACAAGACTGTCATGACAATTAAAATATATTAACAGCAATAAACAGAGATTAGCACTGAAACAACAATGCTTCAGCAGACATTTTCTTTCCAGATTAGTCCTTTTTATCTAGTGCTCTTATCTCAGCATAGATCTGAAAGCAGATTCCTGGTAGACTCTTGCTCTGAGACAGGCTTGGCCTCTAATGAAATAAATGATTGAGATTTTTGTTACATTTTTAATATTTTGGTGCTCAAAGAGAAGCTGGAGTCAGAGTTTGATCACAGTACAGCAGTAAATAGATGATTCCCAAGTGCCAAATGTATTCAGTGGTAGCAGTACCCTGGAAGGAGCTTATACAAGACATTCTGCAAATTAAAGCTTTTTATATGAAGGCATATCTGAGTCATCTTTTTTTTTTTTTTTTTTTTTTTTTTTTTTTTTTTTTTTTTTTTTTTTTTTTTTTTTTTTTGTTTTTTGTTTTTTTACTTCAAAACACACACACACACACACACAAAGATCTTTAGAAAATCTACAAGAGCTTTTCACCAATTTTGCACAAAATGTAATAGTATTTTCATGTAAAACCTGTCACACTTCTATTGCTGGCAGAACTGACCAGAAAATCCTGTTTTCCTCAAACATTTCATAACTCAAGCATTACAAATGAACAAAATACAATCTAACCGTGCAAACATAACTTAACTTACACATAATAAAACCCAAGTTAGAATGTCTGGATGAATGTAAGTGGCTATAATTCTAAGTATCTTTAGTGTAATGAGTGGGACATGGGTTGCCAGGTTGGTGGTAAATATTAAAGAAAAAATGTATTTTTTCTGTACAGCATCCCATATTTTATAAAAACCATAAGGAAATCAGCACGGTGTTTTAACATGAACATAAAACAAATCATATCCTATATTAAATGTACTATCTGCAGAAGGATGATACTGACACAGAAACTGGCAACCTACTAGTGGCTCCAACTGTAAACAGCGCTGCACCGGCTTTGGAGCTAGCTTCGATTAGGCTGCCATCTAACCAACTTTCTTTCCTGTATGTGTTATGATTTATTTTAATGGGTTTGTGTTGCAGATTGTAACACTAATACTGACAAATTGAATAATTGTGTTTGTAAGTTGCACGTTGATTAGGTTTATTGATGCGGTAAACCAGCTAGCTAACATTAGCTCGCCTATCAGCCACTCAGCGTTAGCTGTGGGCAAAATGTCAGCGATACAAAGTCATAAAAGTTAAATACATAATGACAAGAATAGATGTGGTCAGTATAAAACTGCAAATTGTGTTTCTGTGCGTAAATTGTTTGGTTTTGAGCGGTTGTGCGTTGAAAGCTAAATGTGGCTAACTCACTACATAGCTAAAACAGCGGCGTGAAGATAATGTGTGTAATAACGCTGGAAGTCACATCTTCAAACAGCTAATGCATGATCCATGAATGTCTTTAAATCTGAGCTTTATAACATGTCTAGAAAATCAACATCAGAAAGTACAAATATTACACTATATGTTTTTAATTCTCATTTCAGCAGGAAGCAGTTAGCCAGTCAGTTTGACTTAACCAAAGTAACCACAATGACCTGACCAAGGTATCACCGCGACTCTAATTAATCAGGGTTCACTCCAAAGGTGGATCATGAATGAGAAACTAGTCTTCCTGGGGTTGCTGTACTTTGTCCAGGGCATCCCCTATGGACTTCAGTCCTCCCTGCTTCCTGTTTACCTGCGTGGAGCTGGCCACTCCCTCACCCGCATTGGCTTCACCAAGATCCTCTACTTTCCCTGGGTCCTCAAGGTGCTCTGGGCCCCCTTGGTGGACCGGCTTGGCACCAAGCGTCACTGGCTGGTGGGAACAGTGTCTGGACTGGCACTGACATGCCTCTCCAGTGCTGCCCTGGCCCCGGAGGCATATATCTGGGGAGTAGCAGGGACCCTATTGGCCATGAACACTCTGGCCTCTGTCCAGGATATTGCTGTAGATGGGGCAGCGGTGGGGCTGCTGAAAGGTCGTGGGGAGCTCGGCCTTGGGAACACAGCGCAAGTGGTGGGGTATAAAGCTGGTTCGGTGTTTGCAGGAGGTGGGCTGCTGGCTGTGATTGACGTGGCTGGATGGAGCTGGATGTTTATGCTGCTGATGTTTGTGTATGCTGGTGTGGCTCTGTTTGTGTGGGGAGCCCCTGTGCTGGATGATGAAGCTGTGAGAGGTCAGCAGGCAGATAGCAGCAGGAAGGCAGTGCTGGGAGCAGAAGCTATGAGGCCGTGGAGGGTGTGGAGGAAGATGCTGGCGGTGCCGGGTACGCCATGGACTGTCCTGTATGTGCTCACATACAAACTGGGTGAGTATGACTAACAGGCCAACACATGCTTAGAAAAATATGGTTAGACTGATTGACATAAATTACTAAAATTCCTGAGACTGTCATCGAGTTAAAGTTTACTTTCCTTAGATGAGGCCTGATTTTAATAATAATCACTGTGTGAATCTATCCTGATAAGAGTGAACAGTATGTGCACAGGCTGAGTTCAAATGATTTGATTCAAAGACAGACAAAAAAAAGGAAAAGAACAGAAAAGGTAAAAAAAAAATAAAATAAATATAAACCACCTTCTTCAGAACAAGAAGCCTGTTTATCAGCTGAGAAAATCAGTTTTTAGTGGTTTTATGCAAATGAACAAGACAGAAAAACTTCCCTGAAGCACCAAAAAGCGTTGTGTCGTGAAATGTTCCTGAAATTGTTGCAATCCCATTGTAAACTTTTCCTTAATTTGCGTTATGGCTATCTGGAACTCATCCACAGTTCCTTTTATAGTGGGTGCTCACCTGGAGCTCACCGCTAGATGTCTCTCTTGGAGTGTTCATGAATACAGTGGAGAGAAAAATGATTCTGTTGAAGATGTATTTAGCAATTTATTTTAGTCAAATTTACCGAAGGTCGAGTACGTAAATGAGAAAACAAAGCACAGGTCGAGTTACTTATCTACTATATAAACCTAACATACTTAGACATGAATTTGTTATTATTTTGAGCATATATTAAGTTTGTGAAAGTTATGGACAGATGAGGTATGAGCCCTTATCATAAATATAATTCTATGGTAGTTTCTGAGCAAGTGAGATTATGTGTGGGAGCGAAAGAGAATTGATAGGAGTTTGCTGTTTGGTAGCAGAAGGGGATTATGTAAGGATTAGTGTGTCTTTGTTTCTGTAGCATTCAGAAACTGAAATGGAAGATAGTGTATCACACTGACATGTGTTGGCATGTATGTGGGTTGGCGGTGGGAATGTGTCTTGCTTCTTCACATTTGCATAGTCTTTACATGTGCATGAATGCATATGCCTTTGTTTTTCAATTGTGTGTGTGTGTGTGTGTGTGTGTTAGAGAGAGAGAGAGAGAGAGAGAGAGAGAGAGTTAAGGGTGGCTCAATAATCGGATGAGCCCCAGCAGACAACACTGCTGGACGAAACATCAAGACTGACTGGATCCCCTAATCTGCCAAGGGAGCTCCCCCCTTACACTCTCTCTGTCACACACACACACATGCAAAATCGGCTGATCATGCTCATGATTACAACAGTAATTATCTTAATGTTTCATTGCTGTGATTGAGCTCTGTAGATTCATTAACAGCCTGGAAACATGCCGTATTTCTTGTAGTGTTGTAAATATCTTCCACCTTGTGCAATATTTCACATTAGGCCTGGATGTGTGAGAGAGTATTGTTTTTGTTCAAGGCATGTGTGGGTATGTTTGTGTGAGAGTAGTAATCTGCCTGTCTGACCCCCCCCCCNCCACCCCCCTAGCCACATACACACACACATACACACAAACACAAGCACAATCCTGTCTCTCTCATCTGCTCCTAATGAACATTGAGTTTGCACTATGCCCAACACAGTGGCCAATCAGAATGAGCCTCGTGTCTGAACTGTGGCCCTTGTGCCATCTGAGGCCACAGGAATGATGAGAAAACTGTCTGAACTCACAGGGACAGACGGATGGAGGGAAAGGACAGGGGAGAGGGTGGGAGGCGCTAGCGAGAGAAAATCCGGGAAAGAGGCAACAAATGAAAGTTCAGGGTTGCAAACGAGACATGAAATTGGATGTAAACAGGTTGCTATATTTAGTGCTTGCCCCATAAGCCGTATGCTTAAAACGAAATGCTTTGAATTACTAATCCTCAGATCTCTGATTATTTTTGTGCAAACTGAAATGGTGGCCACCAATTTTATGCAATGATGCAGCCTTTGTCTTAGTGGTGCTGTAGTATCATACATTAACGTGTGTGATTTCGATAGGCAGTCAGAAACCACGTGTGACTGACAAAAGATGTCAAAAGGTGAATGAATGATGTGAGAGACATGAAGGCCAGTGGAGGAGGAGAAGGAGGAGGAAGGATCCTGGTGGTGACTTCCTCTGGGAACTGACAGGTGGACTTCAGAGATTGATGGATGGTCTGTGCTGTTACTCCTGTTTCACCTTTTTTGGACCGTCATTTGTAGCAGCGCTCCAAAATAGAACAATGTATATGGGTTTGTTTTAAAATAATTCAAAAAAAGGAAGAGGGGGAGCATCTTTTGTCCCGTTTGATTGCATTCTTTTGACTCACTAGTGCCCTCTGCTGTTAATTCAGTGGCTGGTGTGGTACATTTTGGTGTAACAGCATCATTACCTTTTAAAAAATATAATTTACAGGCCATTTTCAATAGTTTAGAAAAGGTCACAGCTTAAAACACATAAATTATTTTGGTATTTGGCACCTCCCCCTATTGGCGACTCAGCCACCGTTGTCTGTCTACATGACTGTAGGACTGGATCTCTGCTTGCTTTGTGAGGGAAGGCTACAAGACAGCTTGCATGACAAAATGGCAGTGCCCTTTTTTAAACAGAAAAATACAAAACTTCTTAGGGTGGAGTCGACTAAAATCTGTTTTTTCTGGAGCCGTTTGCAAGATATCATGGCTAACATTTGATTGCAAGTGCAGCAGTAAAATATTTCTCTCTGGAAGGAGAAAGAAGGTCTAAACAGTCATGTCACAGAGGAAAGCTTTTTTTATTGGGACAACATTATGTGTCACTCAAACACGCAAATACATAAATAAATTATTTATATATATAAAGTATATATTATTATTATTATTATTATTGTTATTTTTTTTTTTTCTCTCACATTTTTTCTCTCTGCTCAACTCAACTATTTGAGTATAAATACACACATCCCACATCCCAGTGATGACATTGGAGCTTTAGTCCAGTCGGCGGAATTGTTTCAGAGACATGGGTGATAGCAGCGGATGATGGAAGGTGGGGGAGTTGGTGAAGTTGGGCTAGATGATGGAGGGGGGCCAGGAGCGAATGAGAGAACAGGGAAACTTCAGGGGGGGGTNGGGGGGGGTATTTTCCAGAGGGAAAACAGAGGACTGCAGGGAGGGAGGCTGAAGGAGAGGATGAATTAATGAACAACCACCACATGGTGCCTTGAGTGAGACACAGAGCAAGATGGCAACAAGAGACATAAACACAACAATCGCTTGGTTTATCATCTAACCAGCCATGCATGTATTGCATATATTTTTTTGAAATTCACTGAATTGATGTAAGATCCCCTTGTTTAATTTTTGTCATTGTAAAACATCATTGAAAAGAATTTGGTCACACCTTGCTATTAGTTGACTTTCTGTTGATAGGACAACACCAAAGAATAGCCACTGATATTGCATAATTTCTCAAAAAACAAATATAAACATACCAACCCAGTAACCTATAGCAGGTTTGGGTGGAGTTAGAGTGATGGCTATACGTAGTTATAGTGTATTTTTTCATGGTCATCACTCCTGACACAGAGAACTCATTGACATCCACGCTGATCTTCAGGGACTCCTAGTGTGTGCTTCAATAGATTAAAATATGTAGGGCATTGTGAAAATCCGCATTAAAGGTGTGTATCGACAGGCTTTGTTTACTGTTGTGTCCACAGGGATTATGAGAAGCTGAAAGGTGTGCATCTGTGTGCATGTGTGTATGCATGTCGTCATTTGCATGTGTGTGTTTTTGTGCTGTGCTCAAACATGTTGTATGTATGACCCTGTGCCCTGTGTGTTTACCGTGCTCTCAGCAGGAAGTGATACCATCAGTGTGTTCTGTGAAGTGACTGGTTGTCCTCAGTGATCTCTCCTTTTTTTTTTTTTTTTTTTTTGCCTAAGCTTCAGCATGGATTCAGGATTTGACCTGACTACACTCACTAACCCCTCACCCTCATCCTGCTACTAGCCTGTAATCTTTCGCTCATGCATACATCCACCACCACCCCCTCCCCCCAAGCTTGTGATAAATAGAATTTGCTTCTAATTATCAGGGCCAATCTTGCAGCATTTTTAAACTCTCTTCATTTTAATAACTGGGACTATTGCCATAAACAAATGAGAGTCCAGACAAGTGATGTCACTGCCAGTGTTTTCCTGAAATTTAGACCAGATTTCCCCTGAGGATGCTGCTACCCTTGCTTGCTTAGTCTTCTGTTTTGCTGAAGAGGACAAACATGTGGGGACTAGTTTTTTAGTTGGCATTTCACCCATTACTGCAGCATGTAACAAATTTGAATTTATACAGTGGGGTCCAAACGTCTGAGACCACATTGAAAATCTGTGATGTTTTCCATGTAAATCTGGAAATAATCAGAAAGTCTGACATCACAAGAAGCTCTTTAGAACATTGTCCAATCATGCTGGGATAACTTGGGTCATCAAGTTTTGCACAAACTTGTGGAGTCCATGCCAGCTGGAGTGTATTAAAACAATCATGCCAAATATTAAGATATTCTGTACATTTTTCAAAGATTCAACTTTTCACTCAAATTATTAAGATGTTATCATTTGTAATGAAAAATCTTGTATTAAATTCAAAAAGAATGCAAAATAGATTTTTGATTGATTGATTGATTGATTGATTGATTTTTATTGTGTCATTCACAAAGTGCCCAGACAAGATAAGATCAGACAAGATCTTACAAGACATTAAACACATCACTACAGTGGCAAAACAAAAAGAAAATGTCCAAAACATATGTTGAGAACACCAGAAAAAAAAAAAAAAAATTACCCAATCACATAAAATCTGCAACTCAAACAGAGAATTTTGTTTTCTCTCCCAAGCTTTACACAGAAAGTCGGCAACAAAAAAGCTTCCCTTCCTAAAACACAAGTCTAACCTTTGGTAATCATTCAACCAAGAGAAATCTGCACTGATTGAAGATATTTTATGAAAAAGTACAGCCCTTAGAGATCATCATATAAAGAACAGCAAAACAAAATGAACTTCATTTTCAGTCTCTTGTAACCCATATAACATACAGAGTCTGGCGTGGCATTAAACCTGCCTGTTTCAGCAGCTAAAGCTAAAGTACCTGAGCATAACTGTGCACATAAAGAAATTTGATTTTTAGTTAAATTCTGTCTACTTATGGTTTTTAATAAGAGACAATATATTCTATGTTTTGGTTTATAGCAAACATTGTTGGACGATTTTTCCACGTAAGAAGTAGTTTACTCTTAACGTCCTCAATATCACATTGTAACCTGTTCTGAAAAATAAACAACATATTGACCATTGAAAACAAAGATTTAGAAGCATTTTCACAGTGGTCTGAGACTTTTGGATCCCACTGTATATTTATTTGAATTTTGCCTACACACCTGGTTAGATTTACCCACGAACTAAAAGGCTATCGAGTCAATCAGAACAGAGCGGCTTTTCGAGAGGGTGTCCTTAAAGATACAATCTGAGACCTAAACTGGCCCGTTGTCACTCAGCGTGCATAGTGATGCTGCAGCAAGGGAAAGTAGAAGTAGATCAATTCAAAGAACATAGAGATATGTACTATATTTCCCCTTAAAGCACCTGGGTTTATGAAAAATTCTAAAAGCCAAAAGAAGAGTGCCCTTTCTGTTTATTGTGCCATAAAGCAGTTTCATTTTGTTCAGTAAAGCAATCCAATGTAATTAAATGTAACACGATGTGTTAAAGGCTGCAAATCTTCTCTGTATTTGTTTGATTACATACCCATACTAACAATACGAATGTGTCAAAATGTATTCAACTGACACTGCTGACACAAAGCTCCTTCAGTAAAAAGGAAAAATCTAACAAATCTCATTACTTTCTCTTTAAATATGAAATAGGTTCATGTATCTTCCTGTCTTTTATGCCTCTCTTGTTCTGTCTGTCATATAAACATAAATGCCTAATTTTCTTTGAGCCTGCCATCTCTCCACTGTTTCCTCTTCACTGACCTCCTAACAATGTCTCTGTTCATCTGCCCTCTTCTTTTCCCTCTGTCTTCAGTTCTTTCCATCTCTGGCTTGATCTTCTTTCTCTCCAGTCACGTCTAACTCACTTTTTTCAGTATGTTACGTTTCTCATTTCCTGCACTTTATTGCCTTTTTCTGTATCTGTTTGTCCCTTTTTGTCTACTGTCTCTCTTTCTTTCCTTCCTTACCCCCTCTTCCTCCCCACTCTTCCCTTCGGCTCAATGTCTCTCCTCCACTCATGTCCCACCCTTTCTCCTTCCCCTCCATTCTGCTTGTTTAATCTTTGTTGATGTCTAATGAAATCCCTGCTGAAATGGACAATTGTTGCTTTGAGAATATTTATAGAAAGGAATAATCAGCCTGGTTGTGTTTGTCTGCATGNCCCCCCTCTTTAAAGAAATAATTAGTTGAAGGCAGGACTGTGAAAGCTCTGAGCTTTGAGCTAAACAACAGGCAGACAGGCACGGGAGCACAGAACCATGGGTAAACAACCCAGGCATCATGGGTACTGCTGCTGCCAATGTTTACTTTATTATGACTAATATGGTTCCTGCATAGTTGATGCATCTCAAAACAGCTCTGCACCGAGGGTGAAAGAGATTAAAATGTGAGTCATGCACAAAGAAGGTGTAAGTATATCAGCGCAGCTCCCAGTGGGTGTGTAGAATGATGATAACATAAAGCAACTGATTATTTTTGTTGGTGATTAATCTGTTGATTACTCTTTTCAATTAATTGTGTATAAAACGTCAACGATGGCCATCATAGACTCCTAGACCCCAAGGAGATCCATTCAAATAGTTTAACAGGAATTGGAAAACCGAAAGAGATTCACTTTTGAGATAAAAAGTGAGAAAAAGCAAATCCTGAAATTTTATATCCTGGAACAGGCTAATATTTGAGATTTTTACTTGGCAAATGACAAAAAAAAGAAAAAAAAAAAAGGTCAATTATTACAATTGTTGATGATAACTTTTCCTCAGAGGAACTTATTCATTTACAGTTTAATGGTTTCTACTTGTAGGCCTTTTATGTCAGTCTCTCTCTCCTGACATTTTGATTATGAATATCGGGGTAAAATTTTACATGCTGACTTTATGTTCCTCTTGGTGAAAATGAGCTGTGTCTGATTGACCTTCAGCTAGATCGGTGTTATAGCTCAATAAGTGTTGTAGATCAATAAGTGTCCTATTTACCACAATGGCTCATTTTCAGTGACAAATGACCTTTTTTTTGCAGCACATAGAATTATTAGTTTGCTCATTATAAGTGAAAGACACAGTATTTCTGCATTATTGTTATTATTTTATTATTTTATTATTATTTTTATTGTTAGAGCTGATGGAACTGTTTAATAGCAGTGGTTCTCTGACCTCATCTCTCTTTGGATGAGATAATCGTTTACTTTTCTCAGAGACACATTTGTTTTATTATTCTTGTTTTCTGTGTTTTTCATCTCCAAATTTGGAATGCCCCAAATCGGCTGACTCCACTCTTGATCAGAGTCTGATTTGTTGTGTCAGCCAGTTGCCGTCAGGTGGGATAGCTCAGCTTCACCTGGAGGTTGTAACATGTCGGAGGTTCGCGCTCAGTACATTTACATGCAGTCTATACTCCGATTATTTGTCTGTACTCTGATTAAGGCAATAATGCGAGTAAGATGTATACATGACAGAATTAGTAGGATCCTGCAGTTCACTGAACACTAGCATTCAAAAGTTTGGAATCACCCAGAAAGTTTCATGTTTAAGAAAGTAACTGGTATTTTTATTCACCAGTGTGGCATTGATTGAAGTTGATTTTAAGACATTAATAATGTTGCAAATTCTTGGTATTCCTGAAGTTTAATTCTAGGTTTAAAAATGTTCAAAACAAAACAGCTTTCTCAAGAAACAAGTCAGTCTGTTGTTGTTTTGTGAAATGGTTATTGCATGTGTCACATTGCCGAGAAGCTGAAGATTTCATACAAAGGTATCCATCATTGTCTTGATAGAAAAGGGCAAACTGGATGTAACCAAGACAGGAAAAGAAGCAGAAAGGCCAGATACACAACTGCTCAAGAGGATAAATACATCAGAGTTTGTAGTTTGAGAAATAGGCACCTTACAGGTCCTCAGTTGGCTGTTTCCTTAAATACTACACGCCAAATACCAATGTCATCTGCAGCAGTGAAAAGATTATTCTGGAATGCTGTCCTTAAAGGCAGAGTGTCAAAGAAATAGCCATATCTGAAACTGGCAAATAAAAAGAATATCATTATCCACTATCCAAGTAACGTGAGTATAATAGCAGTTTTAAGATGCATTAAATGTACTGAGAATCGCCTCCAGATCTTTCCTCTCGCACCCTCTTGGAGTCGCTAGTGCAACGAATGCCCTTTGCCTGCTTTCTGCAAAGACATCTGTTTGTAGAAATACACAACCAAGCCAAAGTTACTGCTTCCAGGGAAGCCAAGAGGGGTAAGATTCTCTCCTTCTGGTGAGACAGGAACTTTCTCCTCTGTGCCACTCGAAAAGACACATTAATATAGCAGAGAAACAGGTCAGGAAAAGTCGTGATATGCTGTATAGTTTATGTAATTTTTATGGCCTGTGTTAATTCAGTCATTTCTTGCTATATTTGCTACGTATACGTTACCGTCAGTGAAAGATGAGTGACAGAACTGAAGGGTTCCGACACAGAGACTCAGCGTTTCCTCCTGCACGTTTCTGCTGGGTTGTCACAACACTTTCAGAGCGGTGACACCTGTGTTCTGCTGCTACACTCCCTATCACTGGGAGCTTCTCAGCTTCCCTTTTTATTTTTATTTCAGTCACTTTTTCATCTGTCTTTTTTCTTCTTTCTCTATTTTTGTTTGTCTCCTGGCTGACTGAGTGAGTGGTTGCTTGTCTTGCGTCGTCTTTGACAGCAGTCTGGGAGCCGAGCTGTCACTCACACAGCTCCTAGGTCCCACTGTCTCTCTGAAGTCAGACTCCATTAATATAATAATGGCGTAGTGTCGACACCACTGAATATTTTACTGTAAAATTCGACAGAACATTACCCCCACGCTCATTGCCACGTAGAGAAAGTCTCATTGTCTGACAGAAACTTTTTATTTTGACTGAAGGGTCTTTGTGAGGTCTGTTTCATCTGTGGAAGTTTTTGTGTTTTTGTTGTGTTTTCCTTTTTGTGCTTTAGGAAAAGCACGAGGCCTCCATTTGATCAGGTGACTGAGGGTATTCTTTTTCTTGTCAGGCATCTATTATTGACACTTTCCAGGAATAGGCGGAGGTGTGCTGCGTTTTGGCGTGCCGTATGCTACATTTGTCTTCTTAGAAAAATCATGTTGTCTTGTCTTGAACTAAACAATTTAGCAAACGTTGTCATCATAGTCATCTGTGATTGGAATTGGCATGTGTATTCAGGAGATGTCTCTTTATGTGGAAAATAGCAATGCTTAGTCAGACGCATACATTTTACTCTGCAGCACCAAATTCTGCCTGCAGCGTTTCCTCAATTTCTGTCTAACAAGATAATATTTTTCCTGTCTCTCAGTTCCCTTCTTCCCTCTTCTTCTCTTCTTGTCCTTCTGTCTTTCATCACCCTCTTCCATCTTTATCCACTGCCCTCTCCTGTCACTGTACGTAGGTGAGCAGGGGGCAGTGACCATGTTTCCTCTTTTCCTGTTGGATCATCACATGACTGCCAGAGAGCTGGGCTTCTGGAACGGCGTTATCGCCATGGGATTCTCAATCTGTGGTTCCTCTCTTGGAGGTCTGCTGCTTGCTCAGTTCAGGTAGCCTTTATTGCACCATCATCGTAATTATTTTGTTAACATTGTCTTTTTTATTGTGAGTCCTCAACATTAATCTCATTTGGTGATGCTTTTGCAAATGTATAAAAGGTGTGCGTAAAACTGAGGAATACCCTTTCGTTGAATTGTTCAACATTCACACATGAATGTGACCACTGGCCACGTGCATACTGGTCACGCGGCCCATTCTAGATGACCAGAAACTGTTAAATCTGAGGCAGAAAAATGTTGGCTCCATGCAGCCAACAGTGGAGGAACTTTTCAACACCACTTGAAAAAGAAAAAGAAAGAAAAACTTCCCTCTAAAGGTTAAATGTGAGGTACGCCGTACATAAAATTTATCCTGCTGCCTCACACATTTTCGTTTCCTCCCACTATAAGTTACCACCATCATCTTCCTCAACTTGCTCCTCCTGCAGTTTCCTTTCTGATCTTGCTCCTCTGTTTTTTCTCTTCAGCCCCTTTAAGACATGAAATCTGTTAAATTATTGGCATCACTGTTAAAGTGGTGCTTTTGGCCATTCAAACATAGGTCTTCTTTATGGCAAAGTGCCATAAAATATGCTAGGAACTTTACAGATAGAAGATATGATATTTGGTATCTGCCAGGCGAGAGTGGGAAATTGGTTACAGCAACATAGTATGCTGGTCATATTGCATACACAATGGCGTCTCTCAGCGTGCCATTTAGCAAGCTGCTTAGGTTGTCATCGGTTTCTTTTAGTTCCTAAAAGATGTGTTCAGTGAAAATCCAGCAATCCAGAATGAGTTCTGTGATCTACTTGCAGGAATGAAAGCATCACTTCCTAGTCTCGTGTGATTGGTCTGCACGCTATACACAAAAACGTCTAACATCAGAGAGTCATAATCTTGTGCATGCCTTTGGTGGCACTGTGACTGCATTTATTCACACTTGCGCCATGAAGGAAGTGTTACAGAAAGGTTACAGGTCTTACCCAGTAAAATTGCTGGCGCTACTTTTATGGAAAAATGACTGACTGGTTCTTTTCAAACATGAGGCTGAAGTGTTAAATTGCCAGCAAATTAACAGAATGGGGTGCATGTCTGAAAGGGGCTATACACTGTGTGTGTGTGTGTGTGTGTGTGTGTGTGTGTGTGTGCATCATTGCCATTGAGACTGAGTGTGTGCAAGCTGTTGTTAGTGTGTATAAGATGTTCTCTTAGGATTTTTTTGCCTTCTACTCTTAAGGAAATTGTGAGAAGTTGCAATAAAATAGCATAAAGTGATGACATGGTATCACACCATCTTCACAAACATCAGCCCATCTTTGTATTCTCCTGTAAAGAACGTTCCACAGATATATGGTTAACATAACTATATGATAACAGCACATGTAAGAAATTTCTTCAGGAATATATATATATATATATATATATTTTTAGCAAGGACCATACTGGCCAGTTTTGCATGTTTGAGCCTAATATATTCAAATTTCATATGTTACTGACAATCATTTCCCAAAGATAAAACCATATTTCAGCTTTCCTGATATTTTACAAAACCTCTTAATCTTTCAAAATCAAATATTCAAGCAATACACCCACCTTAAAAATCGATGTTTCGCCTGTTAATAGGTTACGCAGCCTTATGAAGTCACAGTCATTTAAATTTTTTGATAAAGCAGGAGTTATTTTGGGACTATATTCCCCAGTGGAGACGTACATTCACTCAGCGCTTTTTATTGCACTTAAACACTAAAATTACGTAACTTTGAAAAAACCCTGAATACACGTCTTGTTCGCGATGATGGATTACCTATCCCAAGAACATTTCAAGTATCAACAAGTTGATTTTAACAGCGTACCAGAATGAACTGAAACCAATGGTGGTCTGGAAGGTAGGAAAAACATTTTTTTATTTCACTGTTCCATATGCTTTTGGAAATGGTTGTCAGTAACGTAACGTATGAAAATTGAATATATTAGGCTCAACCATGCAAAATGGCGGTATAGTCCTTTAAGACTATTTTTAATCTAACTTAAGCTGTACAGTTTTACTTAACCTTTACATGTCTTCCCCTTTAGGACCTTGGTATAATACCATTCGGGGCCAATCCATCGTTGATAAGGTTTTATGTCCACCTATCCAAGCCTCATATGACAACATGTGTCCTGCCTATAGCTACTGTGACGTAATAAACTATAAATAACAACAATGCCTGTATGGAGGAGAGTGAGTTAGTTCCCACACACCATGCATTAGTACACAGTTAACACATCATCCTTCCATCATCACAGCCTAACACATGCTGCGTTTCTCAGAAATGTCCAAGGGAGATGAAAAGTTCACAACATTTTGATAAGATGCGATGTAAACACCTGCCCAGTATTAGAGAGCTGAAGGAATAATATGGCTATATAAGCTCATATGGTTTTGTAAAGCAACATTTAGAAAATTTGCATATAGTTACGAGTCTCAGGTGGATACATCAGTCATAATGTGAATGTATGTGTCTCTCGCTTATGTGTGTTCATGTATGATTTATGTGTTTGCTTGTCCATTCATATCAGTCGCTCTGTGTTCCATTATATATTGTTCTTTTTGTCCCTGCTTTGTATTTTCAGCTGGTTCCAGGTTTTCACATATTTTTTTGTAAAGTGGCTCTCGCAAACACAATACAAGCCTCCAAAGGCAAACATTTTGTTGAGGGGAAAGTGGTTTGTAGCTTTGCCTTTCTGTCTCTCATGCTTTCTTCCCATCTCACCTGTAAAGGACTTTAACTTGTAAAATCTGCGATATGTTCACATACTGGCAAAAGAGAGAATATTCTGATGCTGAAGTACATTGTGTGAAATTTTGTCTTTGAGGGGCATTCTGTGGGAATTGCTAATGCCACTGCAAAATTGCCAACCTCATTAAATTTTGCACTGTTTTGCTTTAAAAACAATGAGATTTCTTTTCTTTTTTTTTTTTTTTTNTTTTTTTTTTTTTTTATCCTCCACCGGGGAATATAGTCCCAAAAAAATAAATAAATAAATAAAAAATAAAAACAATGAGATTCTCACCCTGCAGATATTTTAAAAGTAAAATGAAGTTTATTGTATAGAGACAGAAAAAATGTATATGTATCCAATTAATCAACATCAAGGGAAATAATGTAATGCAATATCCAACAACAACTGTGAAGTACTAGGGGATCTCTGCAGTATTTTAAAAGACAATACTGGTAATTAAGTATGTTTGAGCCCAATATATATACAACATGTATACACTATATGTTACTGACAAAAAAAAAAACAAAATCCAGTTTTATGCTTTTATGCTTTGTCAGTAACATAACATTTATGCAGGTAATATTATTGGACTTAATCATGCAAACTTGACGGTATGGTCCTTTAAGGAGTCCTTAAATTAAATGTAAGAATTCTGGATTAAATTGTGTATTATAATGGATATTTTTGGCAGTGTGTATGCTGCAATATCATGAACACACTCTATCCTTACTTCTCCGTTTCCATCCACCACAGGCAAACACACACATATACAGACAGCCCACAGCCTGTCCACTAGGCTGTGATCCCACCTTTAAAAGTTCATTTGGAAGGTTTATTCTCTCCACCATCAGAAACGGCTGAGCGGTCAGTGAGTGACCCCCTTTACAAACTGCCATCGGCAACCTGAGAACATGACTATTCTTATCTGGGCCCGGCCTGTGCGAGGTGGGCACACACACTCACGCACATACGCATGCACGCGCAAATGCGCACACACATCAGCATCTCTTGAGAGAGCGCAATATGAAAGGCCGTCATTGAGAAGGAAGGCAAAGGAGCAGCAGGGAGAAGAACGTCTTTAGCATGTGAATGCTGCAGGATTGGTTTTCCAGTAAGGAGAGGCTGGGCAAGAGGAGAAAGATGGAAAAAGAGAAGATACAGAGAAGCAGAAGTAGTCGGATCACTGCTTAGCCAAAGTCTGATGAGGGGTCTGTCTCAATTATTCACCTAACTCAGTAATCCTGCTTTGTGCAACAGACCCCTACTTCCTCACAGCCTTTACATGCAAAATACATAAACAAATACACACACACACACTCTCCTTTGATTGGCAGGAATCCTCTGAGTGATTGGCATTGTTAATCCTTAATGCCACACAACTGTGTGTGTGCGCGTGTGTTTTTATGTGTTTGTGTCTGTGTGTTAACAGTGATTAATTATCCTCTTCATGCTGGGGATCTCCTTAGGTTATTGATTACGTCACGAATCAAACCCACAGGGGGACAATTTTCTTGCATTAACAGGGAATCAATTAGCGTCTGGGGACTTGTTTACTTACACACGTGCACGTGTGTGTGCGTGCACGCATGCTCATTTGTGTGTGTGTGTGTGTGTGTGTGTGTGTGTCAGTGAAGGAATAAGAGAGTAATTTTAATGATGCTAGTTTGTAGTCACAATCATAAGATATCACTCTGCTCATATGTAACGTTAGTGATGGTCTGTGTGATACCTGCTTTGTTCTCTGGTCTCTCTGCAGCATCGGGGCTCTGATGAGACGCGTGTTTGTAATGAGAACCATCAGCATGGTCTTCCAGAGTTCTCTTCTCACCGTACTGGAACCATCACCACTCATGAAGGGTGAGAGACAGAGAGAAATACAGCCACCAGACAAACACAAACAAATAACTGCACTCTAAAGTCAATATTCATTATACACACACACACACACGCACACATATATATATATATATATATATATATATATATATAGCAATAGCCTTTAATGTTTCTGTCTCATGCTTTCTTCCCATCTCACCTGTAAAGGACTCTAACTTGTAAAATCTGCAACTCATCTCTCTCTCTCTGTCTTTGTATACATATAAGATAGATAGATAGATAGATAGATAGATAGATAGATAGATAGATAGATAGATAGATAGATAGATAATGACTAAAAAATGTTTTTGTTTTGTTTTTTCATGTTGTTGTCTTGGCGAGGTCTCTCTTGAAAAAGAGATTTTTATCTCAGTGAGATCCATCTGGTAAAATAAAGGTCAAAGAAATGTGTCCCATTATGTTTACCCAAAAACAACAGTGTGTATGAGTTATATGCTTAAAGGAGCTTACCAGTGATTTTGAGCCCAATAAATACACGTTATGTTGCTGCCAGGCATTTTCCAAAACACACTGCTGGAGTGGTAAATTTTAAAATTGTTTTTCCTACCTTCCAGGCAGCCATTGGTTTCAGATCAATCTATAAGCTATAAAAATCAACTTGTAGAGACTTGAAACATGCTTGAGATAAGTAATCCATCACAGCAAACCACATGCCATTATTGTTTTCTCTCAAAGTTGCTTAATTTAAAAAATAATTTATCAAACACAGGACAACTGCATTCGCAAAGAGGAACAATAATAGCAGGTTTACAACTTAAAAAACTTAAAACACACTTAAAGACACTTAATGGGATACTAAGACCGTTTGGTTCTATCAATACCTCTGACAAAAACTGAACATTATGAGCTCCATGAATAATTTTACCAAAGGGCTTTTGTGTTATAAGACATATATGCCCCCCCCCNCCCACAGATAACTAACATAATAAGGTGTGTGTTTCCAGTCTGTCTAATGGAAATGGAGAAAATATCAGCAGACTCTGTCAGCCTAGCTTGCAGGTATGTAATGTAATATTAAAGTTAGGTAATATCCACACTGCACTGTTTTATCGCAGACATTTGGCCTTATAGTAAATTGTAAATCCTTCTCTATTACTGACACGTTTTCCTGTGTGATTTGGGGTTCGGTGGCCTGGAGCCTCTTCAGGTGCCTCCAGCGCAAAGCGTGTCAGCCAAATGAACATTAGTAACACAGCGCAGGAGTAGATGATTCAGAGGGCATTGATAGACAGGTGTGCTCTCCAGAAAACCATTCAGTTCTTAATGCCTGAATGACACATCTGATTCTGTCGCACAGCCAGTCGAAAAGCATTTGGAATTCAGATCCGTGCCATTCATCTCTGCCAGAGTCGTATGTTCCCTCATCAAACCTCTCAGACTGAAAGCTGAGGCCTCTCCCCTCTCCGCTTTAAACCAGAACAAAGATTTCAGGAAAATGGAACCCAAAAAAGGAAAAGCATTCCGTTTCAGAATTTTCAATATTACATGATAACACTTCATTTCCTGCTCTTCCAGTCAGATCAGTCGGTGTATGTGCGACTCCAACAGTCTTCTGTCGCTGACTGAAGAGTCTTATTCGGCAAAAACTCCAGCAGCTTGAGTGAATAATTCAGTGTTATCGGGAACGGAGACAGATAGGCTGTGTGGTTCCTCTGTGTTTCCCGCTAACACCGCTCTGCCACGTCCCCTCAGAGGATACACTACATGTGTTTTGGGGATGGGGGGCGGGGGGGGGTGAAGCAGACACTTCAGCAGCTTCCTGTTTCTCTGCTTTATCTCCTCGCTTTGACTTTTAGACAGAATAATACAGTGCAAGTGAGCAGTGCAGCAAAGCAGACGGCGGTGCGAAAAATGATTGTTTCACTTCAGATGCGCGCTGAAGAGGAGAATGTTTTCATTCATCCTCGTTAAACCTGTATGTTGAGCATTTGTGTGTGTGTGTGTGTGTGTGTGTGTGTNGTGTGTGTGTGTGCGTGTGTGTGCCTGTTTCGGTGGTTTTCCGGGTGTGTTCGCTCCCTCAGGTATGGCTGTCCTGAGCATGAGCGTTCAGCACTTCCTGGGCGGCCTCATCACCACGCTCACCTTTACTACCATGATGCATTGCACTCAGAGGGCTGAGGAGAGCATTCAGGTAAAACAGACTAATGCCTGCCATTAATCTTGGAGACCAAGATTAAAATAATTTTATGTGCTTATTATAATTTGGTTTTGTCACGATTATGTAGGAGTTTCAGGAAATTGGAATCTGGATTTGATTATCTCGATTTTCTGCTCATTTCTCACCTGTCCTGATGTAATTATCCTATTTTGTACTGTTTAGTCATTTCCGTTGGTTATCAATGGAGGAGATCCTCGATATTCTGTACCACACCTACCCTCTCTGTCATCTACCTGTCAGTTCTCATCAGCTGTTTCCACCTGGACAGTCTCACCATCTTAACAGACCCAGTTTCCATTCATCACCTCTTTTCTTTTTGTTCCCCCTTTTCTGTGTTTTTTCTCCTCGTTGTCCCTCCTATCACCTCATTCTTTCTTTCTCTCTCTCCCTCTCCCTCTCCCTCTCCCNTGACATAACTCCTTTTGTCCCTGTCGTAACTGGGCCATCGTTGCCTGGAGGTGATCGCTGTTCACACAACCTCTCAGACGTCACTCAGTCAATCTCTGAAGGTGACAAATTATCATTTAAATTGCTGTCGGTTTTAAACTGAGAAAGAGGGGAGGAAATCACAGAGAATACTCGCAGACTGCAGCAAAGGTGTCTGCTAGTAGTAACGAATAAAAGATATCAAAAACAGAGCGCTAATCACAGCCGCTGATGATGAAAACCACGATATCCCAGGGGTTAATTTGAGAGGTTCTCATGACATATACTGCTTTTTAGCGTGTTGCTATGTGTGTGTGGATGTGCGCAGCGGGACCTACACAGGAGGGGGGCCATTACCTTGCTTGTGTGTGTGTGTGCGCGTGCGTGTGTGTTCCTAAAGGTAGTGCTATCCAGTAACAGTAAGCTGATAGTGTGAGTGCTTGTTAACGATCCCCAGGAGAACGAAACCGAATCTGTTAAACAAGTTGCTCAGGATAAAGGCACTCCACTTAGCCATGGTCACACGGGCTCTCAGTGGTCTCTACCTCCACATACAGACCCGCCACAGCTCAGATCGCATAAACTCCACTCCCTCACGCACCATTTTCCTCATTCCAGTTTGAGAAACTTTCTGAGCAGAATGGTTGTGATTAAAGAAATTGCGAGGGGTTGACATTTTGGTAGAAGCTTGAAGGATGATAAAGAATTACTAAACCAATATGATGCCAGTAAAATCATTAATTGCTGTTGGTGACTGCTGACATGCTTCAATTAAATTTAGGCAGCAGAATTGTAAGTAGTCGTCCTCTTTCAATGGTGTGAGCTAACAAATGTTCTCCTGGGCCTGAGGAAGCTCAGAGGTTAGGTAATCTCTGCCTCTCGCTTCCCCGTCTCTCTCTCTCTCTCTCTCTCTCTCTCTCTCTCTCTCTCTCTCTCTAGCTCCATCTTGAAAGCCTTAAGGCTGGGATCAGATACTGTTCTCCCTACTGGCCTCCATCCATCATCTCAGGCCATGATCTCACGCTTTCCTTTTCTAGCTTCCAGTCTTTTAACATTTATTTTTCAATATCAGACTTGCTCCTAAAGATTTTTAAATACACCATCTCTCCTTGTTAACTGTATTTTTGTATTACAGTTTAAAGAACAAGTGTCAACGGTGTAACCACAATTCTACACTGGCTCCTTTTCTTTCTTTCCAATCTCAAACCCTCTGTTTCCCCCTTGTCCTTTTTCACCTCACCTCTCACCATTCTCTCGCCTTCCCCTCCTCCTTTTCCTGTTTCTCACAACATTCCCCTCATCCTGCCTTTCCATTGCCATTCTGCTTAGGCGACACACTACAGTTTCCTAGCGACTCTGGAGGTCCTGGGGAAGCTGATGTTCGGCGCCCTGGCCGGAGGTGTGGTGGACTGGTTTGGTTTCCAAGTTGCCTTCCTCTTCTTCCTGACCCTCTCCGCTGGAACGGCCCTGCATGTCTGGACGGCTACCTTCACTGGTGCTCTTAGGGAGCATCAGCTCAAAGAGCAGCCCAAGTGAGATGAAGATCAGGATAAAAGTTAACGATATAGGACAACTGCAGGTGCTGAGAACATTATCAAATACCCAGAGTTTGAATACAAGTAGTAAGACACCTCACATTTAGTTAAATATAACCTGTAAATCATCAGTAAGTCTTCATATCAGTTTCAGAGGTTCTGAATGTCTGGCATTTTGCAGATGATCAGACGTACGATCATAAACTCTGATGTGACACATGCCATTGTTGTTCATATTTTTTCTTTAAGTTTACACAGTTCACTGGCAAAATTGGCCTTATTTGTGTTTTATCTTGGATTTAAAAATGGCTGGGAAGGTCTTAAAATTTCCTTGATGAACCTCACAGATGCTGTGTTGGTATGGATGGACGCATTGCTCTTTTGCAGCTTGGAGTTTTCATGACTGGGTGCAATTAATTTTTTTGGGTTTACTTTCAGGAAGAGTCAACACTGTATTAAGTGTGGAGGAGTAAAATGCTAATCTAAGCTAAACAGATAATCATCTGAGCCATTTAATGTTTCGATAAGCCAGCAATAAAGAGCTGCAGCTAGAAGCAATACAACGATTGTAATGCTTGTTGTATCATGTTGTACTGTATGTCAATATGTTAATCATTCTCCTAAGTTGAAATGGTTTATACTTTTAAAAGTTTTTTGCTACCTTGTTTCAGCCCTGTGTGGTATGATAAATAGAGGTGGATATACAGTAGTCACACAAAAAAAGTATACACTCATCACAGCAAATGTGCATATACAGAAGTTTGCAATACCACAACAGTTAGCCAAACTTTCTGTTTCACTTTAGAAATTAAGCAAAAATGCACTTCAGTTCAGCATTTATTCACTTGAGTTATTCTACATTATAATTACTCTCTTGTCTTGGTTAATAAATCAAATGATCAGAATATCAAAACAAACTTCTTTATAAAGTTTGAAAGACCAATGCCACAAGCATGTTGCAGTTCCTGTTAACATCATTTGACTTGTGTCTTTTATTCTTAATGCACAACAAATGCACAATAAATTGTCAGTCTTAATACTGTATAATATTTTTTTTCTGAGCAAAAAGGAAAATATATATCAGCATAGAATTTTTTATTTATTTATTATATAAAAATAAGAATTCCCATGTACATAAGTGAATGTATTCAAAGAAATACAGTCTTACATTTGCTAGTTGTGTCAACAGGGAACAGGCAAATAATATAATGAGGATGGACTAGCGAAATGGATGCTGCTCTCATAATAGAGAGATAAAGTCATAAAGTCATAGATAAAAGTCATAACCAGACGTTATTGTTGGTTCACAGTGATCCATATAGCCGAACTCTGTCGAACAGAATTAGAGCACTTGTTGCAAAGCACATCTTGTGTCTCTTAGCTGTGTTGTCTGAGATTTGCACATAAAAATAAAGCTGCTGAGTGAATTTTTGGCATCTGTGGTGTTTGTGTCTGACCTGCAGCCATGCAGCATTTTACTTCTTGTCATACTCACTAGATTTTACCTAATTTTCTCTGCCAGGGGAGAAATCCTGTGTGTCCTCTGAGGACGATCCCACCTTTCACAATGCACTGTGACTTACAGGTGTTACAAACATAAAGCTCTCTGTATTCTGGCTATAGGCTATAGAAATGAATGGGGCCCGTGTCACTGGATCCACAACCTATACAGCTCTAATAACACAACAAATGCTGTGAAGGAGGATTAGACCAGCTTACATGGCCTCTCAATGCACCTCCACTTCACACTTTCTCACCCAGCCGCATTATCCGAGCCTCCTGTTTGTATAGTGGGAGAGGCAATGCATGGATACAGAGGGAGGATTTGAGTACAGAGGCTTATGTTTTATCCACTCGCTCTTCTCAGTAAAGAGCGAGGAGTAAGGAGTGATGGGCCTGTTTATGTTGGCGTCTTTTGAAAAGTCACATGAAACCATAAGCCCTCTGCCTGATGTTCATCTAAAGTTTTGACAAGAAAGTTTTTCTTGCTCAAGTGCAGTTGTTTCTGATGTATATGATTCTCTAAAGTAGAGTTTCTCAAACTGTGGTACCTGTGTGGTACTTGGAGTACCCCCCGGTGGTACGCCAGATGACAATAGAAATTTCACAAATAAAATGGGTTAAGTTTATTGTTATTTTTTAATTAAAATTATCACCTTTTGTATATACTTTGTTTTACATTGGTTCGGTTACTTTCCGTGCTCATGCTGTAAGATTCTCAATTTCATGGCAGCACACATGCATGCTTGAGGTTTTTCTGTGATTTTTCTTACAGTTGACGGCTTGTGGGTGAGGTGATATTTAGTTCAAAAAGTTTGATAATCGCTGCTTTAATCAATCAGAAACAAGAGTTTCAGAGTTGAGCCAAACTTTGTAGAAGTGTTAAGATCAGTAGCCTCGATCAACTAAGTATTATCAGATTCAATCATCTGGCTAGTATTGATAATGCGTATACGTACAGGTGAATGCTTCCAAGCTTTTAGCTACTTTTAAAGGTTTTAAGGGTTAAGATGCTGATGACTGAAACAGTATTTTCATGGTAATATTGAATGTGTGGTACAGGAAATAAGCATTAGTATGTTGTGAGTTGATTACTCGTTAGTTTGACAGAATAAAAACAACTTTGGTGAAGTTTTTTCACCAAGTTGAGTCTATAAGCAGTTGTAGCCAATGAACTGTACATCACTGCAGCATCTGTGCTGCTGCTGTTGCCTGTGTTTGTTCTAATGTGCAGTCTAGAGGGTGAGGAAAGGTAGACAATTGGTCTGGATCCTACAGTGCTGATGAGAGTGAGACCTCCCACTGTGTTGCCAGATTGGCAGAAACCTCCCATGGAGACAGTGTGTGTCTCAGGTCCGCCCTTCCTGCCAGCGTTACCATTGTAGTTATACATTGTTGGATTTGATGTGTGTGTTACTGCCATGTTGCATGCTGCCTCACGTATAAACTCTTAACCTGTTGTAACAATAACAGTGGGAATTACATAAGGAGACCTGTTGTCATGTGAAAGGGAAGTGTCATTACTGGATTTGTTAGACGTGATGTAAATATAAAGTGTATGTTACACGTATCAAAGAAGATGGATCGGGCAATTATACCGTGAATCATTTCCTTTGAAATGCCAGTACACATGGTGCACCCATGTGTGAATTCCTAAACTGTTATCCTCAGAGTCAGATTCCCTAGTGTGGATTTATAAGGAAGGGTAAGGCTGGGTATTCTTTTATGTCCAGAGCTATTCCATTTCACTCATTAACAATCAAGCCGGGGCACAAGTCTGGTCACATCACCAACTTTATCCTGCTATCACACAGGAGACACAGCAAAAGGATAGGCCTGCTCATTCACTCAGTGCCAAGTCTGCCAGCGCTGATCCGCTAATCACAGCGTCACGAGATGCTCTACAATGACACCCAAACAATAGAAAACACAGGAAATAATAAGGTAGATTTTATGAACTACCAAGAACGGAGAGAGAGAGAGAGAGTTCAGTGACAGTTACATCTCTTGCCTGGTAGAGTTACCTCTGGGGAGAGAGGGATGGAAAAGCAGTGAGATAGGATGGGAGGGAGGAAGAGAACGCAACATGTTTTAATCTCAGCAAACAAAGGTGTTGTATCTCTTTTTTTTCCCTTTTGTCTCTGAGTGCCCAAGGGAGAAGAGGTGTTGGCTTTTTGCGCTGCTTTTGTCCTCTGGCCGGCAGAATGGCCTTCTGGGAAACTTGAGTTGGCAGGTGGAGGAGCGAGCAGCAGCATCAGGTGTCACCATGTTTCGTCCACTAGTGTTTACTTTTTGTTTATTTGCAGAATGAGAGACATGGACACCTCTCTCTCTCTCTCTCTGTCTGTCTCTCTCTCTCTCTCTCTCTTTCTCTCTCTCTCTCTCTCTCTCTCTCTCTCCCATTCTCAGCTCCTCTTCCTCTTCCCACCACTTTGTCCTTTGTTTTCCTCTGTTCTCTTCCTCCTTTCTCAGTTCTCAATGAGCTTCATCATCCGCTCATATGGGAGATCCAAGTTTCTTTTTGTTAGCATGTATAAGCAAACACCAGCAATCTGTAACAGTAGAATCAATTTGGTTTAGTTATTTCACTCTTCATCAGTCAGACATAAAGGTTATTTGATCACCTGAATACCACACCACATAGGAAATGGAGTCACAGTGATAAAGGCTGAAGATGATTGTTTTTGTTCATGTAAGTTTTTTGATGGCGACCAATGCACAAGAAGCTCCACGAACATTTTAGACTTGGTGCTTTGTATCCAGTTAAGCCATTTTAGTATGTTATGAGACAACATCTTTAACTGATGAATTGAAATAAAAGTGGAAAGTAATACAGCTCCTGTAGTTCAGTATATTCCACACCTCACAGATTTAACAGGCACGCAACCTCTGCACGAGTCGCTGACCTGAGCCTTCGTCTCCCATTTCGATTGGCAGACAATGGTCATCACATTGATTGCTTACATCATTAAAATGCTGATGAATGATGCCATGGTTTATGATGAAGAAGTCAGAATGATGAAGAAAATTCTGACTTGTGTGTTTAGGTGGCAGTTACGTTGAAATATCCAATATTTATTTCCACGTATGAATGTGGCCCAAAACAGATCTAAGTATGACGTGTGTGTGTTTTACATGTTTGATATGCACCTACTGGTGTAAATGTAGACAAAGAAACAGAACAGTTTAATTTTGATGGGCCCTGATTTTTTTGTACTGTCAGTACTTGCATCAAGTATATCTAGCACCATATATGCAGTGGAAATGGAAAAAATAATGATATAAACAAATCTATGTATATCAGAATTTGAGCAATATCTGTATTAATGTTGCCTCTGACAGGAACACCAACAAAAACTCATCACAACAGCTCTGGTGCGTCATGAACAATCATTGCGCTGCAGACTGAAACAGCAGGTGAGTGTGTTTCAAGTGCTGATTTAAAACAGCTATTCAGCTTGTCTTTAAGCTGTCATTTCTCAATGCTGTATTAGCACGGCCACAGACGCATTAAACGAACAGATTTTTAACAATGCAAAATGCACCTAATGCTCAGAGAGGAACAGGAAAACAAAGCAGAGCTTGAGGTATGATGGGACCAGGACACATGGTGGAAGGCTAGGAAAAGAGGCAGAGCAGACAGAGGAGCAGCAAGGGTTCAATTTGCTGTTAGCTAAGACACAACGACTGAACTGTAACTCTAGCCTGAGGAGTGCTGGTGTATTTTCTTCCATTGCAGGCAGGCGGATATCTTTACCAGGTGACAACACATCTCTGTGTGTAGATCACATGGCCTGATCGCCACTGTGGGAACATGCAGCAAGGTGTAGTCTCCCTTTATGATGGTTTATGGACTGAAAGCAAAAGAAAACTCAGGGAATCTGAGTTGTTTAATCTTAGGGGATAATTATTTTTTGTATATGATGTACAAATGTCACATTTTATGCTAAAATTCTTTTGTAAAATATTCATTGATTCAGATGATTGTTTCCAGGTTTGTGTCTTGAAAAAATTCAAGCATTTCTGGCATATATAACAATCTGCAAAACAAATTCAGTACATGACCAATTATCTTGTTCTGCTATCTCAAAGTGTCTGATAATCTTGTTTTTCCACTATTTTGTAGTAGGTATTTGGATACTGTTAATTCCAAAATCACAACATAATAATCCCCTGCTTTTAATTGGGAAACAGCCATTTTCAATTTTGATGAGAGTCTAAGAAAAATTTCAATTATGTTCAACCGAAATCGGATGCATTCACCTTAACAGCCTCTGAGCAGAAACAGCAAGCCCGACCTTGTGGAATAAGTTAATGTAAGAATCAACTGTATGTTCCCTACTCATTTCATTAATAATACACAACTCATTTTCATACAGAATCTCCACTCCCTGCCAACATAATCAGTTTTCTATTTTTAGATACAATCTTTTAATTGGCATGAATATTCCAATGAGACACAAAGAAGTGTGTGTTGAGGGTGGCAGTGTAAACAGTGTGTAAGAATAAGAAAAAGTAAGACATAGATACAATATCTCATAAGTCTCTCTTCTCTACACACCCTGTTTCTTCTCTTTCATTTTCTGTCAGTTCAGTATACATACTGTGCACTGCATCTATGTATATATTTACACTACAGTTCTAGGGTGAAAATTGTAAATAGATGTGTGTATGTGTCTCTGTGTGAAACTTTCTATAGAATTTTTCCACAAGGACAGAGATGTGATTTGTTTTGCAGAGATTTCAGAGTTAGGGACAGGATTTCACAGGACAATAGACTTGGCTGATTCTTTGGGTTCTCTAGGTCACGTCTTCTTTTTCTGTTACTTCCGATTTTACATTCCAGTTATAAATGAAAGATATTATGGGTAGTTCATAAAACACTGTGCCGGATTTAACGTATCAATAAGGACAAGTAGCTTCACACAACCATGTTCCTTCACTCATAAAAGCCATTTGCCACTCTTGAAAGAGGCATAACTATAGTATGTTTTTATTTACATGCCTATAATACATACAAGCTATTCATAAAACAAAATTTTGCAAAAATTAAGACCTCTTTCAGTCTGGTGGTTAATGGTGTGGTATGAAATCTTTGTGATATATTTGCCTCACATGCGTTAGTGATCAATAAAGCTGATATGTAAGCCCATTCAGCCAATCAGTCTGTTTAAATGCAAGTTTTGATCTCATCTCCTACACATTCTAGTGGCACTGCACCTCTTCCTCAAGCCTCATCCTCTGCACTCTCACACACATGTCAGTCTATTCGACAATCAAGTTATTTAAAATGAACCAAAAATGTCTGGCAGGGCAAGCCAGAGGGAGCTCCATACAGGTTTCTAGAAGACTCAGGGAAATTATCGGAGTTGTGTGTTTTTGAAGTGATGGCGCTTCTCTGCTGGTGAAACAGGGATTCTGCTGTTCTGCTATTCTGTCTCTCAGTGACGGGCTTGGATGTGACAAGCTGCCAGCTCATATGGTGTTGAGTCTGAGTCATTTAGCTCCAGTCTGCCTCCATCTCCAAGCTCAAACCCATTCAGAATGACTTTCCACATCCCCAGTCCCTCAGTCGCCCCTTACCACTCCAACTTCTCTCCCAGCCTCATTTGGACCATTAGGGCCAAGACAGGAGAAGTCTCATTCTTCTCTACACACCCTGTTTCTTCTCTTTCATTTTCTGTCATCTATTTTCAACACCATCCCTCCATCTCATTGACTTCACATGCGGACAACCCATCAGGACTAGTTGTTTACAGGGGATTTAACAGTCTGTGTGATGGTGTTTAAATGGTTCCAGCTCTAGAAGTTCATCTATCTCAGGGCCTCCTGGTTGTGTGGCCTTTGTAAGTCAGTTACCCTCCATCCATTCATCTCTCATCTCATTTATCTATCTGGTCTCTGTCGTCTCTTAGCTTTTTAATAACAGCTGAAAAAAGTTTCTTAAAGGACCATACCGGTGGTTTTGCATGTTTGAGCTCAATATATAAAACCTGCTTGCATGTTATGTTACTGACAACCATTTCCCAAAGCATACTACTGGAGTGGAATATTGCAGTGGAAGGTAGAAAAAATATTAGAATTATATTTTCTACCTTCCATACTGTCATTGTTTAAGTTCATTCCAGGATGCTGTTAAAATCAATGCGTAGAGACTTGAAATGCACTTGAGATAAATAATCCATCACAGCGAACACGTCGTCAAATATTTTGTCGAAGTAACTTTATTTTATCACTCCAACATGGAGCTGCACGAAAGAAAATGTTTGTCTCCACCAGGGAATATCAGGTCAGATCAAGTCAGGAACATGCGCTGGGCTGCGTGTTGCCGCATCCACTATGTGATGGAAACCCCGGTTCCCAGTTGGCAACCACCCTAGCAGACACATGGTCCATCCCCATCTTGCGGAAGTACCCATCCATTTGTTGCAGCCAGGTGTTACATGGGTGTCCCCTTCGGCTTGGAGTCACTGGGGTCCTGCATGCTGGATCATACTCAGAAGAACGCGCCACATGGCCGTAGTGTTGCAACTGTCGCTCCCTCACAATGCTGGCAATCACCACTCGTTAACCACTCGTAATAACCACTCGTTCGACACAAAGTCAAACCAGTGGTACCCAAGGATTCTCCGGAGAGACTGAGTACCAAAGACATCCGGTCGTCATCTCAAGTCACTGGTTATTATCCAGGTCTCACAACCATAAAGTAAGACTGGGAGCACCTGGACTCTAAAGACTTGGACCTTCATCTTCTTGCAGAGATATCTGCAGTCCCATACACCCCTGTCCAGTAACCCCATGACCCCACAGGCCTGCCCCAAACATCTCTCAACCTCATAGGACGAGCTCCCAGAGACATAAATATCACTGCCGAGAGATGAATCTCTCGACAAGTTCGACACTCTCCCCGCATACAGACACACTGTTAACAGCTGAGTCCCAAGAAGTTCTTGAAACCTGGATCTTAGTCTTGATCCAGGACACCCACAAACCCAGGCACTCCGACTTCTCACTCAGCTTCTCAAGAGCTCCTACCAGAACATCCATTGACTCTGCAAAGATCACAGCATAATCAACAAAGTCAAGGTCAGTAAACCTTTCCCCACCGATAAATAAATGCACCCAAGTCACTGGACACCACAACCCTTCCCAACACCCAGTCCATGCAAACATTGAACAGGGAAGGAGCCAGGGAATATCAACCTAGGAAAAATTACTTTCACTGAGAAATTAAAAATGACAGTCCCTTCTAGAATCAGACATACATCTTAGTAGGTGAATTTTAAGGTGGGTGTATCACCTGAACATTTGATTTTGAAAGGGGACTTGGCAAAATAAAAGAAAAAAAATAAATATGGTTTTAAGTTTTGGAAAACAGTTGTCAGTAACGTAATGTGTGTTCTGGTTAGGGCTGGATGATATAAATGGTATTTAAAGTCACATCACGATTAAAAAAAAATCTTCGATATAAAAATGAGGACGTCAATATAAAGTTGATAGAAAATAGTGCTTGAATTCAATAAGTTAATGACAGCTCAAACAGCCAATAGCTTGTCAGAACTGGAACAAACTAGCCAATCTGGTGGCNTTAATGACAGCTCAAACAGCCAATAGCTTGTCAGAACTGGAACAAACTAGCCAATCTGGTGGCAGTATAATAACAGCCCGCTCACTTCCTCAAAGCAGCATTTAGCTAAACGGTGAACGCGCCGCAGCCCGTGTGGTTATACATGAGCAAAAGTCAGACAAAGATGTCAGAAAGCAATGAAAGTCCAGAGGAAAAAAAATAAAATGATGAGGAAGAAAGTAACAGCTCAGCAGCCATTACTGTCCCAAAGAAAGTGGATGTTGTAGTTAAGCAAGGTAAAAAAATAAAAATAAAAAATGTCAGTGGTGGCATCATTTTGGTTATTTAAAGTCTGAAACAAAACAGATTCACCATGTTCACTGTAAAATTAGCCAGAAACCAGTGCTGACGAGGATGACTGCAATTTGCAGTTTTTCAGTTCATACAATTGTTGGTTATTTTTTTACATTCAGAACATTCATAAAGAAAATGTAAAAATAAATGTTAAGTTCAAGTGACTTGAAATGCAGCAGAATCTTTGCCATGATTTATATGTGATATCTATCAATATAAAAAATATATATATATCATGATAAAAAAAAAAAAAAANAAAAAAAAAAAAAAATCATATCCTTCAGCCCTAATGCTGGTAGTATTTATTGATTTGAAACATGCAAATTCACTGGCATGGTCCTTTAAACTGGTTAGTCAGGTGTTCATGTTGGCAGACTTGATCCTATCAAATTCCAGCTCTATTTTATTTCCAGTGTCTCTCAGGGAAATCATATTTGGCAGAGTTTGGCAGAGAACAAACTCCATTGTTTCATAGAGTGCAGTCACACAAGAAAGACTCAGATTTCCTCCTAATCCCATATCAGAGTATCTGTGGTATGAATATGAGGCTGTGGATGACTGGGAAACATCAAGTTTGTCATGTTGGTATCAATTACACAAGTTTAGTTATATAACATAATACTGAGCGGTGACCCAGGTGTTAGTCTCCACCTGAACTTGAACTTTTGCAACAAAACAAACAAAACATGTTTACAGTTTTGCCGAAAAATGATTTGTATGGGATTATGTGGCCCTATGAAGACTTAGCTGATAGGTGTGTTGATGTGGAGAAAATATGAAGTGATGAGATGATGGAGGAGAAGAGAGAGGGAAGAGTGGAGATTTGCTGGAGGAGAAAAAGAGGATGGAAGGAGTAAAGGATGGAGGAGGAGACAGGGCCATTACTGTGCTGATATCACCAGGGATTCAGCCTCAGGACAAATCTGCTAATGGGGGTCTTTCTCTCTCTCTCTCTCTCTCTCTCTCTCTCTCTCTCTCTCTCTCTCTCTCTCTCGTCCCTCCATCTACCCCCACATAAATAGTTCTATTCAAGATGCACTACATGTACAGATATGAATGCTTGCATGCTTCAGTGCTTAGAGCTATACATGCAGACATATATGAATACACATGTATTCAACTATGCACACACATGCACACTTACACACATTCTGAGCTACCATGTCCAATCAAACAAGGTTTTCAGTCACAGTTTAAAATAACTATAATTCTTTCAAAAACTGGTATCTTGCACTTTCATCTTAATTTCAATGAAAACAGCAGTGTATAATTTATTTTGTTCCTGTTTCTACATGGAAAAACTAATCTTGTATGATCTATGTGTTTATGTGTCATCTTTGAGACAAAAAAAGGAAGAATCTAGCCCCTCCAAGTCATGCTGTACCTTGAATGTCACACCACTTTGTATATTTATGTGTTTTGTTTTTTTTTTAAGGGGAAAGGCTTACAGTGCCATGCTGCTGAAAAAAGCCAAATCATCCTTACTAGTATTTGTTGTGCTCTGCTTAATCCTAATTCAACTGCTAAAGCCCCATGTGACAGCAGTTTCAAGTACTAAATTATCATCAGAGGGAAACAGTCAAAAATATAGATGAGAGAGGAGCAGAATGAGAGGTAATGCATCTTGTTAAAAAGGAGATGGATGTGGAATAGAGAGGTTGTTATAGTGCAGAGAGAGAGAGAGAGAGAGATGCAGCAGAGCAGGCCTGGATGTGGGACTATCAGGGAGACATTGTATAGACTGATGCAGACAGCTGGACATGGATTTTTTAATCTGTCTAAACAGGATCTGCCCAATGCAAACTCTTCTCCCACACAGCAGGCCCAGCACAGGGGTTGTGACAGCCAAAGGACATCAAGGGACTACAGCATTCAGACATCACCACTACTCTGTGTGTGTGTGTGTGTGTGTGTGTGTGTGTGTGTGTGTGTGTGTGTGTNGAGAGAGAGAGAGAGAGAGAGAGAGAGAGAGAGAGAGAGAGAGAGAGAGCAGTTGTACATGTGTGAGAGGGACAGAGTCAAACAATAAGACAAACTGTCACAATGGCTACAAGTCTTGCCAATAGAAGTGTCAAACTTCCTCAAGGTAAAACTTCCACATGGTTTTCATTTTGGGCATTTGACTTCCATCTGTGTGTTACAGCCCAGCATTGGCTGTGATGCAGTTTAGTGTGGACAGGCTGCCTTCAGACGATGCCTTTTAGGATGTGAGTCAGACAGAACGATAAGCATGATACGTAAAATCAATGCTGGTAATGAAATTGTTTTTGAAGAGTTCCATAGTGATATATGAGGCTGTGTGGGCTGCATGATTGTGTGTGTGTGTGTGTGTGTGTGTGTGTGTGTGTNGTGTGTGTGTGTGTGTGTGTGTGTGTGTGTGTGTGTGTGTGTGTGTGCGCTAAAGAATTGGATATATGCATCCTATATCAAACAGCCTAATTCTTGAAATGTTTTGTTGTTCTTTCCCTGCACACAGTTTGATTTTGAGCAGTTGTCAATGGCCAGCATCTCTGCTTACAATGCATGCAGCTGTAGATAGAGTTGACATAGTGCTGCATAACCTGTAGCTACTCCCTGTATCATTTTACAAAATCATGATCTAAACGTAAGCTCAAAAGTTCCTATTACTATTTAGTCTGATTTCTTTCTGTGGAAAAAAAAAAAAAAAAATTTATACTGAAATATTTGTGCTTTTTTCAGTTGATTTAAAATTGGTAATTTTTTATGCATCTCTCAAAATGTGGTTCTTTATTTCTAAATATTAACAGGATTGGTTCTAGTGATTTGATATACATGACCACCATGCTTCAAATATAATTGTTTAGCATATATGCATCTTTAAATGCGTATTTTATGAAGTCATTTGAGTTAATTTTTGATTCTTAACATTTGATTTTTTTTCTGCAAGTGACATAAAACAGCCTCTGATTTTCCAATGCATATCCAGCTGAGTCAGGAAATGTACAGAATCAAGTGAAAATATAAAAATAAGGTTCATCAAATATTCCTAATGGTGTTATGAACAGTGAGATTTTAGGCTGCAATGCACATTTAAATGAATTGGCACCACATGTGTGCATGTTTTATTGTGCTTGTGGGTGTGTATGTGTGTGCATGTGCACATTTATGTGTGTGTCTGAGTGTGTCAGTCTGGCCTATTATAAACTCTTACAGACAGGCTAATGGGCCTTGGGACATGGGCATGGTGATGGGAACGTGGCTTAATTGGGGTAATCGGCACGCTTTAAGGGACCTGCTTATTAAGAGAAATCCCTCACTCACTCACACACACACACACACATTCATCTCACCATGGACAGACAGGCAAAGTGACAGCTCCACCTCGTCACCTCATGCCTTCACCCAGATCTCTGCGTCATAGACCTGGAATTGGCAGGCAGCCATTCCATTGTGTGTGTGTGTACATTAACAATGTTTAACAATACGTAAATGTGTCAGTGATATCTACTGTATGCCAAGAGATGTAAATGGAGTTAAGGATGTTAAGGATATTACAGCAGCTGAGCTCTGATTGTCATTTTTCACAAATGCACACAGTTAAAAACAAATTGGGAATATTGCAATAAATCCAGCAAACATCAGATATCTTTTTAAAACAGCTCACCAATGTGCATGTGTGAAATAAAGGATCATACTGGTGATTCTTGCATGTTTGAGCCAAATAAATACAATCTGCATACACATTACGTTACTGCCAACCATCTTCCAAAATAAACTTCTAGAGTGGTAAATTTTAGAGTGTTTTTCCTACCTTCCAGAATGCCATTGCTGTTATTATTGTTTTGTCAAAGTTATTTCATTTAACTGATTTCTGGAGCTACAAGGGAGAAAACTGAACTTTACTGAGAAATTGAAACAATCATGCCTTCTGCAATCATGCATAGGTGTTGGTAGGCAAAACACTGAATTTTAAGGTGGTGTATCATCTGAACATTTGATTTTGAAAGATTAGAGTATTTGGCAAAATTACATGAAAAGTAAAATACAGTTTCATTTTTGGAAAATGGTTGGCAGTAACAAAGTGTGTATAGGGGCTAGTATTTATTGGGCTCAAACAGGCAGCACCACTGGTATCGCCCTTTAAGCTAAGAGGTAAGAGTTAAGAGTTAATTTTTAATGTTAATTGATGAATGTTTATTATTTTATACATGTTGAAATATGTCTGTGATAGGGAGTTCATTTGTAAAATGTAAATTCAGTTAATGCCTTTTTATTTTTGTAATCCAGGATGAGGTATAAAGTTAAAGGTGAACAGGGAGTGGAGAGAGCATGCTGAGGGGTGAGAGAGGAGATAGCTAGCGAAAACTGCCATGGAAAGTGTGTAATGTGGAAAAATATTGGACTGTGTGACAAATTCTACAGTAAGTTTTAATAAGTTTTAAGATTGTCAAGTCGAGCACCTAACCAGTGACACTATGACTTTGAAGAGTGTGTGGACCAATTCAACAAGAATTAGCTACCATGCTAATCATGAGTTAGCACGCTAGTTAGCGGTCTTTTAACAGTGCTGGAACAACCTTTATTTGAATTTTTTTAAGTACTTTTTTTTTTTAATTACCTTAAAGACATTTTTTAACTAAATTTTTATTTATTTATTTATTTATTTTACACTTTATAAAGAGCTCAATGTTCAGTTTACAAATGCTATTTAGGTGAGTTGATTGATGCATTGTGCTTCAGTGTTTTGTTGAAAAGTTAAAGTGATCTAAGAATTTTATACAATCTAAGAATTTTAAACCAGTAAAGAATAAAACAAAAAATGGACCAAAAGGGACCTCAGCTAAACATAAATAAGACAAAAAAGTGAAGTATTAGACTCAGCAGTTGTATGGGTTAAAGCCAGGGGGCACTACATACAATATATCTAAGTGTGATATTGTATAAAATCAATTACAATACATTCAAAAAGTATCTATATATTTAAAAGCAGTTTCAGTGTGATTAAAGCTTGTATGAAAGAGCAAAACAACTGACAACCTCAGACAACCTCATTATCTGAGGTAACAATGGCCGAGACTGTTTTATCTCATCCACATTATTATTGTGGGATATGAGGATTAGACACTGTCTGACTCTGCCTAACCCCCAACTACACACACACACACACACACACACACACACACAAACAACCTCACAGAACACACACGCGAATACCAAATTTTCTCCAATCCTGTACTTATGATTTATTTTTTCCTCAGGCTCTGATTGGATGTTACAATATAAAAAACATTTTCCTGCTGTCTGACTTGCTATGACATATTGCATGTAAAATTTTTATTTTTACATCACACCTGAATGCACCATCCTCTGATACCTAAAAGCATATAATATGTTCTGACAAAATACATTTCATTCCCTCCCTTAAATATCTTCATCCAAACCTGTACCTCTCCAGTTTTGCATTCATCTCCTCACATTTAACTCTCGCTGCTTCCGGTTTCCTCCCTCCCTCCTCTCCTCCCATTATCCATGCATTCTTAACTTCACAAAACTCCATGTCACACCCTTCGGAGAGGAGATGGGAATTCCATTTGTTTAGTCCTACCCCCCCTTCTCCATTCTCATCGTAAAACAAAAGCCCTTTTATGTGTTGATGTGTTTTCTGGTGGTCTTACAAGTAAAAATGTTGCCCTGGCCTGACTGAAGGTCAACACATATTGTTTATGAAAAACAAAAGGATGATGATGTGATGTCATGTCTAGACTCCATGCAAATGAACTTGCGAGAGATTTCGTAAAAACCTCGCTTGCGAGAGGTTTCGTAAAAACCTCTCGCAAGCGTGCATACAGTATTTTCGCTGCCACATGACATAACACGCACACACACACACACACACACACACACTGACAGACAAAGTAGAAATGATTATGGTAATGATAATAATCACAGTCGTCATCCCGGTCTCCTCCACCGTGTTAAAAATTAATCTGAGTTAACGATAATCCACGTCTACTCATTAGATTACTGGTGTGGGGAGGGGAGAGCAAGTGTGGGAGGTGGACTCACAGGCCATCTGTACATCATTAAGAGTTCTCACTGATAACCCTCTTTTCATCATCATCATCTTCCTCCATCTCTCCATCCCTCTGCACTTCTATCCATCCCTCCATCTTTGTCTGCATCCCTGTGTTTGTCCATCTCATGCTGTATCACTGTGATTCAGTCCCCCCCCCCCCCACACACACACACACACACACACATTACACAGTTTGTCAGTCTGGATGTGCGTTGCATTTATGTTTACAAACCCAGCCGGTTATTCTTTAAAATAAAGGATTTCAATACATCTCAGTTTCTCCGTCTCCCAGGGGCGTCATTATCATCATCAGTCCATTATCATTATTATTATCACATTTCTATTGTGTCATTGGGCATTGCTGTCTCTCATGCTTCTTTCGCTTCCTCCTACACACACCATCAGCTAAGATCAAGACCAAGATCAGCATAAGCTTTGAAATTCACTGTTTTTTCCCTATTGTTTTCCGCAGTGATGTCAAAGGTCAGGGTTCAGCATGGAGCTACAGATCAGGGATTCAATATGTTGCTCAAGGACACGTAAATCGTTTAAGTAAGGGCTTGAATGACTAAGGCTGAGGGATGCTTTTTTTTTAATCAGAAGCCTTGCAAAAAGTGAAAAGAAGATAGAAGCGAGACAGAACAAACGTTGACACATTTATCATCGAATCATGTTGCAGCAACACGCACAGACAGGCAGAAAAAGGGAGAGAGGGAGAAATCGAGGGGAAGAGGAGTCATCCCTTCGATAAAGAGAAATATAAAGGATACAGATGTGTCGTGTCTTAAATATACAGTAATTTTCAGGAGCAATAGTGGCCACCGACTAGATAGAATTGTAATTAAAGACGGGGAAAGGTTGATGAGCATAGAATGTATCTGTTAGGACAGTCAGTGTATGACTCCAAGGCCGTTGATAATTGATAACATCTGTGCTTTTGTTCTAGCATGGAGTCTGCTCAGCTCTTGCTGTGAGCAAACACACCCACTTATTCAATAGGTGGACTCTGATCCTGACTGAAACACCGGGAACAAAAATTTCACCACAACTGCTTGACACATCCCTGTCCCGTTACCTCACCTGTCATCGTTCAGCTGCTAGTAGTCACAAGTTAGCAAGTACATTGTCTGAGGTAGAAGCTCAGGTTGCCATGTTCAAAATTTTCTAGTACAAACGAAAGACAGGTTGACAGTAAAAACTGCGTTTATGACTTAGTGGACTGAGAAATGTGTGTTCTTCCACCTGAGAAATGTTTTTGGAACTCACCGTATATACTCGAGTATAAGCCAAGTTTTTATTACCAAATTTCACAAAGCAAATCAGGCGGTCGGCTTATGCACGAGAAATTCAAATTTGATCCCACAGAATGAAATTTCCACAGGTGAAAATACCACCCATTACCACTGTCCATGGAAAACAGTTTAAATCATACCTTAGAATGACATATCTCCTGACTAAACATCTTATCCAGCACATTTTGCGACCACCAGTAAGCACTGTTGTGATTGGTCAGATACGGTAATCAGCTGCTGAAATAAATATCATTTACCGGTACTGGTGTTAGAACCATTTCTTGGTTAATTATCAAATGTTTAAAATACTTAATTTGGGAAAAGCGAAATCAAATAAGTTATTATTTTTGAATATTTATATCTTAACTGATTGATCATCGCTGGTTCCATGAAGCAGCCGGCGGAGGAGTCTGTTTATAGATGCTCAGCTGGAGGCTGCAGTGTTTATGAGGAACGGGGTAGCGCCATATAGTTTTTGACCTCACCTCACGTCATGTTTTCTTATTTTGATTTTGAACTTAAATAATCTACGAAAAGAACAAGAGCGCGATGTTATCATTCCAGTGTGAGTCAGGAAGAGAAGCCCCGTTAAAGCAGTGAAGTTTTAAAACAGCCGCCACAACCCTTATATGGATTATTTTCAGAAAATCACAGGAATACTATGACAATACCCAGAAAAACAGGTAATTTGCTAAACAAATAAATTGATGGAACAACATCAGGGGGTCTGCTTGTATACAGGTTTCTTTAAAAACCTAAAGATGCAGATCAAAATCAGGGGGTTGGCTTATACGAGATATTGGCTTATAGTCAAGTATATATGGTAAATATCACTCGCTTAATCCACCCTTGCTGGACCTGTGACGCTGTGGAAATGTGATAATTGGATCCTGACGCCTTATGTTTAGAGCCCCTGCTAGTCGCTTTTCCTCTTGGCTTATCGACTGTCAGAACTCCCAACTGAAAGTGAAATCTTGCACAGCGCAAAATTCTGATCTGAACAACATCAACTGCCAGAGACTCAGGTGTGGCCTTCTCTGGCTTTGACCTCAGCCGATGCTCAAGATGTTTTATCTCAAACCGACACGCAGGACATGAAGCTCATCAACTTTTACTACGACATCTGCCAGAGAAGAAAGTGTGGGACAGAGGGAACAAACAGAAAAGTTCAGCTGCTCCTTTGTCTTTGTCGGTCCTCCATTGATTTTCATGCTGACTTTACAGACCGGCAGCTTTGAATATTGTTTGGAGGTGGAGCTCAGCTTGTGCGTGTGTGTCTGTGTGTGTGTGTGTTGACAGATGGTTGTCATTGTATGAGAGCTGGTTTGCACATTCATGTAATGGAGGCAGAGAAACATAACAAACATATGTAGCAGACAGCAGGACGCGCTGACTGGAACTAAAGCACGCACGTTCACAACACACAACACATCAATTATATGCTCAGGAACACGTTTTGTGTGTGTGGCATGTCCGTGTTGGGTGACGCATGTTGTGTGACTCATGCATAAGATGTGTAATAGCAGCTATGTTTTATTCCATGCAGGTTTTTAATTTATTACTCTTTTTGCACTTGTCTGGTTTTGTGTGTGTATGTGTGTGATGTCAACACACAAACCAACAGTCAGAGAGAGAAACTTAGTGTGAGAAAAAGGTGGGCACATGAATAAATGTCTGATGGGAAAAAGTAAAGGCAGATCTGAAAAACAGACTGACGACAGAGTGGGATAAAACAAGCCATCGTGAGATTGAAAGTTGGAACTCATGCTTGACTAGCTCATTCGTTATCTGTCTGTATGAGTGTTTGTGTGCGTGAGTGTGTATGTGAGTGTTTGGAGAAAGGCCCCCGCCCCTCCACTGGCCCCGCCTTTCCACGTGCAGCAGCCTAACTGTTCCTGACAGCCAGTGGCTCATTAGAGTTGCTGTTCTATGTTCCTACCTCCATTCGCCCGCTCCCAGTTTCCTGGACCCAGCCCCCAAACAATGTCTAGCTCTGTGCGTGTGTGTGTGTGTGTGTGTGTGTGTGTGTGNCAAGGCCTATTCACTGGCACAAAGACATAATTAACCAAATTGGCAAATGGTTTGAGAAGCCGTCTTTTGAACACACTGTGCTAGTCTGTGGTTGCTATAGCAACCCTAAATTTGTGTTTAAATTTGTGTGCGTCTGTGTGTGCGTGTTGTCCAATGTCCATAATAAAAGTCACAAATGATTATCAGTCACATCATCGAAGACCACACACATCCATCTTTCATCCACTCGAAACTTTGTGTTTTCAATGTTTGCCATCCCTCCCTCACTGTTCACTCACTCACTCACTCACTCACTCACTCACTCACTCACTCAGTCGCTCGCTCACTCACTCACTCACTCACTCACTACTTACTCATTCACTCACTACTCACTCGGTCACTCACTACTCACTAACTCACTCACTATTCACTCACTCATTCACTCACTACTCACTCGCTCACTCACTCACTACTCACTCGCTCACTCACTACTCACTAACTCACTCGCTCACTCACTCGTTCATTCACTACTCACTGACTCATTCACTCACTACTCATTCACTACTCACTCACTCACTCATTCACTCACTCACTCATTCATTACTTGCTCACTCACTACTCACTCATTCACTCATTAACTATTCGCTCACTCATTCACTCACTACTCAGTCACTCACTACTCACTCACTCATTCACTCACTCATTCACTACTCACTCACTACTCACTGACTTGCTCACTCACTACTCACTCATTCACTCACTTACTCACTCGTTCATTCACTACTCATTCACTCTACTCACTCGCTCACTACTCACTCACTCACTCACTCACTCACTCACTCAGTCATCCAAACTTTTACACATGTAGTCAGGCTTATTGCTATACTATATTTGACATATACCAGCATTGATATTTGGCATAAAAACCTATAATTCATATTGACTTTCATACATTAACTCAACATTAAACCAAACTGTGTTGGGAAAAAGTGACGATGATGTCTGTTTCTCTTTCTCTTCTCTCTGAGAAAAGAATGACAACAGAGAGGGTGATGACAGTCACACTCATGACCCCATGCATCTTATTTGTCACCGAGGTGTGTGTGTGTGTGTGTGTGTGTGTGTGTGTGTGTGCGTGTCAGCTGACTTTCCCGCCTGTGAGTCAATGAAATATCGATCATGCTGACAGCAGGACAGACATCAAGGACAAACCGCTTGTAGATCAATGGCTGCACTCTCTCTGTGTGTGTGTGTGTGTGTGTGTGTGTGTGTGTGTATGTGTGTCTGCGTGCACATGTGTGTGTGCCTGGCTACGTAAAGCTTGTTTTGCTTTTCTCTTATAGAAGAAGGCCATTCATATTTAAACTACAACTGCATAATAAGTCACTTCATCAAATATAGATTTCACTGTGATACATAAGTTGAACCTCTGCAAAGTCAAGTTAATTTGTTAACTTTAGTCAGAGAAAGTTGCTCTTTTCAGAGTTAGAGTAAGGCTGCGAGGAGGTTTGTATGTTTGTTTGTGTTGTCTTCCTCCCTCTGACTCAAGCCCCATTTTGAGGTTTGTTTCTGTAAAGTTGCGCCTTTTGGCACTAAGCAGCATTGTGGTTTGGGAGCTTGAAGCTTGGTTAAAGATAAACTTCAGGTCTGACTGAAGAGTTCACTCTTCTTCGTGCTCTTCCCCTCCCTCTGTCTCTCTCTCTGTTTCTTCCCCTCCCATCCCTCGTTCAGCCCCCAGAGTCACAACAAGGAGCAGCAAACAGCTTGTGCATCCCTCGTACCAGGAGAAAATGCCCCATTTTTATCTGTTTGAATCTGACATTTTTGGCACATTAAATATTGGACATTAATAAATTAAATGTAATGAACTGACATGAAAGAAGGAAAAAAGTCCAATGGTACAATGCAGCAAAGTATAAAAGAGAAGAGTGTGAAAGAAAGAAGCACAACAATAACAAAAAAGAAGGTTCAAACTTTTTTCTTTCATTGCAATTAACTATCGCCTTCTGTAGCCATTGGAGATTATTTTTCATGTTCATTTATTCAAACAAATATTGAATAATTTATCGTAGTGGGAATAACAACATGAGAAATCACAAGCATTCAGTGCCAGTAGAGGGAAAGAGGTCCGTCTATGAGGAGTATAGCCGAGGAACATTTTTAATAATGTGACTTATTGGTCATTTAATCTAATTAGACCTCCGCTGGGTGTTTAGTAACATTGAAATAATTATAACTGCTTGAGTTGATGTAGCTGATCTGTGTCCAGCAGCAGCGCTGATTTACCACTAGCTACCTTAATTCTCTGATCATTGCTGTCGATTACAGATTTTTCTTTCTTTTTTTCATTAATCACCCCCCCCCCCNCCCCCCCCCCATAACATGCAGAAATAAGTTGACCTGCAACAGCTGCATACTCCTAAAAAATTTTATATGTATTTTTGATTGTTATTTGACACAAATGTGCAAAACGGCTAAAAGTAGAGGTTTAAAAGTGGCTTTTCATCAGTGAAATCAGAATTTTCACATGTAGATTTAATTTGTTCTAGAAAAAGTTAGGCTGCGCATTAGCGACAGAAATGCACAGCAAAAACCCTTTATCTTAGCAGCTCCTCGTCTGTTATTGAATACTGGAAGTCAGATTTTCCTCAAACAATTGACAATATCTTCCAGCAGAGTAAGACAATTTCAACCTGTTTCTAATACAAATCAACTTTTTTCAGGACTTTTCTAGAAATTAGTGTCAAAATCTTGAAACGAGACAGAATAAGGCTCATTGCTACACTAGATTAACAAAAATCATGCAGGATTTTAGGAAATTTTGCCACTCTTGATTGTCATATCATCTGCTCTGGATTTAGTTTGTCACACTTGCTATTTAAGCTATATGTAAGGCCTCAAAAACAGCATTTCCACTTTGCCTCATTTGTTTTTTCCAAGCTTGGAAGTACGACGTGTCAAATTTTGTAATTTTGTACTCTTGTCCAGTAAAGAATTTGTTTTTACAGTACAGCAAATGAAAGCCAAATTCAATGAAAAGTAAAATTGAACAACTATGCATTTTTAATATCAGTATCCCAGCCCTGCGTGTGTGCGTGCGTGTATGTGTGCGTGCGTGTGTATCTGTGTCAGCGTGTGTATGTATGTCACTGGCCTGTATGTATGTAGGTCGGTGTAAGTGACACCTGAGTCACACCTTGTGTTTATGTTGCATAACACATTGACTTCCGCAGCTCTCCCCTCCACCCTGCTTATCGGTCCAACTCGGATGTCTGGGATTCCTTCTGAACCTGCATCAGGGTCAGATTGGCCATCGGGAGAGGGCGGGACTTTTCCTGGCGGCCATCAGTGGACCGGCCGGTGGCCTTTGCACACAATATAATATAATTGAAATTAACTTAAACTACGCAAACATAATTTTTTTTTCTTTCATAATTTTCTTGGCACAGAGAAACAGTGGACAATTATGGACTTATTCGCCCCAACACTGGCATCATTGGCATTTTCGTCTGGCTATGCCGAAACCCCCCTCTCCCCACTAGACACCTTAAAGTCCTGGTAAAAATTAGAATCCCAACCCAACCCTGACCTGCATCCTGTTGCTATTTTCATGCTGCATCAGGTACTCAAGAAAACTGTTGGTGGTGGTACCAGAGGACAGCAAGTTTCCACTTCCTAAAAAAAATAAATGGCACACTAGGCTGTTGCTTAACAATAAGCGAAAACCCCACACTCTCATTCCACAGTTAGTTTATTCTGCATGTATTTCCCTGTTGTACACGCAGTACAATGATTTACACTACCTTCCTGAAGTGAATAGGTGTGAGATCTCTTGCGACGGTAGTAAATTGTAAATTGAGCATAGCAGCAGCCCCGTGTCCGTGCAGCACCTCAGGACCAATTATCTATTCCTTTCGCTAGCCAAAAGGCCCCATTAGAGGTCCATGAAGATATAACAGATAGACCAGAGACCAATTAGGTGTCCCGAAACAAATAACAGCAGGTAGACCAAGTGACAACACAAGCATCCAATCTACATCTCCCTCTCACACAGCGTGTCACACAGTACGATACGCCTAATGAAGCCCCAAAGCCCCCCAAGACTCTCTGCAACATGACTGCAGGAGCCTGACTGACCCATACGGTGTGAAGCTTTAGTATCAATAACAGAATATTTTACTGACATGATTCATTAAGAGTGAATACACTCTTTAATTTCTGCATTTCTACAAACAGGGAAACAGTAACAGTCATTACAGGATGACATGCACAAAATTAGCCCACGATGCCTACAGAAATGTGTTTATATTGGAATACTCCATAAAGACAATACATGAAAATAAAGTCAAACTTTTATCAACTACATTATAATATGAAGAATACAAATGTTTTCTTGTTTGTTTTGTGGCTTCATCATTTAAATCAGTAAAAAACAGGAATTATTTAATAATAATTTACTACTGAAGACATCTTTTAGATTAACGTCATTTAGATTAAGGTGTTGGTATGGTGACCAGAATTTCCTTAAATGTTTAATTTTTAAAGGAAGCAGCAGTATCCATTAAAATACATTATTTCAAAAGCCTTAATTATTAATTTAATTACATTTAAAGTGATACAAGTTAGTTTCACTTTTACCGTGAATGCCTTTAACGACACAGTAGTTTACTATATTTGACTTAATTATAAATTTAAGCAGTTATTAAGCATTGTGAGGGGTTATACCTTAATCAAGACATTTATTTTGAATTGAAGGTGTGTTTGATTTCACTCAGAATCTGGGGTAAATTGATGGATAATTGGAGTAGAATTCATTGATTATTTTATAATTGATTATTTGGGCAGTTTAAGTGAAGAAAGCCCTTTAAATTGACCAAATAAACATCCACAACTACACTTTTACCTAATTTTTTAAAGGCCCTTTTAAAATGGAAATTTAGGGAGTGGTTGACTTTTTTTTTTTTTTTTTTTTTTTAATTTTTAGGCATTTTCTCCTTATTAAAAATCCCTTAAACCACGCAAATAATACAATAGAACTCCATTAATATATTATTAAATATTAATTTGCTTTTAATTGTCTGTTAAAACTAAAGAGAAACATTTGTTTAATCATCATTATTGAGAAACTTTATTGAATTTTAAGGTACAATTAAGTGAAGAGTGACGAGAAAGACAAAAGTAGCACCAGAACCCTCAGTCCTCACCCACACACATCTGCCTCACCCAAACTCCCCCTTCATCCTCGTCTGGATCCGGTCGGATTCAGTCAGTGATGACAGAACCACAATACAGCAGGACGAGTCCAATGACCAAATCAGAGGGGTTGAGAGACAGAGAGAAAGGAAGGGGAGAGAGAGAAAGAGAGGGGGAGGAGGTAGAGAGAGAGAGGGGAGTAACAGAAAGGGACTTCAAAAACAACAACAGCAAGAAAACAAACAACGGGGGAAAAAACAAGTGAGAGAAAGAGAGAGAGGGGAGCCGAAGAAGCTCAGAGGCACCCAAGGTCCTCAAACTAATTAAGTTGATTTGCATTTATTTATGAGGTTTAATGAGCAGCTTTTCAATAGTTTGTTTTCCCCTAATATGAATATTTCCTTTTCATTATGCTACATACTATAGATGGAGATGCTCATTCTTTCCAATAATCATATCCCAGCTTTTTTGTTTCTAAAGCTACTGTAGCTGTTTTGTTTGTTTGCTTCCAGAAGTTCATACAGTCATACAATTTAACAGTTTTTTTTTTTTCATTTCTTAGATCTAACTACATAAAATATACAATATAGACCTATGAGATGCCTTTGCCCTTACATGGAATTTGTCCGCCAGATTCTGAGATTGGTATTTTTGATACAGCAGGTCCACAAATGTTTGAGTCTTTATGTCACAGATTGATTGTTTCAAGCAACATTATAATCACCACATATTCATTCAGTGATTTTAACCAGAATTCTGTTCATTTTCTTTATGGAGACACAATTATCTGATCATGATTGTCTGAACATACTGGCCTATACGCTGGATTTCACTCTGAGGTCCTGCGGCTGTAAACAGGAATATGAATCAATGAATGAGACAGTGAATCCACACCAACACCACTGAATGTTTATTCTGTGTGTGTGTGTGTGTGTGTGTGTGTGTGTTTTCTCCTTGGAGCTGAACCCTATCGGCCTGACCAACAGTCCTAATGGCCATATGGCTGAGTGTAATTATACATAATGTACCTCTATGGTAGGTTGGGGTTCATTTGTAAAGGTTAGTGAGTGTTCATACGTATATGCACATACGTATGTACTATGTGTGTGTGTGTGTGTGTGTGTGTGTATGTGTTTTCATGTGTGTACCAAATGTGTGGAGGCTGTATGTGTGTGTGGTTCATATTAGCCAGATGGAGATTATGTGTAAATCCAACGACAGATTTTTATATCAAATGTGCGTGTGACTTACTGACTTAGTTTCCATTAAAGTTATCAGAAGTTTGATAATTTTCTATGTTCACTGTGTAGATTAATAAAATAAACATATTTCTGCAGCTTTAACTGTCCATTAATAGCACCTTAAATCAATAGACTAAATTCATAATAACAGCCATAGCATACAGATTCCCATATTGTTATTTTCATTTAGGGTCTATTTTGAAAAATTGCAATGCTTTAAGGTACAAAAACACACACTGATGCACTACTCTGTGTTACTGCAGCACCACTGTGCACACTGAGTGAAAACAGGCAACGTTAGGTACTCTCTCTTTGAGGCCACCTCTGTTCTGATTGGCTAGCTGTGTCAGCTCTGAGCCAGCAACACCACTGCAAAATGTGGATGATAACTCATTCACCACTGTCACAAGCCTTGTACTTTATGGGTGTGTCGAACCAGGTGTGTAGGCAGGTAAATTCATGTTGCACAAGTCAAGGACCAATCACAAATGAAGTTTAGAGCTGTTCAGTTCAGCTACATTTGTCCTATATTTTTCAGCAACATATTGGCAGAACTTTCATATTAAGCATTTGGTATCATTTTAGACACGTTGCTGCTGAATGTAGCTGCAACATGTTACATTTCTCCTTTGTCTTTACCTATAATATCTGCTTGATTAAAGCATGATTAAGGTTAAGTGGTGAGTTTTTGGCAACTAAAACCACTTCATGAATGTTGGTAAAGTTTTAGGATCATGATTAAATAGTAGTGCATAGTTTGCACCATGGGACACAAACTCCAATCTCCTGCTTTTATGTGTCCATCCGCTTGCCCCAACTCCCTCTATTATATTGTATGTATGTATATATATATATATATATATATATATATACAGTATATGCATGTATATTAGCAGATAATGTCATTGCTTCCCCTTTTGGTTTAAAAGACATAATAAGGGGAAAATACATTTTGTGGGAGACATACAGTGGGGTCCAAAAGTCTGAGACCACATTAAAAATCTGTGATGTTTTCCATGTAAATCTGGAANTACAGTGGGGTCCAAAAGTCTGAGACCACATTAAAAATCTGTGATGTTTTCCATGTAAATCTGGAAATGATCAAAGTCTAACGTCAAAAGAAGCTCTTTAGAACATTGTCAAATCATGCTGGGATAACTTGGGTCATCAAGTTTTACACAAACCTGTGGACCATGCTAGCTTGAGTGCATGTTGTCATTAAGGCAAAAGGGGGGCATACCAAATACTAAGATATTCTGAAATTCATGTACATTTTTCAAATATTCAACTTTNAAAGGGGGGCATACCAAATACTAAGATATTCTGAAATTCATGTACATTTTTCAAATATTCAACTTTTCACTCAAATTGTTGAGATGATATTATTATTTGTAATGAAAAATCCATTAAATTAAATTCCAAAAGAATGCAAAATAGAAGCATTTTCACAGTGGTCACAGACTTTTGGACTGTACATGCAAATGAATTTTAGTTGCAGAGCATATAAATGGAATTTGTAGGAGACTCGCTCAGGTTTAGAGAAATTAAACTGAATAAAAACAAATGCAAGTAATGGGCACAGGAATTAAAGGGAAATTCAGTGTTTTTAACAACTTTGATCATATTTTTATATTTTTCATCTTCAGTCCCATAATACTTGGTTAAATTTGTTTACAACATGTCTGATTATCTGACCACTCCTGTTGCTCCTCCTGCCCCCTAATCTCAACAATCACTGATAGCTGGTGAATTCAAAGTTATAACCAACAGGAATGGTGTCCAAAATGAAAGACAATAAAATCCCAGGTTATAAAAAAAGAAAAAAAAAAAACTTATTAAAAAAAAACAGCTTTTACAGAAAAAGAAATATAGAAGACATTACCACCACTGCTGTGTGTGTTTGTGTGTTCACATGCTTCAACACACACACTTGTATGAGCTTGTCAGTGATTCTCATGAGCCAGCATGTGATTGTCTCTGCCATCTTGACAGCAGTAATCAGTAATCAGGCCTGTCTCAGAGTGTTTTTTTTTTATAAGTGGTGACAGTGTGTGGACACCTGTCTCACTTCATGTCACCCAGGATTTACCTGGACTGGACACTCAAGGAAACATACAGTGGATAAGGGTGCAGGAACAGAGGAGGAAGGGAATGACAGAAACTAATTGGTGGTGGAAATTAATATGACAACTCCTTTCATCTCAAAACACACCCTAACCCACCCACACACAGCTCTGTTTTATCATACGTTTGTCTATGCCTTATATGTGTGAGTCTGTATATTCTATAAGCCTCTGTGTGTGTCCATAATGTGTGTATAGCTTTGATGTAATTCACTATGTAGTCTCGTGTGTGTGTGAGGGTGATGAGTTGTGACAGGTGTTGTGGCCGCTAGTGCTGTAGGAGAAGGCAGAGGAAGAGGAAGAGGGGAAGAAGAGGGGAGGGAGTAAACAAGAGCAACGCAGATGATTATTTAATTACTGTCTAATGCTGTGTANCCACCCACCCATTTCTCTTCGTCTCTTTACCCCCCTCCCCTTACAAACCCACACACACACACATACATATGCACCCCTGCAACCCACTCCTCTTTTCATCCTTTCTTTATTAATGAACAATCCGGGCCTTTTTGCAAATCCGTCAGGGCTTACTGTACCCCCTAGACACACTGCCTGTCTCTACGTGTGTGTGTGTTATCTGGCTTCTCCCTAAGGATAATGCTACCCATCACATATGCACACATGCTCACACTCACATATATGCAGCATGTTTACTCTTACTTTTACTCTGTTGCATTTATGTAAATTTGTACGTTTGTGTTCAACTTTTTCTTTAGATATTAGCTGCATGTGTGTGTTTTTGGAAATATACGTTCATATTGAAGTACCTGCAAAATGTTGATACTGAAACCATTTACAAAATGTTAATCATCACTTTCAGATATAAACTTGTGGCAACTAAAGTGCGATTAAGGGTAAGTGGAAAAGGTTTTCCAACTAAGATTGTTTTCAAATCTATAATCTGTTCTGGCCCAAATCAGTGAGTGTACGACGGCGTATTAGGGCCATATAAGATGAAAAAAGAAAAAAAAACAAAATGAGGGAGTATTATTTTGAGTTTTAAAAGTGTGTATGCTTATGATAATTCGTTGATTTTGCACTAAAAGCACACGTATTTCTTTATTGCTAAATCTGATGGAAAAGTATAATAAGGTCATCTACTGCAGGCATAGTCACAATGTGAGGCAGTTTGACTCCCTCTTATTATTTTTATGAGTTTAAAAATTCGCAAATTTGCCAGTTTAAAAACTCACAAATTTGCCAGCCTAAAAACTCAGAAAAATAATAAGGGGAAATCAGAACCACCTGATGTTGTGACTATGCCTGCAGTAGATGACTTTATTAAATTACACTTTTCCATTGGATTTAGCAATAAAGGACTACTTGTGCTTTTAGTGCAAAATCATCAAATTATCATAAGCATATGGACTTTTAAAGCTCGCAAATTTGTGAGTTCGAAAACTGGCAAATTTGCAAGAGTTTAAAAACTTTTTTTTTTTTTTTTTTTTTTGTCTTATATGGCCCTATGGCCTGTCGTAGTGAGTGGAGTTGTTACATTTGTTGCATTTTTCCATTTTTCTGTTTGGTTTCACAATGTTTGAAGAGTTTTGACCATTATCTGATAAGAGAACCTGAGTAGTTGATAGGTGTTGTTATTTGCGCATGTTGCCCTCTTGGCAAACTGAGTACGTACATTAATACAATACATTAACTGACTACGGGAACCATTTCACTTAAAACTGCAGAACATGCGTTGTTTTTGGTTCAGATCTAGTTCAGGTCATGTTCACTGTACAAACTACTGTATCTCCTTCAGAGTTCGCCAAAGCGACTTCCTCAAAAGGATCTTGGTGTGGTTGTTTTGGTCCAGTGCTATAGCTATGTTCAGACCTGCCCAAATTAATCAATCAAAGGGGAACTTGTCCCTGAGTCTGAATTAAACCACCTATTTGTGAAAACACCATAGAACAGAGAAGTGATTTGTACACCCGTCATCCACCATAACCTCCTTAAAAATTTGTTAGCAGTATATCAATGTCACCACTTCCTTTTTTGTTTAAAAAGTTGCTAATTAATGTATTCACAACAAAATTACTTTTTTTATAAGACACAGCAAATGCATTTTAGCTGTACAAACTTGTAGGAGACAGAGAAGGCAGTGTGTGTGTGTGTGTGTGTGTGTGTGTGTGTGTGTGTGTGTGCTGTATATTATCACATAACTGTCATTATGTAATGATGTAGTCCCAGTAGACATAATTATGTCCTTATCACAGCAATACAGTACAATACAGTCTGGTTACTATGTCACTGGGTCCTGCCCTGCCATATACTTCCGACATTAACAGTGGAGATGTGATCATTCTGAGACATCCGCTGTACAATGAAAGGCAGCGGGTCAAGACAGCATTAAATATGTGTATCAGCTTTCAATGCCCCCTATACATTCACTGCAGTATGAAGGACAAATAAAGGATGTGTATGACAAATGGACTTTTCACCTCTTAGCATTTAGCTCAATGATTGAAGCAAACTGTACACTTATCTAACAGTTCACANCCAAAAAAAAAATAAAAAAATTGTTATAACATTACTACATCAAGAATTAAGAATATGTTTTCTTCTTTTAATACAACATACATCAGATTAAACAGCCAAAATGGTCTTTCATTTCATTCTGACATTACAGATGAGTGTTATCAAAGTTTAAAGGACCATACCATCATTTTGCATGTTTGAGCCTAATAAATCAATCATTCAATAAATCAATTTTCATACACATAAGGTTACTGAAAATCATTTCCCAAAGGATAAAACCGTATTTCAGCTTTCCTGATATTTTGCAAAATCCCTTAATCTTTCAAGTTCAAATATTCAAGCGATACACCCACCTTCAAAATCCATGCTAATAGTTACACAGCCTTATGAAGTCACGGTCGTTAAAATTTTTCAATAAATGGTCTTCTTTATATTCCCTGGTGGAGACATACATTCACTCCACGCTTTTTGTTGCACTTAAACGCTAAATTTACGAAACTTCAAAAAAAAAAAAAAACCTGAATATGCATGTTGTTCACCATGATGGATTGCCAATCCCAACAACATTTCAAGTATCAACAAGTTGATTTTAATAGCGTACCAGAACGAACTGAAAGCAATGGTGGTCTGGAAGGTAGGAAAAAAAATTTTTTAACTCAACATTCCAGTAGTATCTTTAGGAAATGATTGTCAGTAATGTTACATGTATGAAAATTAATATATTAGGCTCAAACATACAAAATGGGTGGTATAGTCCTTTAAATTTTCTCAGATTTATGGACAGTCCATCTTTGTGTCTCATGCAGACATTGTAGGAGTAATTATATTATACAATACATTTTTAAAACATTCTCCTCTCAAATTAAATGGCTTAGCAGGGTCCAATGTAGAGTAGCAAAGTAGAATATTTTAGCGATGAGGGTTCGAGGAGCATTGTATGACAATGTGAGTGTTCGGACTGGACACAGAATGGAATGGACATGGCTGAATCATTAATTTAAATATGAAAAACTGAACTAAATCACATCTGGGCCATTGATTAAAAGTCAAGTTTATAAGACATTAAACATTAAAACATTCTCAGAGAAGTCAACTAGGACTTCCACGGAGCACTGCAGTAAGAAACATCCACTCTGTGTCTGCAGCTGATGGTAAGCTGAAGTTGGAGCAATTTTAATCAAATTACATTCAATTATAGATGAATTTTGGATCAATTCACCAGAATTCACCAGATCTACTTCAAAATCTATCAACTCTTCCTTCACCCAAGTCCCACCTATTTACAAAATATTGTTGGACTCTACCCTTTCTATCCATTGATTTGATCTTTTATGTTTGCTGTAGGTGCAATAGTGGTCAAATATTGTGTGTTATTGTCCATTCCTCTTCCTCTGCCTCCTCTCACCTTTCCTCCATCTCTCTCCAACCTCTCATCGCTCTTCTCACCTCATTTTCTGTCCCTCCTTTGTCCTCACCTCACTTCTCACCTCTCCATTACATCTCCACACCTCTTCCATGTCACTCCTGCACTCCTGCTCTCTCCTCTCACTTCTTTTTTCCCCTTGCACCTCCCCTCTCTCTCTCTATCCTTCCATCACCTCCTTCTTCCCTTATCTCTCTCTTGTTAATAATTCAACAGCGGTGCACACGAGTGGTCATTGCAGGGCTTCACATGGGGGATCTGGAGGACAAATGAACCATGAGGGTGGAGGAATTAAAAACTTCCCCACGGCTCGACTACAGGGCTAGAGAAATGTGACGTCTGCTTGCCTGTCTGCGCGTCCTTTCTTCTTTCCCTCTCGCTAAATGTTAGCACTCCTTTTTTTTTTTTCTTTTTTTTAGAGTGGGGTGGGGGAATTTTAAATGCTAAATATGCCCTGAGTAGGGAGGTGGTTGAGTCGAGACCGCCTGGTGACATTTTGTCTCTTGACACAGTTTGTTCTCCCATTAGAGAGTTTGAAAAGACATTGTGTATAACTGAAGATGCACTCATTTGTGGATCTCTGAAGATAATAGGATGCAAATGGTACAGTTGTTTCTATTTTACGAAAACCAATACAGTAACCCTGCACACACCATGTCCATCCCCTTTTATGTAAAACATAAAAATAGAAAATAAATAGAATATGATACATTTCATAAAGACAGAGTTTATTGCAGGCCCAAATCAATTAAATTAGTTTTGCACAATTTATTATTATTGTATGTCTCCAAACACCTTTGAATCCACAAAGGCTGAATAAATATGATATATGATTAACATCAGCTGTAAAACATTTAAGATATTTGAAAACTGTGTGAAAATCTAAAGCTATTTGAGGTACTTAAAAAAATAGACTAACAGATACCTTGAAAACTTATTTCTGTTGAAGCAGCTGAGTTGAAAGTATTTCTTATTCAGTTTTTCACAAGCTAATTTGGACAAGAATCTTTCAATCAAAAGCTCATTTCTCTCACAAAGATTAAAAGCTGTCAGGCTCTAACATGTAAAACACTCCAAATAAATGTTAAAGCAAAGACACTGAATATTTTTATATTTTCATACCATTTAGAAACACTTTGTACTGCCTAAAGTCTCCAATTAATTACAAAACAGTAGTCTGTGAGAGAATCCATGACACTAGTGACTGTTTGTCATGTTGTTGTGACATTATGAATTTTATCTGCCCACAAACAAAATAGGAACATTTCTTGCATGGAGGACTTTCATTGTGAATGGAACTTATTTAATGGTTAAATTATAGAGCTTTATTATTTGTTGCAACCTATAGTGCAATAACTGCACATATTGGTTAAGATGGATAATGTAATAGAAAAGACATGATGAGTTGACATCAAAATATTGCTATATACAGTATATGGCTATTTTTTATGAATAATATAATATCTGTAACAGGTATATGTACATATTTGTCATTTTGTGAATCATCTGCTGTAGAACTCATGCTCACACAGGATGGGAAAAAATCATTAAGACACAAAACAAAAGATTTCTCTGTAACACACTATGTTGACCTCCCAACTATCTTGCACTGATTAGGTCTAACATCTGTGGCCTTCTATCTTTATGTAGTCATGCATATCCTGATATAAAAGGCAAAACTGTCCAAGCCAAAACATTTCCCTCCAACTGATTGATCAAACACTGTCTTGACCAAAGTCACTTTTTTATTTCAGAAGAACACAAGTGTTTTCAGCACCTCCATGAAGATCCATCACATTGTACTTCATTTTTCTTCGTTTTCAATTTGACACTCTGCCAGTGAATCTTGATTGTTGAAGACACAGAGTGGACACGTATCTGAAAAGGTAAAACACTGTTAAAAGTAGCATGCAGATACATGTCCATCTCAGCTCCGTCAGGAATGAAAGGATGATCTCATCGCCAAGGTTACAGCATCAGTGTTGGTTCCCTCAGCGATATTTCTTTATTGTCTACAAAACCAGGCTGATACTTGTTGGACAACACACCATAATCCTAATGCAACTGATAAAATCAAATGCAGAAATAAACCATATATACCAGTATGTACATGTATTTGTATTTTCCTATAGAGAGGGAGTAAGCTACATATTGTAAACAGAAGAGGAAAGGAAGGAAGGAAGGAAGGAAGGAAGTGATGAGTGACAGGAAGACTGTCACCCAGGAAGAAGCAGGAAGAGGTGTGATTTGATCCAACAACCTTAGATTTCACCACAGCAACAGTCCTGTCAGTCACAGAGCCAACAAGCGGGCATATGTCACTACATAATCACTCAGGCGATGACAGGCTCAGTGATGACTCAATGTGCCACGCGGAAATACTACAGACTGAGTTTTTTGCTGTCGGATACACTCTCACTCTCTTTCTCTCTCTCTCTGTCTTTCTCTCTCTCTATCAATCTTGAGTCAGTAAGGAGCAATGGGACATATGGATAACATGAGCTACACTTACAGTACAAAGGGGATATATATATACACATATATATATATATATACACACACACACACACACACATACACACACACACA